>JALHLI010000027.1:3169503-3497806 GCA_023349425.1 Anthopleura sola
CTTTCCCTTTCATAAGGTTTTAGGCTCCAGAACTTTTTCAGTGAAAAATCGCACTTGCGATCACTGGATCATGGAGCAAGTTGACAACAAGGGCCATGCTCTTGAAAACCAAGAATGATTATGATGTTTTGTGTATTTTTATTAGGGTTCTGACCCTGAAAACCGATTAAACGACATGACAAGAAAGGCACAAGCAGTTGCTGAACGTCAAGCAAGACTTCGAGCTTTGAGAGAGCAATACAGCAGAGAAGAACGACATCTGATGCAAGACCAGCAAGATTTACAACAAAGTGCACGAGTGATAGCAATCCAATCAGAGGCCCAAAGTCCTGTGGTATGTATAACAATTAAGAACAAGGATTGGGAAGGAAGAAAGGGAAAGAGAGAGAAAAGGATGGGTGGTATTAAGACGCTATTACACGGAGCAGTTTACTCTGCAACTTCTCTCGCGATGGAGTTGTGACACAAGTTACATGGAGCATTACAGCGTTAAAAGGACAGTGCAATTTGAAAAATGTTGTGAGACAAGTTGCAGCAATCGTTGCAAAAAGTAGAATTCATTTCAGAATCTACTTTTAGCAACAATTGCGTCTCCATTGCACCGTGTAAACACTCTTGCAAATTGTGTCGCAACGCCGTTGTGAGACAAGCTGCCGAGAAAATATCAGCTCCCTAAATGATCGCACCTTTAGACTACTGAAAGATTTTTTGTTGGAATTTAAAGTTGCATTCTTTTCTTGTATTTCAGATTCATGATGTTTACTTCCCTCGCTCCTGGAACTATCGTCAGGTAAGTTAGAACATGTACTCCTTCACGACACCGACAAGGCAGACAAGCCACTCATTTTTTAAAACAGTTTATCTCCATTAAGAACAAAATCGGATTTATCAGTGGCATTATAAGCCAGTTCAAAGTTTTTAAAAGAACCGAATTTCTCACCTTCTTTTGTTTAAACCTTCTTTTGTTTTTAATTAAACAAAAGGTGAGAAATTCGGGATAAAATCACATGCTCACTGAAAACGATTCTTAAATTTTGAGCTGGCTTATAACTGAAGTTGGTTTTTGCAGAGGGAGGAAAACCTTGAAAAACAGGAGAACGAACAAGCATCTCTAGACACTATGCTCACATACAACACTGAGCCCAGCAGAACTCAAACCTGGGTCACATGTTGAGAGGCAAGAACTCTCACCGCTGCGCCACCATTATTTTCTCAGGTGGGGGAGGGGTGGGGGACTTTTCTTTGTCTGGGAGCATCACCTCTCCTTCCTTACCAGTCAATCTACTGCACGTACATCAGTAACATATATTTTCTCTTATGTGATAGGACATTCATCCACGAGGACCATCAGATTCTCAGAGACAATCAAACGACATGTTCCATGGTGGTGATGTACAAGCAGACAGTAGACACATTGGTCAAGAGGTTATTGACAGTGCGAGGAATGGGCACTGCTGTCCGAGATGTTTTCGTATGTTCGCGGTGGATGATGAAAAGTCTTATCGGGACCATACTATGAAATGTATTGAATAAACCTTTAGATACGGCATGCTTTTATAGAGGGTTTTAATGCAGAATTTTTGTTTTGTTTAGCTAACTAAATGATTACCATAATTATGATTGCAAATGTTATATCCATGAAACTGCACTAGTCAAGGGAAACCCCCTTGTCTGGCCACTTACATTGCACAGTGTTATATTTAGAACTTTACCCAGTACCCATCATGGCCCTAGTTACAAGGTTCATAGTTACTTGAGGACTAGAATTATAAAATACCTGTTTTAGATACACGTACTCTATACATGCATCGTTAAATGCGTGTCGAATCTCCCAGCACCCCATTAATCCCTCAACCTGCCCCCCCGCCCCCTTGTGGATTGACAAGGGCACAACTAGCACTATACAGTACTTTTTAAATATTTATACTTATAGTGGCCCGTACTGTTTCAGATTTAATGTTTCCAGTCATATCAATATCAAATTATTATAGATACAAGCTCAAAATTTTGACTGTTAAATGCAATTCTAGTTTAGCAATGCAGTGTGCAATGTTAGTTTCAGCTTCATTAATTGTTTAATGGCAATAACGTACACATTATTATTTGATGAAGTACGTATCTCTCCCTCATCCCACAAATCACGCTGCTCACAAGTATCAGCACCAAATCACAATATATCAACTATTTACACCACAATGTTTGCCAAACATCTACTCACTGCTTTCTTCCACAGTAATAGAATAGAGGGCAAAAAAACTTTTAGCATTTAGGCTCACACAGCTTCATTTAATTACTGTCAACTATATATTATTATGCAATATTACTCATTTACGAGAGGTTTTGCACCATGTCACAGCAGTTGTTAGATGGCAGGAGCACTACTGTCGTTACATGGGAAAACGTTTGATTCCTGAGTACTTTTTATTTTTCTGCCATCTAACACAAATGGCTACCAGCACGTAGTGGGTCAAAACCTGTTTAAATTATGGAACAGCCCTATACTTAATCAAGAATATACCCAACTAGGTTACATGACTGCATGCTTTTCCGAAGCTCACAGTGTTTCCTTATGTTTAGTTAGATGATTACCATAAAATTCAAGGAATTTGGTTTAACTTATTATTTCTATGTAGCAATTAAAGCTAGCATCAATTTTTACAGTTAAGAATAAATTGAACTGTTTATCAGACCAGCTAAGTGTATTTTATCTAAATGTTAATAATTTGAATACATATAGACAAGGATATTTGTAGTTGAATTAAAGCCAGTTTTATTGTACACTTTGCTAATTAAATAATAGAGTAATATCAATAAAACCACGAAACAGATTTCAAACTATGTTATTGCATATTATGTAAGCACATCCCTTCCTATTATGACTCATGCAGTCACTAACCCTCTGAATATATGGATCTACAGAATGCTTCCTTCCCAATTTTTCCCATAGGGTTAAAGACCAACTGAAGACGGCTACAAAGTCTCACAACTTATGTTCACTTCATACAGTCATCAAGACTGATGAATGCCAGGGGCGGATCCAGTATTTTACAAAGGGGGAGGGATGATGTTATTCAAAGTTCCCTCCTTCAAGATGATTTTCGTTGTTAACATTCTGCCCCTGAATGCATGTCCGATCTTTGCAGTTTACACGACAATATACACCGATTCTAAAAATGGCAATTCTTCACTTTTCTGTTTAACCCTTTCACTCCTACGGCGCCCGAAACCGCCCGTAAAAAACGCACCTTAAATGAAAAATTCCAGCTTCAACATTTTGGATCAAGTTGACCTAAATACCAGTCTAAAATTTTAACTAGCAAACAGAACAACTTTTAAAATCAAAAAACCTGCACAAATGTCCAAAATTATGACGAAAACAATTTTAAACATTTTTGCAAAACCAAAAACCACTGTTTTTGACGTCATTTCCCAAAGCCAAAAATCACGCTTTTTCATTGCAGTTCTTTTCATGCAATTTTTATTTCTACTCAAACAATACCATTACACAGGATAGTTAGGACCTAGTACTTCGCTTTTAGTGCTTTTTATCCCATCAATTCCTTCCACACGGCGCGCGACAGCCCTTTTCCTCGACCCATTTCATCGCTTTTCCATGTTCACTACTCTCTTTCGCAATGCATTCTGGGAAAAATGACATTTTTTCAACAGCACAGTAGTCCGCCCCCACATTTCAAAGATTTTTTAGAAGTGTCGAGCCACTAGGTCCTACTGCCCAAATATCAGCTTCAGAGCATTCTCCACAAGCCAAATATTCAATAAAATCCCTCAGTAGGTCCTGGCTGTTCATCGTTTCAGAGCTCATAGGATAATCGCGCCAAAAATTCTAACTCGTACCAATGTACGTGATCTACGAACTTTTGACGCTAAAATCCCTTGCATACTCTCAGTTCTTCGAGATCATGCTGATTTAAGCTGTCTTAGGGCTTCATGATGCCCTCCAGCACTCCATACATGAACAAAATGGCTCTCAAAATCTCTGCTTTTCCAAAATAGTCGAAACAAGGCAGCCCAATTCCAAGAAGAACGGCTTCAAGCGGCAACTAATTATGCAGCCAGGAAACGTCATATCATTTACATAAAACACTGAACGAGTCAATCAAAACTCCAAATATAGTCTTGCTAGGGCTTGGAGAACGTTTAGGTCCAGAAAAACACTGAAAAACCTCAAAAACCTCCAGGAGTCAAAGGGTTCAACTTTGTCAATTAAACATTTGATCAGTATATCACTTTAACATGATAGATCATTCAAAAGTGAGTGAACAGGGAAACTTTCAATGTCGTGGCATTTTTTTCTTTCAAGTTATGTATGAATTTACAGGACGATATAAGTACCAGATTTTGTTGATCAATACTGACTAGCCTCGCTTTGGTGTCATGTACGCACTTTACACTGCAGTAACTCTTAAAATAATCACTCATTGGTCCAAGGTTTTTCACACAATCCTTATTTAATATATCATCTTCTTACCATTGACATGTTTTATTTCCCTTGACGCATTAAATTGAGAAAAAATGTAAATAAGGAGGCATTTTTCCAATGGGTCTGTAACTACAGTCCAAACCCTTTTCATGACCATGAATCACGAACACAATTCTGTTGTAGCTATAAAAATATGTGAAGTATACAATGTGATAGCATGTATTCTGGGCTGGATTGTATTCATACTTGTTCTCTTACACTCTACAGTAGTGTACACTCTATTAATGCATCAAATTGTGAAGGGGACTATTCTTATAGCAAAAGAATGTTTGATCTAGTTATGAAGACTCAGAACAAAATTTGAAAGAACTTACTTTGAGCTTTTGATCCAAACTAGGATCTTGATGACAATGAGACGGACAGTATAGATGACGTCATTGACAGAGATTAAGACTGCAGGTGTAACCGTGTGGAATCAGAGAGGCCATCCAGAGAAAACCGACCTCAACCATGATGAGTGGCAGAATCAACGTACCTCACATCTGAGACCACTTACTGCAGTCACATGTCTTGGGCTGTAAACACCCTTGGTAGTGTGACTGCAGTCATTGTCATCAAGATCCTAACTAGTTTTGATTGAAAGCTCAAAGTAAGTTGAAACTTTCAAAATGTGTACTGAGTCTTCATAATTCAAACATTTTGCTATTTATTTAATAGTATCTACCAAATGAATACAGATGAATCACCATGAAGGGACTATTCTTCATTATTTGTTATTTATTTTCAATTGTTATATGTTGTATTCCCTAAACAAACATTCCCTTCAATTCTTTTACCATAGAATCCTGGTTCAAGTCCACCTGAGGTATCTTGTGCTTAGCACATTTTGATCGATATGGAACACAAAGATCCCCTCCATTTTAAGCCCATTAAAAAACCCCTAACACATGAGTATCGCCCAGGCTTATAACCAGCATAGTACAGTATTCTAAGTATCACAAGACTAGTTTGTAATGATAATTATTGTCTTAGGTGCAGACTCACAGACTCACACTTGACATATTTGTTGGTGATAGTGTAGGTGAAGGATTGATTGGACTATCATTTGATGTTGGTCTACGATACACATAGATATCAGACATTATTGCTTGGAAGATTATACATATGCCAACAAACACAATAAAGGCTATTTTATTTGCTTCCTGCGAATTGAAAAAAAAAAGCATTAGGTTAATCAAAGTTCAGGGATTAGACTAGATATATTTCTATTTTTACTAATCCACATATCATAGACCCAGGTCTTCATGTGACGTTGAAGCAGCTCAATTTAGAGGACAAAAGAATGTCAATCTCCTGTGAATTGGAACTTATTGTTTTGTATTGTTTTATCCTCTAAATTGAGCTGTATTCTAAAGTGCTACAAGGGGTCTATAATATAATCCAGATAACGTATATCCAATTTTAATTAGCTTGATGTACATATTGATCATAATTATTGATCATGTCATTGCTTGGCATTGAAGTTATTGGTGATACTTGAAGTTTACTTGTAACGATATAACTTTTAACTAACTTTATAAAACTCATGAATAATTAATGAGGAAAATACAATAGAAATCATTGTCCCTGGAGGAGGTTGTATATCTGATACAAAATCGTTCTCAGGGTTTGCATAAACTTTAACTCCAATTTTCTCAGCCAAATTCAATTTTATCTTTAACATTTTAGTAGAACTTGAATGTTTACACCGAGATGTTTCGTAAGTAATATACAATATTCGTGTATGTATAAGAGTTTGATCCCTGAGAGTACTATTTTTCTTTCTGCCATCTAACACACATGGCTAGCAGCACGTGGTGGTTCAAAACCTCTATAAATTATGAAACAGCCCTATACTTAATCAAGAATATACCCAACTAGGCTACATGACTGCATGCTTTTTCCGAAGCTCACATTGTTTAGTTACATGATTATCATAAAATTCAAGGAATTTGGTTTAATTTATCATTTGTATGTGGCAATTAAAGCTTAGCATCAAGTTTTATCAGACTAGCTAAGAGTGTATTTTATCTACATAATGTTAATAAATTGAATACATATAGACAAGGATATTTGTAGTTGAATTAAAGCCAGTTTTATTGTACACTTTGCTAATTACTATATAATAGAGTGATATCAATAAAACAACGAAACAGATTTCAAACTATGTCATTGCATATTATGTAAGCACATCCCTTCATATTATGACTCATGCAGTCACTAACCCTCTGAATATATGGATCTGCAGAATGCTTCCTTCCCAATTTTTCCCACAGGGTTAAAGACCAACTGAAGACGGCTACAAAGTCTCACAACTTATGTTCACTTCATACAGTCATCAAGACTGATGAATGCCAGGGGCGGATCCAGTATTTTACAAAGGGGGAGGGATGATGTTATTCAAAGCTCGATCCTTCAAGATGATTTTCATTATTAACATTCTCGCTGCCCCTGAATGCATGTCTGATCTTTGCAGTTTACACCACAATATACACCCATTCTAAAAATGGCAATTCTTCACTTTTCTGTTTAACCCTTTCACTCCTACGGCGCCCGAAACAGCCCGTAAAAGACACACCTTACTGAAAAATTCTAGCTTCAACAATTTGGATCAAGTTGACCTAACTACCAGTTTAAAATTTTAACTAGCAAACACAACAACTTTTAAAATCGAAAAACCTGCACAAATGTCCAAAATTATGACGAAAAAAAAACCCCACTGTTTTTTACGTCATTTCCCAAGCCAAAAATCACGCTTTTTCATTGCAGTTCTTTTCATGCAATTTTTATTCCTACTCAAACAATACCCTTACACAGGATACTTTGGACCTAGTACTTGGCTTTAGTGCTTTTTATCCCATCAATTCCTTCCACACGGCGAGCGACAGCCCTTTTCCTCGACCCATTTCATCGCTTATCCATGTTCACTACTCTCTTTCGCAATGCATTCTGGGAAAAATGACATTTTTTCAACAGCACAGTAGTCCGCCCTCACATTTCAAGCAATTTTTAGAAGTGTCGAGCCACTAGGTTCTACTGCCCAAATATCAGCTTCAGAGCATTCTCTACAAGCCAAATATTCGATCAATAAAATCCCTCAGTAGGTCCTGGCTGTTCATCGTTTCAGAGCTCATATAGGGATAATCGCGCCAAAAATTCCAACTCGTACCAATGTACATGATCTACGAACTTTTGACGCTAAAATCCCTTGCATACTCTCAGTTCTTCGAGATCATGCTGATTTAAGCTGTCTTAGGGCTTCATGATGCCCTCCAGCACTCCATACATGAACAAAATGGCTCTCAAAATCTCTGCTTTTCCAAAATAGTCCAAAACAAGGCAGACCAATTCCAAGAAGAACGGCTTCAAGCGGCAACTAATTATGCAGCCAGTAAACGTCATCCCCCATTTACATAAAACACTGACAGTGTCAATCAAAATTCCAAATATAGTCTTGCTAGGGCTTGGAGAACGTTTAGGTCCAGAAAAACACTGAAAACCCTCAAAAACCTCCAGGAGTCAAAGGGTTCAACTTTGTCAATTAAACATTTTATCAGTATATCACTTTAACATGATAGATCATTCAAAAGTGAGTGAACAGGGAAACTTTCAATGTCGTGGCATTTTTTTCTTTTAAGTTATGTATTATGGAAGGAATTTACAGGACGTTATAAGTACCAGATTTTGTTGATCAATACTGACTAACCTCGCTTTGGTGTCATGTACGCACTTTACACTGCAGTAAGTCCTAAAATAATCACTCATTGGTCCAAGGTTTTTCACACAATCCTTATTTAATATATCATCTTCTTTCCATTGACATGTTTTATTTCCCTTGACGCATTAAATTGAGAAAAAATGTAAATAAGCAGGCATTTTTCCAATGGGTCTGTAACATGAACATGAATCATGAACACAATTGTGTTGTAGCTATAAAAATATGTGAAGTATACAATGTGATAGCATGTATTCTGGGCTGGATTGTATTCATACTTGTTCTCTTACACTCTACAGTAGTGTACACTCTATCATTGCATCGAATTGTGAAGGGGACTATTCTTATAGCAAAAGAATGTTTGATCTAGTTATGAAGACTCACAACAAAATTTGAAAGAACTTACTTTGAGCTTTTGATCCAAACTAGGATCTTGATGACAATGAGACGGACAGTATAGATGACGTCATTGACAGAGATTAAGACTGCAGGTGTAACCGTGTGGAATCAGAGAGGCTATCCAGAGAAAACCGACCTCAACCGTGATGAGTGGCAGAATCAACGTACCTCACATCTGAGACCACTTACTGCAGTCACATGTCTTGGGCTGTAAACACCCTTGGTAGTGTGACTGCAGTCATTGTCATCAAGATCCTAACTAGTTTTGATTGAAAGCTCAAAGTAAGTTGAAACTTTCAAAATGTGTACTGAGTCTTCATAATTCAAACATTTTACTACTTATTTAAAAGTATCTACCAAATGAATACAGATGAATCACCATGAAGGGACTATTCTTCATTATTTGTTATTTATTTTCAATTGTTATATGTTGTATTCCCTAAACAAACATTCCCTCCGATTTGTTTACCATAGAATCCTGGTTCAAGTCCACCTGAGGTATCTTGTGCTTAGCACATTTTGATCGATATGGAACACAAAGATCGCCCCTCCATTTTAAGTCCATTAAAAAACCCCTTAACAAATGAGAATCACCCAGACTTATAACCAGCATAGTACAGTATTCTAAGTATCACAAGACTAGTTTGTAATGATAATTATTGTCTTAGGTGCAGACTCACAGACTCACACTTGACATATTTGTTGGTGATAGTGTAGGTGAAGGATTGATTGGACTATTATTTGATGTTGGTCTACGATACACATAGATATCAGACATTATTGCTTGGAAGATTATACATATGCCAACAAAGACAATAAAGGCTATTTTATTTGCTTCCTGTGAATTGAAAAAAAAAAGCATTAGGTTAATCAAAGTTCAGGGATTAGACTAGATGTTTCTATTTTTACTAATCCACATATCATAGACCCAGGTCTTCATGTGACGTTGAAGCAGCTCAATTTGGAGGACAAAAGAATGTCAATCTCCTGTGAATTGGAACCTATTGTTTTGTATTGTTTTATCCTCTAAATTGAGCTGCATTCTAAAGGGTTACAAGGGGTCTATGATATAATCCAGATAACGTATATCCAATTTTAATTAGCTTTATGTACATATTGATCGTATTTATTGATCATGTCATTGCTTGGCATTGAAGTTATTGATGATACTTGAAGTTTACTTGTAACTATAACTTGTAACTAACTATAAGCAGGGTGGTGAAGGGGTTTTCTGTGATTCATGATTCAGCCATTTTTGGACTGTGATTCGTGAAATTCAAAATAATATATTCTTGATTCAAGAATTTCCCATCGCTGACTAGTTTAATTTGCATTCGTTTCCCTAAAACTTTATATCAAGGTTATTCATTTATCGTATTTTCGTGATTTGTGAATTTCCAGAAAAATTGTCCATCATAAACAGACCCCCCATTTTAATCAACTGCATAATGTCACCAATGAACTTAGAAAAGGAAAATCCAAATTAAAAATGATTGTACATAGCACCATATATATTTAATTACTTACTATAATCCCCTTGTGATACCACCACGCCTGTTGAAGAAAATTCGAAAATTTAATAAAGTATACAAATTCCCAGGTTAACAAATGATATATATATATATTGGATTATTATGTTTTTAATTGGCATTTATTCTATAGGTTATAATAACATCCTAAGCTGAAACTCTACTCCTTAGCTTACTAACATCAGTTTTTTCTATACTAGTTGTTTCGTTTGACTACAGGGCTGCATGGCTATTCTAAAAATAACCCGCTTCATAGATGTATGACTCAGACAAGTGCAATATTATACTGAAAAGAAAATGGAGAAACACATTTTATTTATTTATCTCTTATTACAAAGCATTGCTTTTAGAGGAAAGTTGTCATTACAAACCAGAAGGCAGAAATCGGAATTCAAGGAGATGAGAAATTTTGTTTGTTTGTCTGAGTTTGACATCACTGCCACGCAGCTAGCCTTATTGCTCAAATTATTCTAAGGGCCAGGGTCACATACATGGCCTATAAGGTTAATGCAATTTGTCAACTGGCCAGATAAGATGAGAAGGCTATATATTAGAAGCCTTCTAAAGTTCAATCAGACCTTGTATCAAACATGTTTTGTTTTTTCTTAATAGTGCAATTACTAACACACATTCTAGCAGTGTGCCAGTCATGCAGTTTTTTTATTTATTAGATTTATAGCCTTCAAAATGGGCTAGCTAAAAACGTCTATAAGTTATGAAACAGCCCTACTTATTAATAAAATAATCAAGAATATACCCAACTAGGTTACATGACTGCATGCTTTTTACCGAAGCTCAAGTTGTTTCCTTATGTTTAGTTAGATGATTACCATAAAACCAAGGAATTTGGTTTAACTTATTATTTCTATGTAGCAATTAAAGCTAGCATCAAGTTTTATCAGACTAGCTAAGAGTGTATTTTATCTAAATGTTAATAAATTGAATACATATAGACAAGGATATTTGTAGTTGAATTAAAGCCAGTTTTATTGTACACTTTGCTAATTACTACATAATAGAGTGATATCAATAAAACAACGAAACAGATTTCAAACTATGTTATTGCATATTATGTAAGCACATCCCTTCCTATTATGACTCATGCAGTCACTAACCCTCTGAATATATGGATCTGCAGAATGCTTCCTTCCCAATTTTTCCCACAGGGTTAAAGACCAACTGAAGACGGCTACAAAGTCTCACAACTTATGTTCACTTCATACAGTCATCAAGACTGATGAATGCCAGGGGCGGATCCAGTATTTTACAAAGGGGTAGGGATGATGTTATTCAAAGTTCCCTCCTTCAAGATGATTTTCGTTGTTAACATTCTGCCCCTGAATGCATGTCTGATCTTTGCAGTTTACACCACAATATACACCCATTCTAAAAATGGCAATTCTTCACTTTTCTGTTTAACCCTTTCACTCCTACGGCGCCCGAAACCGCCCGTAAAAAACGCATCTTAAATGAAAAATTCCAGCTTCAACAATTTGGATCAAGTTGACCTAAATACCAGTCTAAAATTTTAACTAGCAAACAGAACAACTTTTAAAATCAAAAAACCTGCACAAATGTCCAAAATTATGACGAAAACAATTTTAAACATTTTTGCAAAACCAAAAACCACTCTTTTTGACGTCATTTCCCAAAGCCAAAAATCACGCTTTTTCATTGCAGTTCTTTTCATGCAATTTTTATTCCTACCCAAAACAATACCCTTACACAGGATAGTTAGGACCTAGTACTTGGCTTTTAGTGCTTTTTATCCCATCAATTCCTTCCACACGGCGCGCGACAGCCCTTTTCCTCGACCCATTTCATCGCTTATCCATGTTCACTACTCTCTTTCGCAATGCATTCTGGGAAAAATGACATTTTTTCAACAGCACAGTAGTCCACCCCCACATTTCAAGTATTTTTTAGAAGTGTCGAGCCACTAGGTCCTACTGCCCAAATATCAGCTTCAGAGCATTCTCCACAAGCCAAATATTCAATAAAATCCCTCAGTAGGTCCTGGCTGTTCATCGTTTCAGAGCTCAATGTTTGATCTAGTTATGAAGACTCAGAACAAGATTTGAAAGAACTTACTCAGTTGAGCTTTTGATCCAAACTAGGATCTTGATGACAATGAGACGGACAGTATAGATGACGTCATTGACAGAGATTAAGACTGCAGGTGTAACCGTGTGGAATCAGAGAGGCTATCCAGAGAAAACCGACCTCAACCGTGATGAGTGGCAGAATCAACGTACCTCACATCTGAGACCACTTACTGCAGTCACATGTCTTGGGCTGTAAACACCCTTGGTAGTGTGACTGCAGTCATTGTCATCCAGATCCTAACTAGTTTTGATTGAAAGCTCAAAGTAAGTTGAAACTTTCAAAATTTGTACTGAGTCTTCATAATTCAAACATTTTGCTACTTATTTAATAGTATCTACCAAATGAATACAGATGAATCACCATGAAGGGACTATTCTTCATTATTTGTTATTTATTTTCAATTGTTATATGTTGTATTCCCTAAACAAACATTCCCTCCGATTTTTTTACCAAAGAATCCTGGTTCAAGTCCACCTGAGGTATCTTGTGCTTAGCACATTTTGATCGATATGGAACACAAAGATCCCCTCCATTTTAAGCCCATTAAAAAACCTCTAACAAATGAGTATCGCCCAGACTTATAACCAGCATAGTACAGTATTCTAAGTATCACAAGACTAGTTTGTAATGATAATTATTGTCTTCGGTGCATACTCACAGACTCACACTTGACATATTTGTTGGTGATAGTGTAGGTGAAGGATTGATTGGACTATCATTTGATGTTGGTCTACGATACACATAGATATCAGACATTATTGCTTGGAAGATTATACATATGCCAACAAACACAATAAAGGCTATTTTATTTGCTTCCTGTGAATTGAAAAAAAAGCATTAGGTTAATCAAAGTTCAGGGATTAGACTAGATATATTTCTATTTTTACTAATCCACATATCATAGACCCAGGTCTTGATGTAACGTCGAAGCAGCTCAATTTGGAGGACAAAAGAATGTCAATCTCCTGTGAATTGGAACCTATTGTTTTGTATTGTTTTATCCTCTAAATTGAGCTGCATTCTAAAGTGCTACGAGGGGTCTATAATATAATCCAGATAACGTATATCCAATTTTAATTAGCTTGATGTACATATTGATCATAATTATTGATCATGTCATTGCTTGGCATTGAAGTTATTGATGATACTTGAAGTTTACTTGTAACGATATAACTTGCAACTAACTTTATAAAACTCATGAATAATTAATGAGGAAAATACAATAGAAATCATTGTCCCTGGAGGAGGTTGTATATCTGATACAAAATCGTTCTCAGGGTTTGCATAAACTTTAACTCCAATTTTCTCAGCCAAATTCAATTTTATCTTTAACATTTTAGTAGAACTTGAATGTTTACACCGAGATGTTTCGTAAGTAATATACAATATTCGTGTATGTATAAGAGTTTGATCCCTGAGAGTACTATTTTTCTTTCTGCCATCTAACACACATGGCTAGCAGCACGTGGTGGTTCAAAACCTCTATAAATTATGAAACAGCCCTATACTTAATCAAGAATATACCCAACTAGGCTACATGACTGCATGCTTTTTCCGAAGCTCACATTGTTTAGTTACATGATTATCATAAAATTCAAGGAATTTGGTTTAATTTATCATTTGTATGTGGCAATTAAAGCTTAGCATCAAGTTTTATCAGACTAGCTAAGAGTGTATTTTATCTACATAATGTTAATAAATTGAATACATATAGACAAGGATATTTGTAGTTGAATTAAAGCCAGTTTTATTGTACACTTTGCTAATTACTACATAATAGAGTGATATCAATAAAACAACGAAACAGATTTCAAACTGTTATTGCATATTATGTAAGCACATCCCTTCATATTATGACTCATGCAGTCACTAAGCCTCTGAATATATGGATCTGCAGAATGCTTCCTTCCCAATTTTTCCCACAGGGTTAAAGACCAACTGAAGACGGCTACAAAGTCTCACAACTTATGTTCACTTCATACAGTCATCAAGACTGATGAATGCCAGGGGCGGATCCAGTATTTTACAAAGGGGGAGGGATGATGTTATTCAAAGCTCGATCCTTCAAGATGATTTTCATTGTTAACATTCTGCCCCTGAATGCATGTCTGATCTTTGCAGTTTACACCACAATATACACCCATTCTAAAAATGGCAATTCTTCACTTTTCTGTTTAACCCTTTCACTCCTACGGCGCCCGAAACCTCCCGTAAAAAACGCACCTTAAATGAAAAATTCCAGCTTCAACAATTTGGATCAAGTTGACCTAAATACCAGTCTAAAATTTTAACTAGCAAACAGAACAACTTTTAAAATCAAAAAACCTGCACAAATGTCCAAAATTATGACGAAAACAATTTTAAACATTTTTGCAAAACCAAAAACCACTCTTTTTGACGTCATTTCCCAAAGCCAAAAATCACGCTTTTTCATTGCAGTTCTTTTCATGCAATTTTTATTCCTACCCAAAACAATACCCTTACACAGGATAGTTAGGACCTAGTACTTGGCTTTTAGTGCTTTTTATCCCATCAATTCCTTCCACACGGCGCGCGACAGCCCTTTTCCTCGACCCATTTCATCGCTTATCCATGTTCACTACTCTCTTTCGCAATGCATTCTGGGAAAAATGACATTTTTTCAACAGCACAGTAGTCCACCCCCACATTTCAAGTATTTTTTAGAAGTGTCGAGCCACTAGGTCCTACTGCCCAAATATCAGCTTCAGAGCATTCTCCACAAGCCAAATATTCAATAAAATCCCTCAGTAGGTCCTGGCTGTTCATCGTTTCAGAGCTCAATGTTTGATCTAGTTATGAAGACTCAGAACAAGATTTGAAAGAACTTACTCAGTTGAGCTTTTGATCCAAACTAGGATCTTGATGACAATGAGACGGACAGTATAGATGACGTCATTGACAGAGATTAAGACTGCAGGTGTAACCGTGTGGAATCAGAGAGGCTATCCAGAGAAAACCGACCTCAACCGTGATGAGTGGCAGAATCAACGTACCTCACATCTGAGACCACTTACTGCAGTCACATGTCTTGGGCTGTAAACACCCTTGGTAGTGTGACTGCAGTCATTGTCATCCAGATCCTAACTAGTTTTGATTGAAAGCTCAAAGTAAGTTGAAACTTTCAAAATTTGTACTGAGTCTTCATAATTCAAACATTTTGCTACTTATTTAATAGTATCTACCAAATGAATACAGATGAATCACCATGAAGGGACTATTCTTCATTATTTGTTATTTATTTTCAATTGTTATATGTTGTATTCCCTAAACAAACATTCCCTCCGATTTTTTTACCAAAGAATCCTGGTTCAAGTCCACCTGAGGTATCTTGTGCTTAGCACATTTTGATCGATATGGAACACAAAGATCCCCTCCATTTTAAGCCCATTAAAAAACCTCTAACAAATGAGTATCGCCCAGACTTATAACCAGCATAGTACAGTATTCTAAGTATCACAAGACTAGTTTGTAATGATAATTATTGTCTTCGGTGCATACTCACAGACTCACACTTGACATATTTGTTGGTGATAGTGTAGGTGAAGGATTGATTGGACTATCATTTGATGTTGGTCTACGATACACATAGATATCAGACATTATTGCTTGGAAGATTATACATATGCCAACAAAGACAATAAAGGCTATTTTATTTGCTTCCTGTGAATTGAAAAAAAAGCATCAGGTTAATCAAAGTTCAGGGATTAGACTAGATATATTTCTATTTTTACTAATCCACATATCATAGACCCAGGTCTTGATGTAACGTCGAAGCAGCTCAATTTGGAGGACAAAAGAATGTCAATCTCCTGTGAATTGGAACCTATTGTTTTGTATTGTTTTATCCTCTAAATTGAGCTGCATTCTAAAGTGCTACGAGGGGTCTATAATATAATCCAGATAACGTATATCCAATTTTAATTAGCTTGATGTACATATTGATCATAATTATTGATCATGTCATTGCTTGGCATTGAAGTTATTGATGATACTTGAAGTTTACTTGTAACGATATAACTTGCAACTAACTTTATAAAACTCATGAATAATTAATGAGGAAAATACAATAGAAATCATTGTCCCTGGAGGAGGTTGTATATCTGATACAAAATCGTTCTCAGGGTTTGCATAAACTTTAACTCCAATTTTCTCAGCCAAATTCAATTTTATCTTTAACATTTTAGTAGAACTTGAATGTTTACACCGAGATGTTTCGTAAGTAATATACAATATTCGTGTATGTATAAGAGTTTGATCCCTGAGAGTACTATTTTTCTTTCTGCCATCTAACACACATGGCTAGCAGCACGTGGTGGTTCAAAACCTCTATAAATTATGAAACAGCCCTATACTTAATCAAGAATATACCCAACTAGGCTACATGACTGCATGCTTTTTCCGAAGCTCACATTGTTTAGTTACATGATTATCATAAAATTCAAGGAATTTGGTTTAATTTATCATTTGTATGTGGCAATTAAAGCTTAGCATCAAGTTTTATCAGACTAGCTAAGAGTGTATTTTATCTACATAATGTTAATAAATTGAATACATATAGACAAGGATATTTGTAGTTGAATTAAAGCCAGTTTTATTGTACACTTTGCTAATTACTACATAATAGAGTGATATCAATAAAACAACGAAACAGATTTCAAACTGTTATTGCATATTATGTAAGCACATCCCTTCATATTATGACTCATGCAGTCACTAAGCCTCTGAATATATGGATCTGCAGAATGCTTCCTTCCCAATTTTTCCCACAGGGTTAAAGACCAACTGAAGACGGCTACAAAGTCTCACAACTTATGTTCACTTCATACAGTCATCAAGACTGATGAATGCCAGGGGCGGATCCAGTATTTTACAAAGGGGGAGGGATGATGTTATTCAAAGCTCGATCCTTCAAGATGATTTTCATTGTTAACATTCTGCCCCTGAATGCATGTCTGATCTTTGCAGTTTACACCACAATATACACCCATTCTAAAAATGGCAATTCTTCACTTTTCTGTTTAACCCTTTCACTCCTACGGCGCCCGAAACCTCCCGTAAAAAACGCACCTTAAATGAAAAATTCCAGCTTCAACAATTTGGATCAAGTTGACCTAAATACCAGTCTAAAATTTTAACTAGCAAACAGAACAACTTTTAAAATCAAAAAACCTGCACAAATGTCCAAAATTATGACGAAAACAATTTTAAACATTTTTGCAAAACCAAAAACCACTCTTTTTGACGTCATTTCCCAAAGCCAAAAATCACGCTTTTTCATTGCAGTTCTTTTCATGCAATTTTTATTCCTACCCAAAACAATACCCTTACACAGGATAGTTAGGACCTAGTACTTGGCTTTTAGTGCTTTTTATCCCATCAATTCCTTCCACACGGCGCGCGACAGCCCTTTTCCTCGACCCATTTCATCGCTTATCCATGTTCACTACTCTCTTTCGCAATGCATTCTGGGAAAAATGACATTTTTTCAACAGCACAGTAGTCCACCCCCACATTTCAAGTATTTTTTAGAAGTGTCGAGCCACTAGGTCCTACTGCCCAAATATCAGCTTCAGAGCATTCTCCACAAGCCAAATATTCAATAAAATCCCTCAGTAGGTCCTGGCTGTTCATCGTTTCAGAGCTCAATGTTTGATCTAGTTATGAAGACTCAGAACAAGATTTGAAAGAACTTACTCAGTTGAGCTTTTGATCCAAACTAGGATCTTGATGACAATGAGACGGACAGTATAGATGACGTCATTGACAGAGATTAAGACTGCAGGTGTAACCGTGTGGAATCAGAGAGGCTATCCAGAGAAAACCGACCTCAACCGTGATGAGTGGCAGAATCAACGTACCTCACATCTGAGACCACTTACTGCAGTCACATGTCTTGGGCTGTAAACACCCTTGGTAGTGTGACTGCAGTCATTGTCATCCAGATCCTAACTAGTTTTGATTGAAAGCTCAAAGTAAGTTGAAACTTTCAAAATTTGTACTGAGTCTTCATAATTCAAACATTTTGCTACTTATTTAATAGTATCTACCAAATGAATACAGATGAATCACCATGAAGGGACTATTCTTCATTATTTGTTATTTATTTTCAATTGTTATATGTTGTATTCCCTAAACAAACATTCCCTCCGATTTTTTTACCAAAGAATCCTGGTTCAAGTCCACCTGAGGTATCTTGTGCTTAGCACATTTTGATCGATATGGAACACAAAGATCCCCTCCATTTTAAGCCCATTAAAAAACCTCTAACAAATGAGTATCGCCCAGACTTATAACCAGCATAGTACAGTATTCTAAGTATCACAAGACTAGTTTGTAATGATAATTATTGTCTTCGGTGCATACTCACAGACTCACACTTGACATATTTGTTGGTGATAGTGTAGGTGAAGGATTGATTGGACTATCATTTGATGTTGGTCTACGATACACATAGATATCAGACATTATTGCTTGGAAGATTATACATATGCCAACAAACACAATAAAGGCTATTTTATTTGCTTCCTGTGAATTGAAAAAAAAGCATCAGGTTAATCAAAGTTCAGGGATTAGACTAGATATATTTCTATTTTTACTAATCCACATATCATAGACCCAGGTCTTGATGTAACGTCGAAGCAGCTCAATTTGGAGGACAAAAGAATGTCAATCTCCTGTGAATTGGAACCTATTGTTTTGTATTGTTTTATCCTCTAAATTGAGCTGCATTCTAAAGTGCTACGAGGGGTCTATAATATAATCCAGATAACGTATATCCAATTTTAATTAGCTTGATGTACATATTGATCATAATTATTGATCATGTCATTGCTTGGCATTGAAGTTATTGATGATACTTGAAGTTTACTTGTAACGATATAACTTGCAACTAACTTTATAAAACTCATGAATAATTAATGAGGAAAATACAATAGAAATCATTGTCCCTGGAGGAGGTTGTATATCTGATACAAAATCGTTCTCAGGGTTTGCATAAACTTTAACTCCAATTTTCTCAGCCAAATTCAATTTTATCTTTAACATTTTAGTAGAACTTGAATGTTTACACCGAGATGTTTCGTAAGTAATATACAATATTCGTGTATGTATAAGAGTTTGATCCCTGAGAGTACTATTTTTCTTTCTGCCATCTAACACACATGGCTAGCAGCACGTGGTGGTTCAAAACCTCTATAAATTATGAAACAGCCCTATACTTAATCAAGAATATACCCAACTAGGCTACATGACTGCATGCTTTTTCCGAAGCTCACATTGTTTAGTTACATGATTATCATAAAATTCAAGGAATTTGGTTTAATTTATCATTTGTATGTGGCAATTAAAGCTTAGCATCAAGTTTTATCAGACTAGCTAAGAGTGTATTTTATCTACATAATGTTAATAAATTGAATACATATAGACAAGGATATTTGTAGTTGAATTAAAGCCAGTTTTATTGTACACTTTGCTAATTACTACATAATAGAGTGATATCAATAAAACAACGAAACAGATTTCAAACTGTTATTGCATATTATGTAAGCACATCCCTTCATATTATGACTCATGCAGTCACTAAGCCTCTGAATATATGGATCTGCAGAATGCTTCCTTCCCAATTTTTCCCACAGGGTTAAAGACCAACTGAAGACGGCTACAAAGTCTCACAACTTATGTTCACTTCATACAGTCATCAAGACTGATGAATGCCAGGGGCGGATCCAGTATTTTACAAAGGGGGAGGGATGATGTTATTCAAAGCTCGATCCTTCAAGATGATTTTCATTGTTAACATTCTGCCCCTGAATGCATGTCTGATCTTTGCAGTTTACACCACAATATACACCCATTCTAAAAATGGCAATTCTTCACTTTTCTGTTTAACCCTTTCACTCCTACGGCGCCCGAAACCTCCCGTAAAAAACGCACCTTAAATGAAAAATTCCAGCTTCAACAATTTGGATCAAGTTGACCTAAATACCAGTCTAAAATTTTAACTAGCAAACAGAACAACTTTTAAAATCAAAAAACCTGCACAAATGTCCAAAATTATGACGAAAACAATTTTAAACATTTTTGCAAAACCAAAAACCACTCTTTTTGACGTCATTTCCCAAAGCCAAAAATCACGCTTTTTCATTGCAGTTCTTTTCATGCAATTTTTATTCCTACCCAAAACAATACCCTTACACAGGATAGTTAGGACCTAGTACTTGGCTTTTAGTGCTTTTTATCCCATCAATTCCTTCCACACGGCGCGCGACAGCCCTTTTCCTCGACCCATTTCATCGCTTATCCATGTTCACTACTCTCTTTCGCAATGCATTCTGGGAAAAATGACATTTTTTCAACAGCACAGTAGTCCACCCCCACATTTCAAGTATTTTTTAGAAGTGTCGAGCCACTAGGTCCTACTGCCCAAATATCAGCTTCAGAGCATTCTCCACAAGCCAAATATTCAATAAAATCCCTCAGTAGGTCCTGGCTGTTCATCGTTTCAGAGCTCAATGTTTGATCTAGTTATGAAGACTCAGAACAAGATTTGAAAGAACTTACTCAGTTGAGCTTTTGATCCAAACTAGGATCTTGATGACAATGAGACGGACAGTATAGATGACGTCATTGACAGAGATTAAGACTGCAGGTGTAACCGTGTGGAATCAGAGAGGCTATCCAGAGAAAACCGACCTCAACCGTGATGAGTGGCAGAATCAACGTACCTCACATCTGAGACCACTTACTGCAGTCACATGTCTTGGGCTGTAAACACCCTTGGTAGTGTGACTGCAGTCATTGTCATCCAGATCCTAACTAGTTTTGATTGAAAGCTCAAAGTAAGTTGAAACTTTCAAAATTTGTACTGAGTCTTCATAATTCAAACATTTTGCTACTTATTTAATAGTATCTACCAAATGAATACAGATGAATCACCATGAAGGGACTATTCTTCATTATTTGTTATTTATTTTCAATTGTTATATGTTGTATTCCCTAAACAAACATTCCCTCCGATTTTTTTACCAAAGAATCCTGGTTCAAGTCCACCTGAGGTATCTTGTGCTTAGCACATTTTGATCGATATGGAACACAAAGATCCCCTCCATTTTAAGCCCATTAAAAAACCTCTAACAAATGAGTATCGCCCAGACTTATAACCAGCATAGTACAGTATTCTAAGTATCACAAGACTAGTTTGTAATGATAATTATTGTCTTCGGTGCATACTCACAGACTCACACTTGACATATTTGTTGGTGATAGTGTAGGTGAAGGATTGATTGGACTATCATTTGATGTTGGTCTACGATACACATAGATATCAGACATTATTGCTTGGAAGATTATACATATGCCAACAAACACAATAAAGGCTATTTTATTTGCTTCCTGTGAATTGAAAAAAAAGCATCAGGTTAATCAAAGTTCAGGGATTAGACTAGATATATTTCTATTTTTACTAATCCACATATCATAGACCCAGGTCTTGATGTAACGTCGAAGCAGCTCAATTTGGAGGACAAAAGAATGTCAATCTCCTGTGAATTGGAACCTATTGTTTTGTATTGTTTTATCCTCTAAATTGAGCTGCATTCTAAAGTGCTACGAGGGGTCTATAATATAATCCAGATAACGTATATCCAATTTTAATTAGCTTGATGTACATATTGATCATAATTATTGATCATGTCATTGCTTGGCATTGAAGTTATTGATGATACTTGAAGTTTACTTGTAACGATATAACTTGCAACTAACTTTATAAAACTCATGAATAATTAATGAGGAAAATACAATAGAAATCATTGTCCCTGGAGGAGGTTGTATATCTGATACAAAATCGTTCTCAGGGTTTGCATAAACTTTAACTCCAATTTTCTCAGCCAAATTCAATTTTATCTTTAACATTTTAGTAGAACTTGAATGTTTACACCGAGATGTTTCGTAAGTAATATACAATATTCGTGTATGTATAAGAGTTTGATCCCTGAGAGTACTATTTTTCTTTCTGCCATCTAACACACATGGCTAGCAGCACGTGGTGGTTCAAAACCTCTATAAATTATGAAACAGCCCTATACTTAATCAAGAATATACCCAACTAGGCTACATGACTGCATGCTTTTTCCGAAGCTCACATTGTTTAGTTACATGATTATCATAAAATTCAAGGAATTTGGTTTAATTTATCATTTGTATGTGGCAATTAAAGCTTAGCATCAAGTTTTATCAGACTAGCTAAGAGTGTATTTTATCTACATAATGTTAATAAATTGAATACATATAGACAAGGATATTTGTAGTTGAATTAAAGCCAGTTTTATTGTACACTTTGCTAATTACTACATAATAGAGTGATATCAATAAAACAACGAAACAGATTTCAAACTGTTATTGCATATTATGTAAGCACATCCCTTCATATTATGACTCATGCAGTCACTAAGCCTCTGAATATATGGATCTGCAGAATGCTTCCTTCCCAATTTTTCCCACAGGGTTAAAGACCAACTGAAGACGGCTACAAAGTCTCACAACTTATGTTCACTTCATACAGTCATCAAGACTGATGAATGCCAGGGGCGGATCCAGTATTTTACAAAGGGGGAGGGATGATGTTATTCAAAGCTCGATCCTTCAAGATGATTTTCATTGTTAACATTCTGCCCCTGAATGCATGTCTGATCTTTGCAGTTTACACCACAATATACACCCATTCTAAAAATGGCAATTCTTCACTTTTCTGTTTAACCCTTTCACTCCTACGGCGCCCGAAACCTCCCGTAAAAAACGCACCTTAAATGAAAAATTCCAGCTTCAACAATTTGGATCAAGTTGACCTAAATACCAGTCTAAAATTTTAACTAGCAAACAGAACAACTTTTAAAATCAAAAAACCTGCACAAATGTCCAAAATTATGACGAAAACAATTTTAAACATTTTTGCAAAACCAAAAACCACTCTTTTTGACGTCATTTCCCAAAGCCAAAAATCACGCTTTTTCATTGCAGTTCTTTTCATGCAATTTTTATTCCTACCCAAAACAATACCCTTACACAGGATAGTTAGGACCTAGTACTTGGCTTTTAGTGCTTTTTATCCCATCAATTCCTTCCACACGGCGCGCGACAGCCCTTTTCCTCGACCCATTTCATCGCTTATCCATGTTCACTACTCTCTTTCGCAATGCATTCTGGGAAAAATGACATTTTTTCAACAGCACAGTAGTCCACCCCCACATTTCAAGTATTTTTTAGAAGTGTCGAGCCACTAGGTCCTACTGCCCAAATATCAGCTTCAGAGCATTCTCCACAAGCCAAATATTCAATAAAATCCCTCAGTAGGTCCTGGCTGTTCATCGTTTCAGAGCTCAATGTTTGATCTAGTTATGAAGACTCAGAACAAGATTTGAAAGAACTTACTCAGTTGAGCTTTTGATCCAAACTAGGATCTTGATGACAATGAGACGGACAGTATAGATGACGTCATTGACAGAGATTAAGACTGCAGGTGTAACCGTGTGGAATCAGAGAGGCTATCCAGAGAAAACCGACCTCAACCGTGATGAGTGGCAGAATCAACGTACCTCACATCTGAGACCACTTACTGCAGTCACATGTCTTGGGCTGTAAACACCCTTGGTAGTGTGACTGCAGTCATTGTCATCCAGATCCTAACTAGTTTTGATTGAAAGCTCAAAGTAAGTTGAAACTTTCAAAATTTGTACTGAGTCTTCATAATTCAAACATTTTGCTACTTATTTAATAGTATCTACCAAATGAATACAGATGAATCACCATGAAGGGACTATTCTTCATTATTTGTTATTTATTTTCAATTGTTATATGTTGTATTCCCTAAACAAACATTCCCTCCGATTTTTTTACCAAAGAATCCTGGTTCAAGTCCACCTGAGGTATCTTGTGCTTAGCACATTTTGATCGATATGGAACACAAAGATCCCCTCCATTTTAAGCCCATTAAAAAACCTCTAACAAATGAGTATCGCCCAGACTTATAACCAGCATAGTACAGTATTCTAAGTATCACAAGACTAGTTTGTAATGATAATTATTGTCTTCGGTGCATACTCACAGACTCACACTTGACATATTTGTTGGTGATAGTGTAGGTGAAGGATTGATTGGACTATCATTTGATGTTGGTCTACGATACACATAGATATCAGACATTATTGCTTGGAAGATTATACATATGCCAACAAACACAATAAAGGCTATTTTATTTGCTTCCTGTGAATTGAAAAAAAAGCATCAGGTTAATCAAAGTTCAGGGATTAGACTAGATATATTTCTATTTTTACTAATCCACATATCATAGACCCAGGTCTTGATGTAACGTCGAAGCAGCTCAATTTGGAGGACAAAAGAATGTCAATCTCCTGTGAATTGGAACCTATTGTTTTGTATTGTTTTATCCTCTAAATTGAGCTGCATTCTAAAGTGCTACGAGGGGTCTATAATATAATCCAGATAACGTATATCCAATTTTAATTAGCTTGATGTACATATTGATCATAATTATTGATCATGTCATTGCTTGGCATTGAAGTTATTGATGATACTTGAAGTTTACTTGTAACGATATAACTTGCAACTAACTTTATAAAACTCATGAATAATTAATGAGGAAAATACAATAGAAATCATTGTCCCTGGAGGAGGTTGTATATCTGATACAAAATCGTTCTCAGGGTTTGCATAAACTTTAACTCCAATTTTCTCAGCCAAATTCAATTTTATCTTTAACATTTTAGTAGAACTTGAATGTTTACACCGAGATGTTTCGTAAGTAATATACAATATTCGTGTATGTATAAGAGTTTGATCCCTGAGAGTACTATTTTTCTTTCTGCCATCTAACACACATGGCTAGCAGCACGTGGGGGTTCAAAACCTCTATAAATTATGAAACAGCCCTATACTTAATCAAGAATATACCCAACTAGGCTACATGACTGCATGCTTTTTCCGAAGCTCACATTGTTTAGTTACATGATTATCATAAAATTCAAGGAATTTGGTTTAATTTATCATTTGTATGTGGCAATTAAAGCTTAGCATCAAGTTTTATCAGACTAGCTAAGAGTGTATTTTATCTACATAATGTTAATAAATTGAATACATATAGACAAGGATATTTGTAGTTGAATTAAAGCCAGTTTTATTGTACACTTTGCTAATTACTACATAATAGAGTGATATCAATAAAACAACGAAACAGATTTCAAACTGTTATTGCATATTATGTAAGCACATCCCTTCATATTATGACTCATGCAGTCACTAAGCCTCTGAATATATGGATCTGCAGAATGCTTCCTTCCCAATTTTTCCCACAGGGTTAAAGACCAACTGAAGACGGCTACAAAGTCTCACAACTTATGTTCACTTCATACAGTCATCAAGACTGATGAATGCCAGGGGCGGATCCAGTATTTTACAAAGGGGGAGGGATGATGTTATTCAAAGCTCGATCCTTCAAGATGATTTTCATTGTTAACATTCTGCCCCTGAATGCATGTCTGATCTTTGCAGTTTACACCACAATATACACCCATTCTAAAAATGGCAATTCTTCACTTTTCTGTTTAACCCTTTCACTCCTACGGCGCCCGAAACCTCCCGTAAAAAACGCACCTTAAATGAAAAATTCCAGCTTCAACAATTTGGATCAAGTTGACCTAAATACCAGTCTAAAATTTTAACTAGCAAACAGAACAACTTTTAAAATCAAAAAACCTGCACAAATGTCCAAAATTATGACGAAAACAATTTTAAACATTTTTGCAAAACCAAAAACCACTCTTTTTGACGTCATTTCCCAAAGCCAAAAATCACGCTTTTTCATTGCAGTTCTTTTCATGCAATTTTTATTCCTACCCAAAACAATACCCTTACACAGGATAGTTAGGACCTAGTACTTGGCTTTTAGTGCTTTTTATCCCATCAATTCCTTCCACACGGCGCGCGACAGCCCTTTTCCTCGACCCATTTCATCGCTTATCCATGTTCACTACTCTCTTTCGCAATGCATTCTGGGAAAAATGACATTTTTTCAACAGCACAGTAGTCCACCCCCACATTTCAAGTATTTTTTAGAAGTGTCGAGCCACTAGGTCCTACTGCCCAAATATCAGCTTCAGAGCATTCTCCACAAGCCAAATATTCAATAAAATCCCTCAGTAGGTCCTGGCTGTTCATCGTTTCAGAGCTCAATGTTTGATCTAGTTATGAAGACTCAGAACAAGATTTGAAAGAACTTACTCAGTTGAGCTTTTGATCCAAACTAGGATCTTGATGACAATGAGACGGACAGTATAGATGACGTCATTGACAGAGATTAAGACTGCAGGTGTAACCGTGTGGAATCAGAGAGGCTATCCAGAGAAAACCGACCTCAACCGTGATGAGTGGCAGAATCAACGTACCTCACATCTGAGACCACTTACTGCAGTCACATGTCTTGGGCTGTAAACACCCTTGGTAGTGTGACTGCAGTCATTGTCATCCAGATCCTAACTAGTTTTGATTGAAAGCTCAAAGTAAGTTGAAACTTTCAAAATTTGTACTGAGTCTTCATAATTCAAACATTTTGCTACTTATTTAATAGTATCTACCAAATGAATACAGATGAATCACCATGAAGGGACTATTCTTCATTATTTGTTATTTATTTTCAATTGTTATATGTTGTATTCCCTAAACAAACATTCCCTCCGATTTTTTTACCAAAGAATCCTGGTTCAAGTCCACCTGAGGTATCTTGTGCTTAGCACATTTTGATCGATATGGAACACAAAGATCCCCTCCATTTTAAGCCCATTAAAAAACCTCTAACAAATGAGTATCGCCCAGACTTATAACCAGCATAGTACAGTATTCTAAGTATCACAAGACTAGTTTGTAATGATAATTATTGTCTTCGGTGCATACTCACAGACTCACACTTGACATATTTGTTGGTGATAGTGTAGGTGAAGGATTGATTGGACTATCATTTGATGTTGGTCTACGATACACATAGATATCAGACATTATTGCTTGGAAGATTATACATATGCCAACAAACACAATAAAGGCTATTTTATTTGCTTCCTGTGAATTGAAAAAAAAGCATCAGGTTAATCAAAGTTCAGGGATTAGACTAGATATATTTCTATTTTTACTAATCCACATATCATAGACCCAGGTCTTGATGTAACGTCGAAGCAGCTCAATTTGGAGGACAAAAGAATGTCAATCTCCTGTGAATTGGAACCTATTGTTTTGTATTGTTTTATCCTCTAAATTGAGCTGCATTCTAAAGTGCTACGAGGGGTCTATAATATAATCCAGATAACGTATATCCAATTTTAATTAGCTTGATGTACATATTGATCATAATTATTGATCATGTCATTGCTTGGCATTGAAGTTATTGATGATACTTGAAGTTTACTTGTAACGATATAACTTGCAACTAACTTTATAAAACTCATGAATAATTAATGAGGAAAATACAATAGAAATCATTGTCCCTGGAGGAGGTTGTATATCTGATACAAAATCGTTCTCAGGGTTTGCATAAACTTTAACTCCAATTTTCTCAGCCAAATTCAATTTTATCTTTAACATTTTAGTAGAACTTGAATGTTTACACCGAGATGTTTCGTAAGTAATATACAATATTCGTGTATGTATAAGAGTTTGATCCCTGAGAGTACTATTTTTCTTTCTGCCATCTAACACACATGGCTAGCAGCACGTGGTGGTTCAAAACCTCTATAAATTATGAAACAGCCCTATACTTAATCAAGAATATACCCAACTAGGCTACATGACTGCATGCTTTTTCCGAAGCTCACATTGTTTAGTTACATGATTATCATAAAATTCAAGGAATTTGGTTTAATTTATCATTTGTATGTGGCAATTAAAGCTTAGCATCAAGTTTTATCAGACTAGCTAAGAGTGTATTTTATCTACATAATGTTAATAAATTGAATACATATAGACAAGGATATTTGTAGTTGAATTAAAGCCAGTTTTATTGTACACTTTGCTAATTACTACATAATAGAGTGATATCAATAAAACAACGAAACAGATTTCAAACTGTTATTGCATATTATGTAAGCACATCCCTTCATATTATGACTCATGCAGTCACTAAGCCTCTGAATATATGGATCTGCAGAATGCTTCCTTCCCAATTTTTCCCACAGGGTTAAAGACCAACTGAAGACGGCTACAAAGTCTCACAACTTATGTTCACTTCATACAGTCATCAAGACTGATGAATGCCAGGGGCGGATCCAGTATTTTACAAAGGGGGAGGGATGATGTTATTCAAAGCTCGATCCTTCAAGATGATTTTCATTGTTAACATTCTGCCCCTGAATGCATGTCTGATCTTTGCAGTTTACACCACAATATACACCCATTCTAAAAATGGCAATTCTTCACTTTTCTGTTTAACCCTTTCACTCCTACGGCGCCCGAAACCTCCCGTAAAAAACGCACCTTAAATGAAAAATTCCAGCTTCAACAATTTGGATCAAGTTGACCTAAATACCAGTCTAAAATTTTAACTAGCAAACAGAACAACTTTTAAAATCAAAAAACCTGCACAAATGTCCAAAATTATGACGAAAACAATTTTAAACATTTTTGCAAAACCAAAAACCACTCTTTTTGACGTCATTTCCCAAAGCCAAAAATCACGCTTTTTCATTGCAGTTCTTTTCATGCAATTTTTATTCCTACCCAAAACAATACCCTTACACAGGATAGTTAGGACCTAGTACTTGGCTTTTAGTGCTTTTTATCCCATCAATTCCTTCCACACGGCGCGCGACAGCCCTTTTCCTCGACCCATTTCATCGCTTATCCATGTTCACTACTCTCTTTCGCAATGCATTCTGGGAAAAATGACATTTTTTCAACAGCACAGTAGTCCACCCCCACATTTCAAGTATTTTTTAGAAGTGTCGAGCCACTAGGTCCTACTGCCCAAATATCAGCTTCAGAGCATTCTCCACAAGCCAAATATTCAATAAAATCCCTCAGTAGGTCCTGGCTGTTCATCGTTTCAGAGCTCAATGTTTGATCTAGTTATGAAGACTCAGAACAAGATTTGAAAGAACTTACTCAGTTGAGCTTTTGATCCAAACTAGGATCTTGATGACAATGAGACGGACAGTATAGATGACGTCATTGACAGAGATTAAGACTGCAGGTGTAACCGTGTGGAATCAGAGAGGCTATCCAGAGAAAACCGACCTCAACCGTGATGAGTGGCAGAATCAACGTACCTCACATCTGAGACCACTTACTGCAGTCACATGTCTTGGGCTGTAAACACCCTTGGTAGTGTGACTGCAGTCATTGTCATCCAGATCCTAACTAGTTTTGATTGAAAGCTCAAAGTAAGTTGAAACTTTCAAAATTTGTACTGAGTCTTCATAATTCAAACATTTTGCTACTTATTTAATAGTATCTACCAAATGAATACAGATGAATCACCATGAAGGGACTATTCTTCATTATTTGTTATTTATTTTCAATTGTTATATGTTGTATTCCCTAAACAAACATTCCCTCCGATTTTTTTACCAAAGAATCCTGGTTCAAGTCCACCTGAGGTATCTTGTGCTTAGCACATTTTGATCGATATGGAACACAAAGATCCCCTCCATTTTAAGCCCATTAAAAAACCTCTAACAAATGAGTATCGCCCAGACTTATAACCAGCATAGTACAGTATTCTAAGTATCACAAGACTAGTTTGTAATGATAATTATTGTCTTCGGTGCATACTCACAGACTCACACTTGACATATTTGTTGGTGATAGTGTAGGTGAAGGATTGATTGGACTATCATTTGATGTTGGTCTACGATACACATAGATATCAGACATTATTGCTTGGAAGATTATACATATGCCAACAAACACAATAAAGGCTATTTTATTTGCTTCCTGTGAATTGAAAAAAAAGCATCAGGTTAATCAAAGTTCAGGGATTAGACTAGATATATTTCTATTTTTACTAATCCACATATCATAGACCCAGGTCTTGATGTAACGTCGAAGCAGCTCAATTTGGAGGACAAAAGAATGTCAATCTCCTGTGAATTGGAACCTATTGTTTTGTATTGTTTTATCCTCTAAATTGAGCTGCATTCTAAAGTGCTACGAGGGGTCTATAATATAATCCAGATAACGTATATCCAATTTTAATTAGCTTGATGTACATATTGATCATAATTATTGATCATGTCATTGCTTGGCATTGAAGTTATTGATGATACTTGAAGTTTACTTGTAACGATATAACTTGCAACTAACTTTATAAAACTCATGAATAATTAATGAGGAAAATACAATAGAAATCATTGTCCCTGGAGGAGGTTGTATATCTGATACAAAATCGTTCTCAGGGTTTGCATAAACTTTAACTCCAATTTTCTCAGCCAAATTCAATTTTATCTTTAACATTTTAGTAGAACTTGAATGTTTACACCGAGATGTTTCGTAAGTAATATACAATATTCGTGTATGTATAAGAGTTTGATCCCTGAGAGTACTATTTTTCTTTCTGCCATCTAACACACATGGCTAGCAGCACGTGGTGGTTCAAAACCTCTATAAATTATGAAACAGCCCTATACTTAATCAAGAATATACCCAACTAGGCTACATGACTGCATGCTTTTTCCGAAGCTCACATTGTTTAGTTACATGATTATCATAAAATTCAAGGAATTTGGTTTAATTTATCATTTGTATGTGGCAATTAAAGCTTAGCATCAAGTTTTATCAGACTAGCTAAGAGTGTATTTTATCTACATAATGTTAATAAATTGAATACATATAGACAAGGATATTTGTAGTTGAATTAAAGCCAGTTTTATTGTACACTTTGCTAATTACTACATAATAGAGTGATATCAATAAAACAACGAAACAGATTTCAAACTGTTATTGCATATTATGTAAGCACATCCCTTCATATTATGACTCATGCAGTCACTAAGCCTCTGAATATATGGATCTGCAGAATGCTTCCTTCCCAATTTTTCCCACAGGGTTAAAGACCAACTGAAGACGGCTACAAAGTCTCACAACTTATGTTCACTTCATACAGTCATCAAGACTGATGAATGCCAGGGGCGGATCCAGTATTTTACAAAGGGGGAGGGATGATGTTATTCAAAGCTCGATCCTTCAAGATGATTTTCATTGTTAACATTCTGCCCCTGAATGCATGTCTGATCTTTGCAGTTTACACCACAATATACACCCATTCTAAAAATGGCAATTCTTCACTTTTCTGTTTAACCCTTTCACTCCTACGGCGCCCGAAACCTCCCGTAAAAAACGCACCTTAAATGAAAAATTCCAGCTTCAACAATTTGGATCAAGTTGACCTAAATACCAGTCTAAAATTTTAACTAGCAAACAGAACAACTTTTAAAATCAAAAAACCTGCACAAATGTCCAAAATTATGACGAAAACAATTTTAAACATTTTTGCAAAACCAAAAACCACTCTTTTTGACGTCATTTCCCAAAGCCAAAAATCACGCTTTTTCATTGCAGTTCTTTTCATGCAATTTTTATTCCTACCCAAAACAATACCCTTACACAGGATAGTTAGGACCTAGTACTTGGCTTTTAGTGCTTTTTATCCCATCAATTCCTTCCACACGGCGCGCGACAGCCCTTTTCCTCGACCCATTTCATCGCTTATCCATGTTCACTACTCTCTTTCGCAATGCATTCTGGGAAAAATGACATTTTTTCAACAGCACAGTAGTCCACCCCCACATTTCAAGTATTTTTTAGAAGTGTCGAGCCACTAGGTCCTACTGCCCAAATATCAGCTTCAGAGCATTCTCCACAAGCCAAATATTCAATAAAATCCCTCAGTAGGTCCTGGCTGTTCATCGTTTCAGAGCTCAATGTTTGATCTAGTTATGAAGACTCAGAACAAGATTTGAAAGAACTTACTCAGTTGAGCTTTTGATCCAAACTAGGATCTTGATGACAATGAGACGGACAGTATAGATGACGTCATTGACAGAGATTAAGACTGCAGGTGTAACCGTGTGGAATCAGAGAGGCTATCCAGAGAAAACCGACCTCAACCGTGATGAGTGGCAGAATCAACGTACCTCACATCTGAGACCACTTACTGCAGTCACATGTCTTGGGCTGTAAACACCCTTGGTAGTGTGACTGCAGTCATTGTCATCCAGATCCTAACTAGTTTTGATTGAAAGCTCAAAGTAAGTTGAAACTTTCAAAATTTGTACTGAGTCTTCATAATTCAAACATTTTGCTACTTATTTAATAGTATCTACCAAATGAATACAGATGAATCACCATGAAGGGACTATTCTTCATTATTTGTTATTTATTTTCAATTGTTATATGTTGTATTCCCTAAACAAACATTCCCTCCGATTTTTTTACCAAAGAATCCTGGTTCAAGTCCACCTGAGGTATCTTGTGCTTAGCACATTTTGATCGATATGGAACACAAAGATCCCCTCCATTTTAAGCCCATTAAAAAACCTCTAACAAATGAGTATCGCCCAGACTTATAACCAGCATAGTACAGTATTCTAAGTATCACAAGACTAGTTTGTAATGATAATTATTGTCTTCGGTGCATACTCACAGACTCACACTTGACATATTTGTTGGTGATAGTGTAGGTGAAGGATTGATTGGACTATCATTTGATGTTGGTCTACGATACACATAGATATCAGACATTATTGCTTGGAAGATTATACATATGCCAACAAACACAATAAAGGCTATTTTATTTGCTTCCTGTGAATTGAAAAAAAAGCATCAGGTTAATCAAAGTTCAGGGATTAGACTAGATATATTTCTATTTTTACTAATCCACATATCATAGACCCAGGTCTTGATGTAACGTCGAAGCAGCTCAATTTGGAGGACAAAAGAATGTCAATCTCCTGTGAATTGGAACCTATTGTTTTGTATTGTTTTATCCTCTAAATTGAGCTGCATTCTAAAGTGCTACGAGGGGTCTATAATATAATCCAGATAACGTATATCCAATTTTAATTAGCTTGATGTACATATTGATCATAATTATTGATCATGTCATTGCTTGGCATTGAAGTTATTGATGATACTTGAAGTTTACTTGTAACGATATAACTTGCAACTAACTTTATAAAACTCATGAATAATTAATGAGGAAAATACAATAGAAATCATTGTCCCTGGAGGAGGTTGTATATCTGATACAAAATCGTTCTCAGGGTTTGCATAAACTTTAACTCCAATTTTCTCAGCCAAATTCAATTTTATCTTTAACATTTTAGTAGAACTTGAATGTTTACACCGAGATGTTTCGTAAGTAATATACAATATTCGTGTATGTATAAGAGTTTGATCCCTGAGAGTACTATTTTTCTTTCTGCCATCTAACACACATGGCTAGCAGCACGTGGTGGTTCAAAACCTCTATAAATTATGAAACAGCCCTATACTTAATCAAGAATATACCCAACTAGGCTACATGACTGCATGCTTTTTCCGAAGCTCACATTGTTTAGTTACATGATTATCATAAAATTCAAGGAATTTGGTTTAATTTATCATTTGTATGTGGCAATTAAAGCTTAGCATCAAGTTTTATCAGACTAGCTAAGAGTGTATTTTATCTACATAATGTTAATAAATTGAATACATATAGACAAGGATATTTGTAGTTGAATTAAAGCCAGTTTTATTGTACACTTTGCTAATTACTACATAATAGAGTGATATCAATAAAACAACGAAACAGATTTCAAACTGTTATTGCATATTATGTAAGCACATCCCTTCATATTATGACTCATGCAGTCACTAAGCCTCTGAATATATGGATCTGCAGAATGCTTCCTTCCCAATTTTTCCCACAGGGTTAAAGACCAACTGAAGACGGCTACAAAGTCTCACAACTTATGTTCACTTCATACAGTCATCAAGACTGATGAATGCCAGGGGCGGATCCAGTATTTTACAAAGGGGGAGGGATGATGTTATTCAAAGCTCGATCCTTCAAGATGATTTTCATTGTTAACATTCTGCCCCTGAATGCATGTCTGATCTTTGCAGTTTACACCACAATATACACCCATTCTAAAAATGGCAATTCTTCACTTTTCTGTTTAACCCTTTCACTCCTACGGCGCCCGAAACCTCCCGTAAAAAACGCACCTTAAATGAAAAATTCCAGCTTCAACAATTTGGATCAAGTTGACCTAAATACCAGTCTAAAATTTTAACTAGCAAACAGAACAACTTTTAAAATCAAAAAACCTGCACAAATGTCCAAAATTATGACGAAAACAATTTTAAACATTTTTGCAAAACCAAAAACCACTCTTTTTGACGTCATTTCCCAAAGCCAAAAATCACGCTTTTTCATTGCAGTTCTTTTCATGCAATTTTTATTCCTACCCAAAACAATACCCTTACACAGGATAGTTAGGACCTAGTACTTGGCTTTTAGTGCTTTTTATCCCATCAATTCCTTCCACACGGCGCGCGACAGCCCTTTTCCTCGACCCATTTCATCGCTTATCCATGTTCACTACTCTCTTTCGCAATGCATTCTGGGAAAAATGACATTTTTTCAACAGCACAGTAGTCCACCCCCACATTTCAAGTATTTTTTAGAAGTGTCGAGCCACTAGGTCCTACTGCCCAAATATCAGCTTCAGAGCATTCTCCACAAGCCAAATATTCAATAAAATCCCTCAGTAGGTCCTGGCTGTTCATCGTTTCAGAGCTCAATGTTTGATCTAGTTATGAAGACTCAGAACAAGATTTGAAAGAACTTACTCAGTTGAGCTTTTGATCCAAACTAGGATCTTGATGACAATGAGACGGACAGTATAGATGACGTCATTGACAGAGATTAAGACTGCAGGTGTAACCGTGTGGAATCAGAGAGGCTATCCAGAGAAAACCGACCTCAACCGTGATGAGTGGCAGAATCAACGTACCTCACATCTGAGACCACTTACTGCAGTCACATGTCTTGGGCTGTAAACACCCTTGGTAGTGTGACTGCAGTCATTGTCATCCAGATCCTAACTAGTTTTGATTGAAAGCTCAAAGTAAGTTGAAACTTTCAAAATTTGTACTGAGTCTTCATAATTCAAACATTTTGCTACTTATTTAATAGTATCTACCAAATGAATACAGATGAATCACCATGAAGGGACTATTCTTCATTATTTGTTATTTATTTTCAATTGTTATATGTTGTATTCCCTAAACAAACATTCCCTCCGATTTTTTTACCAAAGAATCCTGGTTCAAGTCCACCTGAGGTATCTTGTGCTTAGCACATTTTGATCGATATGGAACACAAAGATCCCCTCCATTTTAAGCCCATTAAAAAACCTCTAACAAATGAGTATCGCCCAGACTTATAACCAGCATAGTACAGTATTCTAAGTATCACAAGACTAGTTTGTAATGATAATTATTGTCTTCGGTGCATACTCACAGACTCACACTTGACATATTTGTTGGTGATAGTGTAGGTGAAGGATTGATTGGACTATCATTTGATGTTGGTCTACGATACACATAGATATCAGACATTATTGCTTGGAAGATTATACATATGCCAACAAACACAATAAAGGCTATTTTATTTGCTTCCTGTGAATTGAAAAAAAAGCATCAGGTTAATCAAAGTTCAGGGATTAGACTAGATATATTTCTATTTTTACTAATCCACATATCATAGACCCAGGTCTTGATGTAACGTCGAAGCAGCTCAATTTGGAGGACAAAAGAATGTCAATCTCCTGTGAATTGGAACCTATTGTTTTGTATTGTTTTATCCTCTAAATTGAGCTGCATTCTAAAGTGCTACGAGGGGTCTATAATATAATCCAGATAACGTATATCCAATTTTAATTAGCTTGATGTACATATTGATCATAATTATTGATCATGTCATTGCTTGGCATTGAAGTTATTGATGATACTTGAAGTTTACTTGTAACGATATAACTTGCAACTAACTTTATAAAACTCATGAATAATTAATGAGGAAAATACAATAGAAATCATTGTCCCTGGAGGAGGTTGTATATCTGATACAAAATCGTTCTCAGGGTTTGCATAAACTTTAACTCCAATTTTCTCAGCCAAATTCAATTTTATCTTTAACATTTTAGTAGAACTTGAATGTTTACACCGAGATGTTTCGTAAGTAATATACAATATTCGTGTATGTATAAGAGTTTGATCCCTGAGAGTACTATTTTTCTTTCTGCCATCTAACACACATGGCTAGCAGCACGTGGTGGTTCAAAACCTCTATAAATTATGAAACAGCCCTATACTTAATCAAGAATATACCCAACTAGGCTACATGACTGCATGCTTTTTCCGAAGCTCACATTGTTTAGTTACATGATTATCATAAAATTCAAGGAATTTGGTTTAATTTATCATTTGTATGTGGCAATTAAAGCTTAGCATCAAGTTTTATCAGACTAGCTAAGAGTGTATTTTATCTACATAATGTTAATAAATTGAATACATATAGACAAGGATATTTGTAGTTGAATTAAAGCCAGTTTTATTGTACACTTTGCTAATTACTACATAATAGAGTGATATCAATAAAACAACGAAACAGATTTCAAACTGTTATTGCATATTATGTAAGCACATCCCTTCATATTATGACTCATGCAGTCACTAAGCCTCTGAATATATGGATCTGCAGAATGCTTCCTTCCCAATTTTTCCCACAGGGTTAAAGACCAACTGAAGACGGCTACAAAGTCTCACAACTTATGTTCACTTCATACAGTCATCAAGACTGATGAATGCCAGGGGCGGATCCAGTATTTTACAAAGGGGGAGGGATGATGTTATTCAAAGCTCGATCCTTCAAGATGATTTTCATTGTTAACATTCTGCCCCTGAATGCATGTCTGATCTTTGCAGTTTACACCACAATATACACCCATTCTAAAAATGGCAATTCTTCACTTTTCTGTTTAACCCTTTCACTCCTACGGCGCCCGAAACCTCCCGTAAAAAACGCACCTTAAATGAAAAATTCCAGCTTCAACAATTTGGATCAAGTTGACCTAAATACCAGTCTAAAATTTTAACTAGCAAACAGAACAACTTTTAAAATCAAAAAACCTGCACAAATGTCCAAAATTATGACGAAAACAATTTTAAACATTTTTGCAAAACCAAAAACCACTCTTTTTGACGTCATTTCCCAAAGCCAAAAATCACGCTTTTTCATTGCAGTTCTTTTCATGCAATTTTTATTCCTACCCAAAACAATACCCTTACACAGGATAGTTAGGACCTAGTACTTGGCTTTTAGTGCTTTTTATCCCATCAATTCCTTCCACACGGCGCGCGACAGCCCTTTTCCTCGACCCATTTCATCGCTTATCCATGTTCACTACTCTCTTTCGCAATGCATTCTGGGAAAAATGACATTTTTTCAACAGCACAGTAGTCCACCCCCACATTTCAAGTATTTTTTAGAAGTGTCGAGCCACTAGGTCCTACTGCCCAAATATCAGCTTCAGAGCATTCTCCACAAGCCAAATATTCAATAAAATCCCTCAGTAGGTCCTGGCTGTTCATCGTTTCAGAGCTCAATGTTTGATCTAGTTATGAAGACTCAGAACAAGATTTGAAAGAACTTACTCAGTTGAGCTTTTGATCCAAACTAGGATCTTGATGACAATGAGACGGACAGTATAGATGACGTCATTGACAGAGATTAAGACTGCAGGTGTAACCGTGTGGAATCAGAGAGGCTATCCAGAGAAAACCGACCTCAACCGTGATGAGTGGCAGAATCAACGTACCTCACATCTGAGACCACTTACTGCAGTCACATGTCTTGGGCTGTAAACACCCTTGGTAGTGTGACTGCAGTCATTGTCATCCAGATCCTAACTAGTTTTGATTGAAAGCTCAAAGTAAGTTGAAACTTTCAAAATTTGTACTGAGTCTTCATAATTCAAACATTTTGCTACTTATTTAATAGTATCTACCAAATGAATACAGATGAATCACCATGAAGGGACTATTCTTCATTATTTGTTATTTATTTTCAATTGTTATATGTTGTATTCCCTAAACAAACATTCCCTCCGATTTTTTTACCAAAGAATCCTGGTTCAAGTCCACCTGAGGTATCTTGTGCTTAGCACATTTTGATCGATATGGAACACAAAGATCCCCTCCATTTTAAGCCCATTAAAAAACCTCTAACAAATGAGTATCGCCCAGACTTATAACCAGCATAGTACAGTATTCTAAGTATCACAAGACTAGTTTGTAATGATAATTATTGTCTTCGGTGCATACTCACAGACTCACACTTGACATATTTGTTGGTGATAGTGTAGGTGAAGGATTGATTGGACTATCATTTGATGTTGGTCTACGATACACATAGATATCAGACATTATTGCTTGGAAGATTATACATATGCCAACAAACACAATAAAGGCTATTTTATTTGCTTCCTGTGAATTGAAAAAAAAGCATCAGGTTAATCAAAGTTCAGGGATTAGACTAGATATATTTCTATTTTTACTAATCCACATATCATAGACCCAGGTCTTGATGTAACGTCGAAGCAGCTCAATTTGGAGGACAAAAGAATGTCAATCTCCTGTGAATTGGAACCTATTGTTTTGTATTGTTTTATCCTCTAAATTGAGCTGCATTCTAAAGTGCTACGAGGGGTCTATAATATAATCCAGATAACGTATATCCAATTTTAATTAGCTTGATGTACATATTGATCATAATTATTGATCATGTCATTGCTTGGCATTGAAGTTATTGATGATACTTGAAGTTTACTTGTAACGATATAACTTGCAACTAACTTTATAAAACTCATGAATAATTAATGAGGAAAATACAATAGAAATCATTGTCCCTGGAGGAGGTTGTATATCTGATACAAAATCGTTCTCAGGGTTTGCATAAACTTTAACTCCAATTTTCTCAGCCAAATTCAATTTTATCTTTAACATTTTAGTAGAACTTGAATGTTTACACCGAGATGTTTCGTAAGTAATATACAATATTCGTGTATGTATAAGAGTTTGATCCCTGAGAGTACTATTTTTCTTTCTGCCATCTAACACACATGGCTAGCAGCACGTGGTGGTTCAAAACCTCTATAAATTATGAAACAGCCCTATACTTAATCAAGAATATACCCAACTAGGCTACATGACTGCATGCTTTTTCCGAAGCTCACATTGTTTAGTTACATGATTATCATAAAATTCAAGGAATTTGGTTTAATTTATCATTTGTATGTGGCAATTAAAGCTTAGCATCAAGTTTTATCAGACTAGCTAAGAGTGTATTTTATCTACATAATGTTAATAAATTGAATACATATAGACAAGGATATTTGTAGTTGAATTAAAGCCAGTTTTATTGTACACTTTGCTAATTACTACATAATAGAGTGATATCAATAAAACAACGAAACAGATTTCAAACTGTTATTGCATATTATGTAAGCACATCCCTTCATATTATGACTCATGCAGTCACTAAGCCTCTGAATATATGGATCTGCAGAATGCTTCCTTCCCAATTTTTCCCACAGGGTTAAAGACCAACTGAAGACGGCTACAAAGTCTCACAACTTATGTTCACTTCATACAGTCATCAAGACTGATGAATGCCAGGGGCGGATCCAGTATTTTACAAAGGGGGAGGGATGATGTTATTCAAAGCTCGATCCTTCAAGATGATTTTCATTGTTAACATTCTGCCCCTGAATGCATGTCTGATCTTTGCAGTTTACACCACAATATACACCCATTCTAAAAATGGCAATTCTTCACTTTTCTGTTTAACCCTTTCACTCCTACGGCGCCCGAAACCTCCCGTAAAAAACGCACCTTAAATGAAAAATTCCAGCTTCAACAATTTGGATCAAGTTGACCTAAATACCAGTCTAAAATTTTAACTAGCAAACAGAACAACTTTTAAAATCAAAAAACCTGCACAAATGTCCAAAATTATGACGAAAACAATTTTAAACATTTTTGCAAAACCAAAAACCACTCTTTTTGACGTCATTTCCCAAAGCCAAAAATCACGCTTTTTCATTGCAGTTCTTTTCATGCAATTTTTATTCCTACCCAAAACAATACCCTTACACAGGATAGTTAGGACCTAGTACTTGGCTTTTAGTGCTTTTTATCCCATCAATTCCTTCCACACGGCGCGCGACAGCCCTTTTCCTCGACCCATTTCATCGCTTATCCATGTTCACTACTCTCTTTCGCAATGCATTCTGGGAAAAATGACATTTTTTCAACAGCACAGTAGTCCACCCCCACATTTCAAGTATTTTTTAGAAGTGTCGAGCCACTAGGTCCTACTGCCCAAATATCAGCTTCAGAGCATTCTCCACAAGCCAAATATTCAATAAAATCCCTCAGTAGGTCCTGGCTGTTCATCGTTTCAGAGCTCAATGTTTGATCTAGTTATGAAGACTCAGAACAAGATTTGAAAGAACTTACTCAGTTGAGCTTTTGATCCAAACTAGGATCTTGATGACAATGAGACGGACAGTATAGATGACGTCATTGACAGAGATTAAGACTGCAGGTGTAACCGTGTGGAATCAGAGAGGCTATCCAGAGAAAACCGACCTCAACCGTGATGAGTGGCAGAATCAACGTACCTCACATCTGAGACCACTTACTGCAGTCACATGTCTTGGGCTGTAAACACCCTTGGTAGTGTGACTGCAGTCATTGTCATCCAGATCCTAACTAGTTTTGATTGAAAGCTCAAAGTAAGTTGAAACTTTCAAAATTTGTACTGAGTCTTCATAATTCAAACATTTTGCTACTTATTTAATAGTATCTACCAAATGAATACAGATGAATCACCATGAAGGGACTATTCTTCATTATTTGTTATTTATTTTCAATTGTTATATGTTGTATTCCCTAAACAAACATTCCCTCCGATTTTTTTACCAAAGAATCCTGGTTCAAGTCCACCTGAGGTATCTTGTGCTTAGCACATTTTGATCGATATGGAACACAAAGATCCCCTCCATTTTAAGCCCATTAAAAAACCTCTAACAAATGAGTATCGCCCAGACTTATAACCAGCATAGTACAGTATTCTAAGTATCACAAGACTAGTTTGTAATGATAATTATTGTCTTCGGTGCATACTCACAGACTCACACTTGACATATTTGTTGGTGATAGTGTAGGTGAAGGATTGATTGGACTATCATTTGATGTTGGTCTACGATACACATAGATATCAGACATTATTGCTTGGAAGATTATACATATGCCAACAAACACAATAAAGGCTATTTTATTTGCTTCCTGTGAATTGAAAAAAAAGCATCAGGTTAATCAAAGTTCAGGGATTAGACTAGATATATTTCTATTTTTACTAATCCACATATCATAGACCCAGGTCTTGATGTAACGTCGAAGCAGCTCAATTTGGAGGACAAAAGAATGTCAATCTCCTGTGAATTGGAACCTATTGTTTTGTATTGTTTTATCCTCTAAATTGAGCTGCATTCTAAAGTGCTACGAGGGGTCTATAATATAATCCAGATAACGTATATCCAATTTTAATTAGCTTGATGTACATATTGATCATAATTATTGATCATGTCATTGCTTGGCATTGAAGTTATTGATGATACTTGAAGTTTACTTGTAACGATATAACTTGCAACTAACTTTATAAAACTCATGAATAATTAATGAGGAAAATACAATAGAAATCATTGTCCCTGGAGGAGGTTGTATATCTGATACAAAATCGTTCTCAGGGTTTGCATAAACTTTAACTCCAATTTTCTCAGCCAAATTCAATTTTATCTTTAACATTTTAGTAGAACTTGAATGTTTACACCGAGATGTTTCGTAAGTAATATACAATATTCGTGTATGTATAAGAGTTTGATCCCTGAGAGTACTATTTTTCTTTCTGCCATCTAACACACATGGCTAGCAGCACGTGGTGGTTCAAAACCTCTATAAATTATGAAACAGCCCTATACTTAATCAAGAATATACCCAACTAGGCTACATGACTGCATGCTTTTTCCGAAGCTCACATTGTTTAGTTACATGATTATCATAAAATTCAAGGAATTTGGTTTAATTTATCATTTGTATGTGGCAATTAAAGCTTAGCATCAAGTTTTATCAGACTAGCTAAGAGTGTATTTTATCTACATAATGTTAATAAATTGAATACATATAGACAAGGATATTTGTAGTTGAATTAAAGCCAGTTTTATTGTACACTTTGCTAATTACTACATAATAGAGTGATATCAATAAAACAACGAAACAGATTTCAAACTGTTATTGCATATTATGTAAGCACATCCCTTCATATTATGACTCATGCAGTCACTAAGCCTCTGAATATATGGATCTGCAGAATGCTTCCTTCCCAATTTTTCCCACAGGGTTAAAGACCAACTGAAGACGGCTACAAAGTCTCACAACTTATGTTCACTTCATACAGTCATCAAGACTGATGAATGCCAGGGGCGGATCCAGTATTTTACAAAGGGGAGGGATGATGTTATTCAAAGTTCCCTCCTTCAAGATGATTTTCATTGTTAACCTTCTGCCCCTGAATGCATGTCTTATCTTTGCAGTTTACACGACAATATACACCGATTCTAAGAATGGCAATTCTTCACTTTTCTGTTTAACCCTTTCACTCCTACGGCGACCGAAACCTCCCGTAAAAAACGCACCTTAAATGAAAAGTTCCAGCTTCAACAATTTGGATCAAGTTCACCTAAATACCAGTCTAAAATTTTAACTAGCAAACAGAACAACTTTTAAAATCAAAAAACCTGCACAAATGTCCAAAATTATGACGAAAACAATTTTAAACATTTTTGCAAAACCAAAAACCACTGTTTTTGACGTCATTTCCCAAAGCCAAAAATCACGCTTTTTCATTGCAGTTCTTTTCATGCAATTTTTATTTCTACTCAAACAATACCCTTACACAGGATAGTTAGGACCTAGTACTTGGCTTTAGTGCTTTTTATCCCATCAATTCCTTCCACACGGCGAGCGACAGCCCTTTTCCTCGACCCATTTCATCGCTTATCCATGTTCACTACTCTCTTTCGCAATGCATTCTGGGAAAAATGACATTTTTTCAACAGCACAGTACTCCGCCCCCACATTTCAAAGATTTTTTAGAAGTGTCGAGCCACTAGGTCCTACTGCCCAAATATCAGCTTCAGAGCATTCTCCACAAGCCAAATATTCGATCAATAAAATCCCTCAGTAGGTCCTGGCTGTTCATCGTTTCAGAGCTCATAGGATAATCGCGCCAAAAATTCTAACTCGTACGAATGTACATGATCTACGAACTTTGGACGCTAAAATCCCTTGCATACTCTCAGTTCTTCGAGATCATGCTGATTTAAGCTGTCTTAGGGCTTCATGATGCCCTCCAGCACTCCATACATGAACAAAATGGCTCGCAAAATCTCTGCTTTTCCAAAATAGTCGAAAACAAGGCAGCACAATTCCAAGAAGAACGGCTTCAAGCGGCAACTAATTATGCAGCCAGTAAACGTCATATCATTTACATAAAACACTGACCGAGTCAATCAAAACTCCAAATATAGTCTTGCTAGGGCTTGGAGAACGTTTAGGTTCAGAAAAACACTGCAAAACCTCAAAAACCTCCAGGAGTCAAAGGGTTCAACTTTGCCAATTAAACATTTGATCAGTATATCACTTTAACATGATAGATCATCCAAAAGTGAGTGAACAGGGAAAGTTTTAATGTCGTGGCATTTTTTTCTTTCAAGTTATGTATTATGGAAGGAATTTACAGGACGATATAAGTACCAGATTTTGTTGATCAATACCGACTAGCCTCGCTTTGTTGTCATTTACGCACTTTACACTGCAGTAACTCTTAAAATAATCACTCATTGGTCCAAGGTTTTTCACACAATCCTTATTTAATATATCATCTTCTTACCATTGACATGTTTTATTTCCCTTGACGCATTAAATTGAGAAAAAATGTAAATAAGCAGGCATTTTTCCAATGGGTCTGTAACTACAGTCCAAACCCTTTTCATGACCATGAATCATGAACACAATTGTGTTGTAGCTATAAAAATATGTGAATTATACAATGTGATAGCATGTATTCTGGGCTGGATTGTATTCATACTTGTTCTCTTACACTCTACAGTAGTGTACACTCTATCATTGCATCAAATTGTGAAGGGGACTATTCTTATAGCAAAAGAATGTTTGATCTAGTTATGAAGACTCACAACAAAATTTGAAAGAACTTACTTTGAGCTTTTGATCCAAACTAGGATCTTGATGACAATGAGACGGACAGTATAGATGACGTCATTGACAGAGATTAAGACTGCAGGTGTAACCGTGTGGAATCAGAGAGGCTATCCAGAGAAAACCGACCTCAACCGTGATGAGTGGCAGAATCAACGTACCTCACATCTGGCACCACTTACTGCAGTCACATGTCTTGGGCTGTAAAAACCCATGATAGTGTGACTGCAGTCATTGTCATCAAGATCCTAACTAGTTTTGATTGAAAGCTCAAAGTAAGTTAAAACTTTCAAAATTTGTACTGAGTCTTCATAATTCAAACATTTTACTACTTATTTAATAGTATCTACCAAATGAATACAGATGAATCACCATGAAGGGACTATTCTTCATTATTTGTTATTTATTTTCAATTGTTATATGTTGTATTCCCTAAACAAACATTCCCTCCGATTCTTTTACCATAGAATCCTGGTTCAAGTCCACCTGAGGTATCTTGTGCTTAGCACATTTTGATCGATATGGAACACAAAGATCCCCCCCATTTTAAGTCCATTAAAGAACCTCTAACAAATGAGTATCACCCAGACTTATAACCAGCATAGTACAGTATTCTAAGTATCACAAGACTAGTTTGTAATGATAATTATTGTCTTAGGTCCAGACTCACAGACTCACACTTGACATATTTGTTGGTGATAGTGTAGGTGAAGGATTGATTGGACTATCATTTGATGTTGGTCTACGATACACATAGATATCAGACATTATTGCTTGGAAGATTATACATATGCCAACAAACACAATAAAGGCTATTTTATTTGCTTCCTGTGAATTGAAAAAAAAGCATTAGGTTAATCAAAGTTCAGGGATTAGACTAGATGTTTCTATTTTTACTAATCCACATATCATAGACCCAGGTCTTGATGTGACGTTGAAGCAGCTCAATTTAGAGGACAAAAGAATGTCAATCTCCTGTGAATTGGAACCTATTTTTTTGTATTGTTTTATCCTCTAAATTGAGCTGCATTCTAAAGTGCTACAAGGGGTCTATAATATAATCCAGATAACGTATATCCAATTTTAATTAGCTTGATGTACATATTGATCATAATTATTGATCATGTCATTGCTTGGCATTGAAGTTTTTGATGATACTTGGAATTTACTTGTAACGATATAACTTGTAATTAACTATAAGCAGGGTGGTGAAGAGGTTTTCTGTGATTCATGATTCAGCCATTTTTGGACTGTGATTCGTGAAATTGAAAATAATATATTCTTGATTCAAGAATTTCCCATCGCCTGCAATTTGTAGTCTACTTATTTTGAAGACCATGATTTGTGACTTTGCATTCGTTTCCTTAAAACTTTATATCAAGGTTATTCATTTATCGTATTTTCGTGATTTGTGAATTTCCAGAAAAATTGTCCATCATAAACAGACCCCCCCATTTTAATCAACTGCATAATGTCACCAATGAACTTAGAAAAGGAAAATCCAAATTAAAAATGATTGTGTGTAGCACCATATATATATTTATTTACTTACTATAATCCCCTTGTGATACCACCACGCCTGTTGAAGAAAATTCGAAAATTTAATAAAGTATACAAATTTCCAGGTAAACAAATGATATATATATATATATATATATATATATATATATATATATATATATATATATATATATATATATATATATATATATATATATTGGATTATTATGTTTTTAATTGGCATTTTTTCTATAGGTTATAATAACATCCTAAGCTGAAACTCTACTCCTTAGCTTACTAACATCAGTTTTTTCTATACTAGTTGTTTCGTTTGACTACGTACAGGGCTGCATGGCTATTCTAAAAATAACCCTCTTCATAGATGTATGACTCAGACAAGTGTAATATTATACTGAAAAGAATAAAGAGAAACACATTTTATATATTTATCTCTTATTACAAAGCATTGCTTTTAGAGGAAAGTTGTCATTACAAACCAGAAGGCAGAAATCGGAATTCAAGGAGATGAGAAATTTTGTAGTTTGTTTGTTTGAGTTTGACATCACTGCCACGCAGCTAGCCCTATTGCTCAAATTATTCTAAGGGCAAGGGTCACATACATGGGCTATAAGGTTAATGCAATTTGTCAACTGGCCAGATAAGATGAGAAGGCTATATATTAGAAGGCTTCTAAAGTTCAATCAGACCTTGTATCAAACATGTTTTTTTTTCTTAATAGTGCAATTACTAACACACATTCTAGCAGTGTGCCAGTCATGCAGTTTTTTTTATTTATTAGATTTATAGCCTTCAAAATGGGCTACCAGCAAGTGGTGGGTCAAAACCTCTATAAGTTATGAAACAGCCCTACTTATTAATAAAATAATCAAGAATATACCCAACTAGGTTACATGACTGCACGCTTTTTCCGAAGCTCAAGTTGTTTCCTTATGTTTAGTTAGATGATTACCATAAAATCCAAGGAATTTGGTTTAACTTATTATTTCTATGTAGCAATTAAAGCTAGCATCAATTTTTACAGTTAAGAATAAATTGAACTGTTTATCAGACCAGCTAAGTGTATTTTATCTAAATGTTAATAATTTGAATACATATAGACAAGGATATTTGTAGTTGAATTAAAGCCAGTTTTATTGTACACTTTGCTAATTACTACATAATAGAGTGATATCAATAAAACAACGAAACAGATTTCAAATTATGTCATTGCATATTATGTAAGCACATCCCTTCCTATTATGACTCATGCAGTCACTAACCCTCTGAATATATGGATCTGCAGAATGCTTCCTTCCCAATTTTTCCCACAGGGATAAAGGCCAACTGAAGACGGCTACAAAGTCTCACAACTTATGTTCACTTCATACAGTCATCAAGACTGATGAATGCCAGGGGCGGATCCAGTATTTTACAAAGGGGGAGGGATGATGTTATTCAAAGTTCCCTCCTTCAAGATGATTTTCATTGTTAACATTCTGCCCCTGAATGCATGTCCGATCTTTGCAGTTTACACGCCAATATACACCGATTCTAAAAATAGCAATTCTTCACTTTTCTGTTTAACCCTTTCACTCCTACGGCGCCCGAAACCGCCCGTAAAAAACGCACCTTAAATGAAAAATTCCAGCTTCAACAATTTGGATCAAGTTGACCTAAATACCAGTCTAAAATTTTAACTAGCAAACAGAACAATTTTTAAAATCAAAAAACCTGCACAAATGTCCAAAATTATGACGAAAACAATTTTAAAAATTTTTGCAAAACCAAAAACCACTGTTTTTGACGTCATTTCCCAAAGCCAAAAATCACGCTTTTTCATTGCAGTTCTTTTCATGCAATTTTTATTTCTACTCAAACAATACCCTTACATTGGATAGTTTAGACCTAGTACTTGGCTTTTAGTGCTTTTTATCCCATCAATTCCTTCCACACGGCGAGCGACAGCTCTTTTCCTCCGGACCCATTTCATCGCTTATCCATCTTCACTACTCTCTTTCGCAATGCATTCTGGGAAAAATGACATTTTTTCAACAGCACAGTAGTCCACCCCCACATTTCAAAGATTTTTTAGAAGTGTCGAGCCACTAGGTCCTACTGCCCAAATATCAGCTTCAGAGCATTCTCCACAAGCCAAATATTCGATCAATAAAATCCCTCAGTAGGTCCTGGCTGTTCATCGTTTCAGAGCTCATAGGATAATCGCGCCAAAAATTCTAACTCGTACCAATGTACATGATCTACGAACTTTTGACGCTAAAATCCCTTGCATACTCTCAGTTCTTCGAGATCATGCTGATTTAAGCTGTCTTAGGGCTTCATGATGCCCTCCAGCACTCCATACATGAACAAAATGGCTCTCAAAATCTCTGCTTTTCCAAAATAGTCGAAACAAGGCAGCCCAATTCCAAGTAGAACGGCTTCAAGCGGCAACTAATTATGCAGCCAGGAAACGTCATATCATTTACATAAAACACTGACCGACTCAATCAAAACTCCAAATATGGTCTTGCTAGGGCTTGGACAACGTTTAGGTTCAGAAAAACACTGCAAAACCTCCAAAACCTCCAGGAGTCAAAGGGTTCAACTTTGTCCATTAAACATTTGATCAGTATATCACTTTAACATGATAGATCATTCAAAAGTGAGTGAACAGGGAAACTTTCAATGTCGTGGCATTTTTTTTATTTTAAGTTATGTATTATGCAATGAATTTACAGAACGATATAAGTACCAGATTTTGTTGATCAATACTGACTAACCTCGCTTTGGTGTCATGTACGCACTTTACACTGCAGTAAGTCCTAAAATAATCACTCATTGGTCCAAGGTTTTTCACACATTCCTTATTTAATATATCATCTTCTTTCCATTGACATGTTTTATTTCCCTTGACGCATTAAATTTAGAAAAAATGTAAATAAGCAGGCATTTTTCCAATGGGTCTGTAACTACAGTCCAAACCCTTTTCATGACCATGAATCACGAACACAATTGTGTTGTAGCTATAAAATATGTGAAGTATACAATGTGATAGCATGTATTCTGGGCTGGATTGTATTCATACTTCTTCTCTTACACTCTACAGTAGTATACACTCTATCATTGCATCAAATTGTGAAGGGGACTATTCTTATAGCAAAAGAATGTTTGATCTAGTTATGAAGACTCAGAACAAAATTTGAAAGAACTTAATTACTTTGAGCTTTTGATCCAAACTATGATCTTGATGACAATGAGACGGACAGTATAGATGACGTCATTGACAGAGATTAAGACTGCAGGTGTAACCGTGTGGAATCAGAGAGGCTATCCAGAGAAAACCGACCTCAACCGTGATGAGTGGCAGAATCAACGTACCTCACATCTGAGACCACTTACTGCAGTCACATGTCTTGGGCTGTAAACACCCATGATAGTGTGACTGCAGTCATTGTCATCAAGATCCTAACTAGTTTTGATTGAAAGCTCAAAGTAAGTTGAAACTTTCAAAATTTGTACTGAGTCTTCATAATTCAAACATTTTGCTATTTATTTAATAGTATCTACCAAATGAATACAGATGAATCACCATGAAGGGACTATTCTTCATTATTTGTTATTTATTTTCAATTGTTATATGTTGTATTCCCTAAACAAACATTCCCTCCGATTTTTTTACCATAGAATCCTGGTTCAAGTCCACCTGAGGTATCTTGTGCTTAGCACATTTTGATCGATATGCAACACAAAGATCGCCCCTCCATTTTAAGTCCATTAAAAAACCCCTTAACAAATGAGAATCGCCCAGACTTATAACCAGCATAGTACAGTATTCTAAGTATCACAAGACTAGTTTGTAATGATAATTATTGTCTTATGTGCAGACTCACAGACTCACACTTGACATATTTGTTGGTGATAGTGTAGGTGAAGGATTGATTGGACTATCATTTGATGTTGGTCTTCGATACACATAGATATCAGACATTATTGCTTGGAATATTATACATATGCCAACAAAGACAATAAAGGCTATTTTATTTGCTTCCTGTGAATTGAAAAAAAAAAGCATTAGGTTAATCAAAGTTCAGGGATTAGACTAGATATATTTCTATTTTTACTAATCCACATATCATAGACCCAGGTCTTCATGTGACGTTGAAGCAGCTCAATTTGGAGGACAAAAGAATGTCAATCTCCTGTGAATTGGAACCTATTGTTTTGTATTGTTTTATCCTCTAAATTGAGCTGCATTCTAAAGTGCTACAAGGGGTCTATAATATAATCCAGATAACGTATATCCAATTTTAATTAGCTTGATGTACATATTGATCATAATTATTGATCATGTCATTGCTTGGCATTGAAGTTATTGATGATACTTGAAGTTTACTTGTAACGATATAACTTGCAACTAACTTTATAAAACTCATGAATAATTAATGAGGAAAATACAATAGAAATCATTGTCCCTGGAGGAGGTTGTATATCTGATACAAAATCGTCCTGATTTGCATAAACTTTAACTCCAATTTTCTCAGCCAAATTCAATTTTATTTTTAAAATTTTAGTAGAACATGAATGTATACACCTAGACGTTTCATAAGTTAGTAATATACAATATTCGTGTCCGTGTTGTATCAGATATACGATCACTCGCTTCCAGCTCTGATATCTGTTACAACACGGCCACTCATATTGTATATATTACATAAACAGGGTGGTGAAGGGGTTTTCCGTGATTCATGATTCAGCCTTTATTTTGACTGTGATTCGTGAAATTCAAAAAAAATATATTCCTGATTTGAGAATTTCCCATCGCCTGCGAATTGTAGTCTACATATTTTGAAGACCATGATTTGTAACTCAAATTCATTCCCCTAAATCCTAGTTATTTGAGAATTTCAGGAAAAAAATTTGATTATTTGTGATGATACCACCTCTTCAACACCATGTATAAACAGACTCCCAATTTTAATCAACTGCACAATGTCCAACCAATGAACTTAGAAAAGGAAAATCCAAATAAAGATGATTATCATTCAAATTATTTTTTCTGTCATTTTGATTGGCCAAGAGAACTGCAAATAACTGCTTGCAAATAACGGTCTGCTCATGCGCATTACGGTGCAGAGCCATCTTGCTGCAAATAACGGTTTGCTCATGCGCAGTAACGCTGCATTTGACAATGGCTCGCTTAGCTTCCCTGAAAAAATGAGCTGACTTCTTTGATATTGTTTGACTCGTGCACACTGCCCCTCAAAGGTTAGAAAAAATAATTTCAATTTGAATGATAAAACAATTATTGAAAGCTCGGTTATCGCAAAATATCGATATTTGTTAGTGTCTTGCAATCAATTATTTGCCTCTGCCTTCGGCATTGGCAAATAACTGCTTGCTCGCCACTAACAAATCACAATATTTTGCTCAACCTCGTCCAATAATTGCTTATTGTACATAGCACCATATATATTTATTTACTTACTATAATCCCCTTATGATACCACCACGCCTGTTGAAGAAATTTTAAAATTCAAACATTAAATAAAATAATATACACATTTCAAGGTTAACCTACTACCGTAGAAGATATACACTGAAATACTTGAATAACTATTGTTCTGGACTGAATAGCCTTGTGTTCAATTTGCAGATTAGGAATAAATTATCAGTGACGTCAGACTCGCGGGCACCGAATCAGATCATTCCAGGTAACGCCAAGCAGCACTAGAATTTCTGGTTTTAGTTACGATTTCTTGAATAGAATGATAATAGAAATAACTGTGTGATTATTCAAGAGATCATAACTAAAACCAGAAATTCTAGTGCTGCCTGGCGTTACCTGGAATGATCTGATTCGGGCGCCTGCGAGTCTGACGTCACTGATAATTTATTCCTAATCTGCAAATTTACTAATTCACTAAAACACTATTAAAGTGAATTTTTCAATTTTTCTATGACATGACAACCTTTTTGCAAGTAGGTGTATTTGATTATTTTCATATTTATTTAATCTAATTTAATTTTTCTATAGTTAACGGAAGCTGAAAATTAGCTAAAACTCAGCCTCCTTGGCTTACTAATATCCACAGTTTTTAATTTGACACAATTTGCTCAACCAAAATGCATGCATTAAGTTATTAATAACAGGTATTCAGACTTCTCTTTATTGTACTTACAATGACAGCACCAATAAAACTACTCACTGCAAGGAAGAAGAAAGAATATATACATGAGAAAATATGAATTATACTGACTCTAGTGTACCAGAGAACATATACTATTAGTCATTTGAAAAAATGTTGTCACTGACCAGCTTCGCGACTACGCGAGTGAACCAAAACGGAGTATTGGTAGAAATCGCTGAAGTGCTTAATTATTCGCTCTGAAGTAGTTGTTTTTGCTTACTAATGAGATAACACAAGCAGCAACCCTTTCAATGTTTGTCTTCGCGTTTTGCGAAAGGAAGACAAAAGTCTATGTATGACATCAGTCAAAGATGTTCCCAATTTTGAAACTGTTAAGTCATTAAAATGCTATTTTGCCAGCGAATTTTCGTACTGTAAGCAGGGCGCATATTCAGTCAGTGAAGAATTCAACCGCTTCAGTGAGTTTTACCCATACTCCTGTTCGGGCTAGTTGCGTAGTCGCGGAGCCAGTCAGTGACAACGTTTTTTCAATTAGCTGTATGCAATGATGAATGCATGGATCTGTTTGCCATGTCATCACGTGCAAATGACTTTAGCCAATAATAGAACAACAATTAAATGAAGGGAGGGGCGGGGGTATTATGTTGTTCACAAACATAGTCTATTTGTAGGCACAAAAATAGGGGGAAAAGATAAAAACATTTCTGTTCAAGATTGGACAATCTATAGCTACCCAATCCTCCTCCTGGATCCTCCCTTACACTCCACTTACAAGTGCTATCGTATCATGGTAACCTTCCAAAAATGTCTGCAACACCAATTTAGAGGGGCACAATGGGTGTTGCAGTGTTAGTTTTTTTTTTTTTTTTGCACAGTGATGTGGTGTTTTCTGATTTTTTTAATTTTTTTTTCAGTATTGTGGTAATCTCAATTCTTCCAATATACTGTGAACATTTAGGTTATTAAGAATCTGTAATTGTTCTGTTCAAGATAAATGTCGAAGTATTTGGACTTTTTGACCTTTAATTGGGGTGTCAATGTTTTGTTGCCAGTGATTTTGGCTTTTTTTTTCTGTGATGGGGTGTTCAAGACCCCCAAAGTACCCTTCAATTTACCCAGGTCTATAGATTGGGTCACTATAATCCTAATCCTTCATGTGGTCTGTCTATTACAGTACATACTTATCATGTTGACGGCAAGTAAATACATGACAGAGTCATCAGCCCCTTTGATAAAGCAGAATATCAATGCCAGCTGAAAAATAAATTAGAAAATCAAAATTGCTTATATACTTAATACTTAATACACTCGATTGCAGAAATGTTGTAGTATACATTTTATACATATATACAAATACCTAATGAGATGCAAAAATGGAAAAAGCCCTAAAATATGATTGTGTATAATGTGAAAGTTACCAAAAACCCTTTCATGCCTTGCTTTGATGCAAGACACGTCAAAATTAATACATAAGGTTTTGAAGCATCAGATATTAATAAATTATATCTATTTATATTTTTTCCTTTCTTAGGCCTAAAAACTCTCTAATATAATTTAATGATATCTAATAGCGTTCAAATCATATTTATCATGTTCATTATTGATAAAAGTTCTTAAAAAATATTATTTCAAGAGATATGCATCAATGGATAGAGTTATTAATTTTTTTAGTGTTTTTGCATCTCATTAGGTATTTGTATATACGTATAAATGTATACTACAACATTTCTGCAATCGAGTGTATATATGTATATACCTTATTATAAAAAATTAATGCTGGACGAAATTAAAGTATTAGAAATTAACACGAGGGCAAAAATAAAGAAAATAATAGCACGAAAGAGAAGCCTGAATTCCCATTTAAATGAAATTAATGCAATGGACACAAAGATGACTCATCTGAAAATGAAAATGAAGAGCTTGTAGAATGAAAAACGAAAATATAATTTCCAACAAAAACTGAAATGTTGTTGTTATTAAGTGACTAGCTGTAATGTTCAGTTTTAAAAATAACTAGACGCTCTTGGAGCGTTCACTGGGTTGCCTGTGCGAGAGCTCGCCCACTCACCAATCCTATATACTCTATTATTTCTTACCAAGTGTTCCATTTGGGTTCAAAGTCCCCCTTTATTAAAAACATTTTAAATTCTAGTAAGACATTAGTGTTGCGTTACTGACTTGTCAACGCATATTATATTTCTACTTGACCTACTAGAGTACCTTTCAAGACTAGCTGATGAAATAAACATATCTATTTCAGTATCAAAACTGTTCACTGTTTATCAATGTAAATACTCTTAGCCAAAATGTGTTTAACTGGTCATTTGTTTTTCCCTCAGTTTTTGTTTTCTGTATTTTCATAAATGGAAATATTCAACAAGGAGTCTTGGCAGTTCGCTTTCTTGTAGATCACTATCAGCTCGTTTGACTTCTACAAGTTCTTGGAGTCAGCTTTCATCAAAGCTTTGTTTGTCACTAGTTTTGTAGTTTGTCTCTCGCTCTGTAGTTTGTCTCAGTATATTTTTTTGTATCTGAGATCTGGTAAGATCTAGTTTGATCATAGCTAGGTAGTTTATAGATTCTCTTAGTCTATTTTGACCAGTTTGTCTAGTTCTACGATTCTCATGCATATTGTAGTTTGCTCATAACTCATAGATTTTCAGACCTCTCTCTTTGAGTATGTGGACCAACCCGTTCCAAAATCGCTCAATAACATCTTTTAGTGTGTGTCTACCACGTATGGCGTGTGTTTGTAAGTAGTTTAAGCGTAGAGTTAAAAAACCTAAAGACAATAGTACGCAACATGTCTACAGACAAACTAGTACTTCACGAACCCTGAACGAATGAATTAATGGTGACACAACACTAAAAACTATAAATACATTGTCCTCGATGTCCTGTGGCAACTTCATTGGACATTGGAAATTGTTTACAAGTTCTCAACCAATCATGACGACCGTGTGAAATTATGGTCTACCTGACGCCCAAAAAACGGATCTCATTTTAAGACTGGTTTGCTACCATAGCAACCCAGTAAATAGTTTTTCAAAAGTAGATTAAAGATAAAATTACTAGAAATTGATATCATGAAAATTAACGTTCCACTTGACATGGAAATTAACATTAAAAGAAATGAACATGACTTAAATTAATGTGATTTTTTGAAATTTGTGTTAATTTCATGGAGCGTTAATTTCCTATAATAGGGTATGTAGAGTAATTATTAAGAGAATATATTCAGTAAAAATAAGCTAGATATAGTAATAAGAAATTTTCATAACTTAATTGTTTCTTAACATTTGAGTTCAATAATAATAATAATAAATTTAATATTTGAACTCAGTTTTTTTTTTCTTTACCTTAATAATACTTTCAATACTTTAGATTTTAAATACATATAACTTTGTAAATAGTCATAGCAATTTTTATAGCATTTTTCGTAATTTTCATTATTATTATTATTGTTGGATGTGAAATAAAGATTATTAATATTTAGCATAAATATTTTCACTTTCAATGTTGTTTCCTTCTTTCTTTTTTGAAATAATCACCTCAGGCTCAGTGATTATCGATGAATATTTACCTCGCAGCTCGAAGACTCACCGCTCGGTAAATATTCATCGATAATCACTTCGCCTTCGGCGAATAATTGCTAAATAATAATAATAATAATAATAATATTCTACATTTATATAGCGCCATATAAATGTACTCTATGGCGCTTCACAGTCTACTACATACCAAAAATATAGTTAAGAAAAACTCTATCCTATATATAAACCGAATCAGAATATGATGGAATTGTGATGGAATTGGAATTATGCATATTACAGTATCTCTGAATGCTAAGAATCTGCCAGTTCCGCAATTTAGAGATGCTGTGCATGTTAGATATTATAGCATATATTTACAAACTTACAAAAACCAAAAAAGCTGTAACTCCTCCATAAATCCTCAATGCCAATGTCTGCAAGGTAATGAGATAAAATGTCGTTGTTACTACAAGAAAGACTTAATTTATAAGCTTTGTAAAAACCCACATCCAATATCACATACGAATAAGTTTATAAAATACAAAATTTTGCAAAATTCTCCACAATTAAAGCACATGGACAATGAAAATAAAAGACAAGAGAGCTCTAGAAAAAATATTTCAGACTCATAGAATATTTCATAAACCTTAGGTGCATGCATGCTCAGGGGATTAAAAAGTGGGATAAAATTTGTAAAATATGCTATATTTTAGTTGTATCTTTCTTGTCAAGTACAATTTTCACTAAATATTCAAGATCGCGTACCGAATCAAATATACCGAAAAATTGCATATTATACAAGATATTATCCCGCTTTTTAATCCCCTGAGCATGTGCATTGAGCATCAGCGTGGAACTCTTGATGCGTCTATACAGTATGTGCTATTCTAAATTCGAGTGTGAAATAAAGTTTATCGTATAATTGTGTTGTTGTATCTTCAGCATTTAATCAAACTTAACATACATGCTAATTAACTAAGTTATCTGTTCTGCTGATCATGAGTATAAGCAGGAAAGAATTGTGAAAACAAGCATATAAATTATATACTTCTCAAACTTCTTGACATGGGGCCACAGAGCATAGCTTTGAACAGGCTAGGGGCAGTAAGGGGTGTTTGCGTGAAATCATGAACATTATTATCGTTAAACTTTATGTAAAAATTTCTTATTTCAGTTTCTTAGAGTAAAATCTATTATTTGGGGAATATTAATAAATATGAGAACTTTTTACTAGTTTCAAATGAGAGAATCCAGGAGAATCAACTTTTAGAGTGACAGCTAGGGTTTTTTAATTGTCATGAGCCATGCCGAGACAACCCCTCCTTGTTGCCCCTGTTTGTGAGGGCTAATCTGGGTGGTCTGGGGAAACACCCACAGCCCCCCTCCCCTCCCCCGAATATTTCGAAATTGAGGCTCTCAGAAATGCCATTTCCAGTGTTTTGAGTGGTAATTCCAACATATTTATTACAATAAACTTATGTCAAGGCATTAGGAAATCCGTAGCAGAAAATTATGAGTTGGCCCATCAAATAAATAAGGGCTTATGCACCTATCAGCGGCTACCAGGGGAATTGTAAAACACTAGGAACAATGTCTTCATAATTTTCCCTGGCCTTGGCGGGTGGGGACATTCATTCAACCTATGATCAAGTTGTTTATTGCAGAATATAACAGTGGAATCTAAGATGTATGCTAATAAAATGATTCTGAAAGAACCGCTTAAGCCTAAGTTTAGCTTTCGATTCGTCTTTGTGTGATGTCATGTGAACAAAGGCTATGCACAATAACAAAAGAACATCAGATCTACTGATAATTGTTCCGTTAGTATTTTACTTACAACTCCTGGACTAACTTCATAGTATATTGGACCAGAGCTCGGACTTGACTCGCCTCCACCAGTAAATGGATCATCTGACATATTTCACTAGGAATATAATCGTGATAAAAGTCTCTACTCCAACACTAACATCATCATGTGATGAAAGTATGATTTAGTTCAGGAATCGATAGCAATGCGCTAACCAACGAAGTGGTCCGACATCCTTACGAGAATAATCGGCAGAGACCGATAGGTACGTCGGACGACACTCGGGTCAGAAATCCAAAGATGGCTGAACAAGGGAAGGAGGATGCGAGTCTCTTGTCTGGGCAAAAGCCCAGTGAACAAGCACTTTTTCACGATAAAGGGAAAAGCCCTAAAGAGGTAAGAAACGTTTGATATAAGAACCACGGAACGGTATACCAATTGTTTTTGGTACGTTTTTGGCGTTGAATAAAACCAAAATAGATAAGCTTCCAAATCATCACTTTTGCTTTATAATTTCTTAAACTTCAATTTAACGAGCGTAAGCTTAATTTCAACCACTGATTTCAGCGATTTTAATTTATTTTTGATTTCTTTTATAAATACATTTAAAGGCGAAGATTTGATGTTCAAATTTGCCATAGGCATCTAGATCAGGCACGCATCCAAAAGGGATGGGGTGGGGGGTGGGGGTATAGCAACTCCTTCTATGAGAATTTTGCATATTCCCAAGCTAAATACATTTCTATGTATTGTAAATCAAGCAGAATGCTCATAATCACCCAGCTTCAAAGTTGGGCACCTCAACAAGTCCCTGTTAAAAGCCCATGAAAAACCCTTATGAATGAGTTACCTAGGTAAAGGTTATAAGCTTATACCGTTACCAAGGTGGATTTGAGATTATCAATCCAAGGTGAAGCCGAAACTGTAGTTTCCCTCAAGCTATTGTTCCCATTAATTGATAGTTTTCTCTTTTTCTTAGAAATTGTTTTTGTACCTATTTGTGGCATTGGTGGTGATAATGGTTGGGGTAGGTACATGTTATTAAACAATTATTAGTTGAGCATGATATTGTAAATTATCAAGACCAAAGCCATGTTATCTGTCGAAGCCATAGGCTGAGGTGGATAAAATGGCTGAGTTATTGATATTTATGATATCATGTGAAAACCAAATTCAATAATTGTTTTATTATACATTTTGTTAAATAAGAATAAAGATTTAATTCTGCTGTCATAGTACCCCATTTCTGGCTCAACATTACTGTTCAAACATGGATAGCGGAGGGGGAAGCACTGGTATTGCTAAAGCCCTACCACTTTTCCCCTTTCCCCATGCTACTAAGTCTGTTATACTGTATTTTCCAATCTTAGCAACACCACTTTTTAGGGTGCTACACATTCCCTGTCAAAATGACTAGCATGGCAAAGATTTTACTATGGACAAGACAATTATAATTCTGGCTGGAAATTATTCTTTGACCAGCTGTTATTTCAAGCCCTGCATTTCCTTGTCTTTAGTAACATTTTAGTCATGTTATAAAGGCCAGCTTCCATCTGATCATGATACAGTATGGTATCATTGCCAGAAATACATTGGGCTTTCCTTTCACAGCTCCCAAGATCTCTCACTGCTACTCCACCTGTGCTTCACAACTCCATTCATGAATCCATTTAATTTTTTCATTCAAGTTTTAGGCAGTGGTGTAGTAAGGTCTTGTTCATGGGGGGGGGGGGGGGGTGGGGGAATATACCTTTTTCCCACCACATCCACAGGAACTTCAATAACCAAGTTTCATTCTATATTTTCTAGATCACCATTATCATCTCCATGGTGAGAGGAAGTACAAAAGACTCAACATACTTGTTACTTGGAATAAGTATTTTATGTAAGTCAAAACTTCACAGCTTAGCTCTTGCTTTTTTGGATATTTATGGGTTTTTTTTATTTACTTATTTTGATTTTTACCATTTCAGCAATAGGGTTTGTACAAGGAGTTTTAGTAAGTATCATATTTATCACTTTTTAATAGAGCGAATTCGTATATCGCACTTTTCCATGCTAATGAATTCTGCTAATATTCAAATGAGCTGAATGGAGCTCAAACAATGGAAAGTAAATAATACTGAGTTCGTCGTACTCACAAAAACAAGACTATACAAACTAAACAAAAGTAAAACGTAAGGGAAAGTAGACTGAGAATTTAATTTCTATTATGCAAAGTCAAATATCCTCGCAGGAATTTAACAAACGTAACAGTTCAAGAGATTATTTAAAAACTCATTTAAATAAACTCAAAAAAATACATTTCTACGAGATTTAGGGTTTGGGAATAATTTAGTGCGAGTATTAAAACGCATTTGCAAGGATATATATCTGGTTCGCGCCACTAGTACCGTCCACAAAGCTTATTTGAATATTAGCAGAACTCATTAGCATGTAGAAGTGCGATATACAAATTTGCTCTAATAGTAATGATAGCTAGTTGGCAGATTTTGAGATTTCTAATAATGCTTACAATCAAAACTGATTATTCGATACCTTTTATATTTTTTGAGTGGCGGCAGTAAAGAACCAATTTCACAACAACCCAATGGGATGTCTGTGTTCACAGAATATGTAAAACCATAGTAAATTATAAAATATAGATGTTCTTAGTGAGTTGAAGAGAATGACAAGTATGTCAAATGCTTCAAACCAGGGGTACTCCTAAACATTTTGTATGGGGATGCTCCATCCAGACTCTTGACCCCTTGCCCTTTCACATACCAAATTTCAGCAAAAAACATGCCCCTTTCATATATCTTTTTCTTGAAAACCTACCACTTTCTTATACCTTAAATTTGGAGGAGCAAGCTAGCTGTTAATATCAATCACTGCACAAAAAGGCATGCAAGCCCAGCCCCATTTCCCGGAATATGTATTTTACCTTCCCCCCTTCTCCACACTGGCCTTTTTCTAGGTCAAAACTTGCAAATTTCCAACCCTTTTCTATATGTACCTCCAGCCTAAAAAGTGTACCCTTTTGGGCAGAGCATCCCTGTGTAGTCCACTATAGGGAGTACCCCTCTGGGGCTTCAACATTTTCTCTTGCTAGGGAACTTCGGTAACAACTGTGCATAACACTATCTTCCCTGGGGCTTCAATTAACATTTTCTCTGGCTAGGGAACCTCAGTAACGACTGCGCATAACACTATCTTCCTTGGGGCTTCAACATTTTCTCTGGCTAGGGAACCTCGGTAACAACTGCATAACACTATCTTCCCTGGGGCTTCAACATTTTCTCTGGCTAGGGAACCTCGGTAACAACTGCATAACACTATCTTCCCTGGGGCTTCAACATTTTCTCTGGCTAGGGAACCTCAGTAACGACTGTAATTATTATACTGCTTTTATCAACAGATCCATTGGACAAGAACCGGTGAACTACCAGCAGAAAAACTGTGGTTTTTGTATTTAGTAGGAACTTGCCTGATTATTGAGTCAATATTTACTGATGTACTGCTCTATCATGTACCAAGTTAGCTTATTCTATTTTCTTCAATCATAATGTAGGGTAAATATCACAGACATACAGTCTCAATACTTGGGGTACATAATAGACAGTTGAATAGAAAGTATAATTACGCAGTTGGCAACACCAACCTTCTTATGGTGTAATTACATGGAACAATTTTCTCTGCCAATTGTCTTGCAATAGTGTTGAGACACAAGTTGCAAGAGGGTTTATGTACACACTGTGCAACAGAGATGCAATCATTGCAAAAAGTAGAAAACAATTCTACTTTTTGCAAAGATTGCTGCAACTTGTCTTGCAACATTTTTCAAATGACACTGTAGGTTATACATTGCAAAGCTCCATGCAACTTGTGTTGCCACACTGTTGTGTGAGACAAATTGAAGAGAAAATGGCCCTATGTAATCATGCCTTATCTTGATAACCTGTTGATCAGGTGGGGTAACCTGCTGACCCATGTCGCATCATTTAGGGCATGTAACATTATTATTCAAATCGACAGTCTATGTCAAAATGATTGTCCTGTGAAAAAAAATTTTAAGACCAAAAGAACTATCACGTGATGGTTTGTTTATTTGTTTTAAACGATAAAAAATTCTGGTTTCAAACTCTATAAAGAGTAACAATGAACAGAGAATGATAATTATTAATTCTACTTATACAATGATTGCTGATATCGAGCATTTAGAGCGAGTGTATTAGGTATCACGTGACATTTCTTTTGGTCTAAATGTCTTTTTGGTGGACAACATTAATGACATTGATTGTTTATAAATATCAAAAATATACCCAATGCATACATTGTAATACAGCTTGACAAATCATACAAGAATTTCATTTTAAAAATTAATAAAATTATAATTATAGAATTGACCTTTATCTCATTAAAACCACAAGTATATTCCCTCAAGGGCTTGCTTGTGAGGTGGCACTGGGGAAAGTCTTTTGAAGACACACATTTGATAGGGAAAATGTTTTTTATTTACTAGTTAGATCCAAGGTTCAACTGTAATGCTAGTTATCTGGTCATGTAATTATGAAAATAGGCATCAATAAAGATTGGCAAGATCTTTTCAATCAATCTTGTGTTTCTTCTTCTATTTCTTTCACCTTTTTCTCCATTTGTATCTGTTTTCCCATACATAATGTGAGCCAATAATTTAGAAAACATGTACACCTTGTTGTTGTCGTTGCATCTTATCAACAGACCCCTTTCACGTGACGTCAAAGCAGCTCAATTTGGAGGACAGAACAAAAGAATTTTAATCTCCTGAGAATTGGAAACTATTGTTTTGTTCTCCAAATTGAGCTGCATTCCGACGTGCTGCAAGGGGTCTATACTGAAAGAGTCCTGTGACGAACGGATGAAGGGGGAGAGAGAGGCAACGGAAAAATATAGGGAGAAGGGAAAGCCGACATAAAAAGGGTGAAAATCATTATCCAATAATTTACATTTAATTAAGATTTTTGTTTGTTGCGGGGGGAGAAACGACTGAAAAAATTTTAAAAGGTAGGAGAAAAATGCCTTCAAAAATATTAAAAAGTATTTTAAAATCATAAAAGTAGGTCCAGTTCTGGACTATACCCCATCTCGTCTCCCAGTATCTATACAGACAGGGACGTAGCGAGGAACTGACTTGCCCCTTGCCCCCTCGCTAAGCCAGTGCCTACAGAGCTAAAACCACGCTACGCCAACCTACTGACCAAAATCCCAGAAGACCGAAGCCCAGTTATGGATGGAACAGCAACGAAAGCTAGCAAAACAAAACCAGCTCTGTTCTGTCTGTACCGTCTCGTTCGCAGCCACGATTTTTTTCAAGGTTCAGTAATAGCTAAGCTAATAAACAAAGGAAATCGGTCAGTTATTCACCTGAAAAAAAGTATAATTTCTTTTGAACAGAGCAAGGAAAACTTCTATCTAGTTGACGGCAAAAATTTGACCGATACATGTTTTTGTGTTTGCCGCGGGAATTCCAATAAAATTAAATTTCTTGATTTGGACACTGACGTTATTATTATGTACACTAATGTTAATGAATAACTATAAATTATTCAGTATTTATTTACCATGGTTCACTGTACAAACACAAGAGACCTACTACGTAGATTAACCTGAAAGACGGGCCACGAAAAGCTACCTCGACAGCAGCAGATTAGCTAAAGTTATTGTGCTGATATTCCTCGTCAATTATCATTTAAAGCTAGACCGCCATATTAAATACCTGTTTTCAAAGATAAATCAGAAAATGGAGGTCAAGCAACGAGATGACGACGACTTCAGCTTAACAGAATTAGAGAACGACATCTTTTTGTGCAAAGAAAAACATTACACTTTGGAGTGGAATATAGCAAATCTTTGGGTTGTGAAGGGCTCTGCGATGGATCTGGTTATCGATACAGGAATAGGGTTGTGGGATTTGCCTGGGTTTCTTAAAAAGAAAGGTGTTATTGGAGACAAGCCGTATCAAGCAGTATATGGCAAGCCGATGGTAGCAATATTTAGTCCAGTGATAATTTATTTAAACACTCTTAAAAAAATATTTAAACTGCCAATTAAATATTTAATTCTTAGATAAATCATTTAAACCACTCGAAAAAATATCTAAACAGCCATATTAAATATTTAATTCTTAAATGAATATTTAAATGCTTCTTTATTAACCTATTTCACTCACTAATTTTTATTTAATCCCACGAAAGAAAAAAATGTAAATTTAAAAGCCTTTTCAACTGCTTGAACATTTGGTGCTCGGGGTTATTCTTTCAACTTTAAAATCTATTTAAACTTATACGTAAAATTGATTTAATATTCCTGGGGCGAGCTCGGTCAATTTTGTCCGAGCAATCTGGGTAAAAGATCCAAGATGGCTGGCTTTGACAACATTGAAGGGACAAAAATTGGAGAAGAAATCTTAGTATTCCTGACTGATGTGATTCGTAGATCAGAAGAGCTGTGGAGATTAAAAGACGCTTCGATCTCTAAAGTAAAATATCTTGATGACTTACTCGTACATTTGGATTTACTCGATCAAACGGTAAAACTCATATCCACAATTGCCAACTTAATAACAGACCCTGATGACTTGAAGGCTTGGCAAAGTCTGGAGACCATTTTTTGTGAAATAGAGCAAGAATGTCAGAAACTTTTTGACAATGAAGCTACAAATACTCAAACCACTGTACCGTGTGTACTATCATTGTCAACCATACAACCATTACCGTTTGATCGAGTAAATCCAAATGTACGAGTAAGTAGTAGCCACTCATGTTCACTTTGATCACTCAGGCGGTCTATATCAGTTTCCTGAGTTCGCTATACATCGAGCAGAAGCACCGGCCATCCAAAATGGTGATCAATACGAAACTGTAAGCTTCATGAAGAACTCTCATGTCGCTAAACCACCAAGTAAAGACTGGTCTGCCAAGAACTACAGAGTAAAAGCCGCTCAACCAACAAGACTGCTGGACGACGGAGACATCTTTGACCTTGGTAACCGAAAGCTTCGAGTTCTTCATCTCCCAGGTCATTCGAGAGGAAGTATCGCTCTGCACGAGGACGAATCCCGAAGTCTATTTACTGGAGATATCATGTACGATGGGCCTTTGTTGGACTTTGCGCCATTTAGTAATGTGCAAAACAATATTAGGTCTATTGAAGCTCTCCTTGCACTTGCTCCAAGTGTGGATCGTGTCTACCCTGGCCACCGTGGCTATTTTGATGGAGATACAATGAGGCAATTGGCATCTGATTATCTTTCTAGTGCATCAGGATTGTGCCATGGCATTGGTGCTGCTTGTCTAAAGGCTGCAACTACCGTGTTGATAAAAGGCAGGAACACAGACAACGTGCCGGCCAATTGTTGCTACTACTCGTGCTGTTGTTGTCTTTGTTTTGAGGGGTAAACTGGTCACGGCAGAAATGATTTTCTATCCATGAAAACATCGGGACAAGGAAATCTCCAATCAAGCAAAAAAAAAACATGTACATATTAATATCCAATATCTCTTATTTTGATTTTCGACGAGCATCTTTCTGAAACTTTCAGCCGAGCATCGCTCCCCCTCTCTCGCTCCCCACCTCCTCCCCCAAAAATGTGCTGTTACGCAGGTTGAGATACTGGCAGTCGCTCTCCCCTCACCCCTCTCCGCTACTGACCATCAACCAACACCACCACCGCAGTCCTACTAGCTGCCTTTATGCTCAAAAAATATACATTGTTGTACTATTTCGTGATTTTTGGATTATTTGGGGGGGGGGGGGGGGGGGGTATTTTAAGTTTTTGCCAGTATTAAATTGGCAATTATTTTTTGTATCTTACTGATGACTTTATTTGATTAAAAAAGAATTTAAAAAATCATTTCATTTCCTTTCATTTGTAAAAATGCAAGAATATATTCAAGCAAAAACAGGTATTCGGACCCAAGCTAAGGAATGAGGGAGGGTTGTTGGGGGAGGGGGGGGGGGGGAGAGAGGTTGTTTAAGAGATGTGTATTTTTTTAACGACAGTATAACGAATGGTATGATACATACAGAATGGAGAAAAGATTAATTGTGAGTGAAGGCAACGTTTCGAAATATGAGCTCATTTTTCGTGGCGGCGTGGGGAAGGTGAACTATAATTATACGATGGTTCTGGGATGGTCGTTCGTTCTACCAAGTGTTTCTCATCAGGGGTAAAAAAAGTATAATTTCTTTTGAAGAGAGCAAGGAAAACCTCTATCTAGTTGACGGCAAAAATTTGACAGAACCATGTTTTTGTGTTTGCCGCGGGAATTCCAATAAAATTAAATTTCTTGATTTGGACACTGACGTTATTATTATGTACACTAAGCACTAAGCATGGTTAATTGTTCTAAGTCATTTTCAATTTGTTAATGAATAACTATAAATTATTCAGTATTTATTTACCATGGTTCACTGTACAAACACAAGAGACCTACTACGTAATTAACCTGAAAGACGGGCCACGAAAAGCTACCTCGACAGCAGCAGATTAGCTAAAGTTATCTAGACCGCCATATTAAATACCTGTTTTCAAAGATAAATCAGAAAATGGAGGTCAAGCAACGAGATGACGACGACTTCAGCTTGACAGAATTAGAGAACGACATCTTTTTGTGCAAAGAAAAACATTACACTTTGAAGTGGAATATAGCAAATCTTTGGGTTGTTAAGGGCTCTGCGATGGATCTGGTTATCGATACAGGAATAGGGTTGTGGGATTTGCCTGGGTTTCTTAAAAAGAAAGGTGTTATTGGAGACAAGCCGTATCAAGCAGTAGCCACTCATGTTCACTTTGATCACTCAGGCGGTCTATATCAGTTTCCTGAGTTCGCTATACATCGAGCAGAAGCACCGGCCATCCAAAATGGTGATCAATACGAAACTGTAAGCTTCATGAAGAACTCTCATGTCGCTAAACCACCAAGTAAAGACTGGTCTGCCAAGAACTACAGAGTGAAATCCGCTCAACCAACAAGACTGCTGGACGACGGAGACGTTTTTGATCTGGGTAACCGAAAGCTTCGAGTTCTTCATCTCCCAGGTCATTCGAGAGGAAGTATCGCTCTGCACGAGGACGAATCCCGAAGTCTATTTACTGGAGATATCATGTACGATGGGCCTTTGGCGGACTTTGCGCCATTTAGTAATGTGCAAAACAATATCAGGTCTATTGAAGCTCTCCTTGCACTTGCTCCAAGTGTGGATCGTGTCTACCCTGGCCACCGTGGCTATTTTGATGGAGATACAATGAGGCAATTGGCTTCTGATTATCTTTCTAGTGCATCAGGATTGTGCCATGGCATTGGAGCTGCTTGTCTAAAGGCTGCAACTACCGTGTTGATAAAGGGCAGGAACACAGACAACGTGCCGGCCAATTGTTGCTACTACTCGTGCTGTTGTTGTCTTTGTTTTGAGGGGTAAACTGGTCACGGCAGAAATGATTTTCTATCCATGAAAACATCGGGACAAGGAAATCTCCAATCAAGCAAAAAAAAAACATGTACATATTAATATCCAATATCTCTTATTTTGATTTTCGACGAGCATCTTTCTGAAACTTTCAGCCGAGCATCGCTCCCCCTCTCTCGCTCCCCACCTCCTCCCCCAAAAATGTGCTGTTACGCAGGTTGAGATACTGGCAGTCGCTCTCCCCTCACCCCTCTCCGCTACTGACCATCAACCAACACCACCACCGCAGTCCTACTAGCTGCCTTTATGCTCAAAAATTATACATTGTTGTACTATTTCGAGATTTTTGGATTATTGGGGGGGGGGGGGGGGGTATTTTAAGTTTTTGCCAGTAATTGGCAATTATTTTTTGTATCTTACTGATGACTTTATTTGATAAAAAAAAAAAAAAAAAAAAAATTCATTTCATTTCCTTTCATTTGTAAAAATGCAAGAATATAATCAAGGAAAAACAGATATTTGGACACAAGCTAAGGAATGAGGGAGGGTTGTTGGGGGAGGGGGGGGGGGGGGAGAGGTTGTTTAAGAGATGTGTATTTTTTTTAACGACTGTATAACGAATGGTATGATACATACAGAATGGAGAAAAGATTAATTGTGAGTGAAGGCAACGTTTCGAAATATAAGCTCATTTTTCGTGGCGGCGTGGGGAAGGTGAACTATAATTATACGATGGTTCTGGGATGGTCGTTCGTTCTACCAAGTGTTTCTCATCAGGGGTAAAAAAAGTATAATTTCTTTTGAAGAGAGCAAGGAAAACCCCTATCTAGTTGACGGCAAAAATTTGACAGAACCATGTTTTTGTGTTTGCCGCGGGAATTCCAATAAAATTAAATTTCTTGATTTGGACACTGACGTTATTATTATGTACACTAAGCACTAAGCATGGTTAATTGTTCTAAGTCATTTTCAATTTGTTAATGAATAACTATAAATTATTCAGTATTTATTTACCATGGTTCACTGTACAAACACAAGAGACCTACTACGTAATTAACCTGAAAGACGGGCCACGAAAAGCTACCTCGACAGCAGCAGATTAGCTAAAGTTATCTAGACCGCCATATTAAATACCTGTTTTCAAAGATAAATCAGAAAATGGAGGTCAAGCAACGAGATGACGACGACTTCAGCTTGACAGAATTAGAGAACGACATCTTTTTGTGCAAAGAAAAACATTACACTTTGAAGTGGAATATAGCAAATCTTTGGGTTGTTAAGGGCTCTGCGATGGATCTGGTTATCGATACAGGAATAGGGTTGTGGGATTTGCCTGGGTTTCTTAAAAAGAAAGGTGTTATTGGAGACAAGCCGTATCAAGCAGTAGCCACTCATGTTCACTTTGATCACTCAGGCGGTCTATATCAGTTTCCTGAGTTCGCTATACATCGAGCAGAAGCACCGGCCATCCAAAATGGTGATCAATACGAAACTGTAAGCTTCATGAAGAACTCTCATGTCGCTAAACCACCAAGTAAAGACTGGTCTGCCAAGAACTACAGAGTGAAATCCGCTCAACCAACAAGACTGCTGGACGACGGAGACGTTTTTGATCTGGGTAACCGAAAGCTTCGAGTTCTTCATCTCCCAGGGCATTCGAGAGGAAGTATCGCTCTGCACGAGGACGAATCCCGAAGTCTATTCACTGGAGATATCATGTACGATGGGCCTTTGGCGGACTTTGCGCCATTTAGTAATGTGCAAAACAATATCAGGTCTATTGAAGCTCTCCTTGCACTTGCTCCAAGTGTGGATCGTGTCTACCCTGGCCACCGTGGCTATTTTGATGGAGATACAATGAGGCAATTGGCTTCTGATTATCTTTCTAGTGCATCAGGATTGTGCCATGGCATTGGAGCTGCTTGTCTAAAGGCTGCAACTACCGTGTTGATAAAAGGCAGGAACACAGATAATGTGCCGGCCAATTGTTGCTACTACTCGTGCTGTTGTTGTCTTTGTTTTGGTGGGTAAACTGGTCACGGCAGAAATGATTTTCTATCCATGAAAACATCGAGACAAGGAAATCTCCAATCAAGCAAAAAAAAACATGTACATATTAATATCCAATATCTCTTATTTTGATTTTCGACGAGCATCTTTCTGAAACTTTCAGCCGAGCATCCCTCCCCTCTCTCGCTCCCCACCTCCTCCCCCCAAAAATGTGCTGCTACGCAGGCTGAGATACTGGCAGTCGCTCTCCCCTCTCCCCTCTCCGCTACTGACCATCAACCACCACCACAACCGCAGTCCTACTAGCTGCCTTTATGCTCAAAAATTATTCATTGTTGTACTATTTCGTGATTTTTGGATTATTTGGGGGGTATGGGTAGTGGGTATTTTAAGTTTTTGCCAGTAATTGGCAATTATTTTTTGCATCTTATATACTGATGACTTTATTTGATTAAAAAAAATAAAAAAATTCATTTCATTTCCTTTCATTTGTAAAAATGCAAGAATATAATCAAGGAAAAACAGGTATTTGGACACAAGCTAAGGAATGAGGGAGGGTTGTTGGGGAAGGAGAGAGAGAGGTTGTTTAAAAGATGTGTATTTTTTTAACGACTGTATAACGAATGGTATGATACATACAGAATGGAGAAAAGATTAATTGTGAGTGAAGGCAACGTTTCGAAACATATCATGAGCTCATTTTTCGCGGTGACGTGGGGAAGGTGAACTATAAATATACGATGGTTTGGCATGGTCGTTCGTTCTAGGTGGTAGCGGGGTATTACCCCACCCCCCTAAATCGTGTCCCTAGCTGGGACTATTGTTTTGACCTTGTCCCTTATTACATTTCCTTTCCTTTCTTTTCTTTTCTTTTCCTTTCCTTTCGTTTGCTTTCCTTTCGTCTCGTTTCGTTTCTTTTCTCTCCTTTCTTTTCCTTTCATTTCCTTCCATTCCATTCCATTCTATTTCACTTTATGATATATACGGGAAGTAGCTAGTTCCCGAGTAGCCTGCTTGCCAGAGACAACACATGCACCATTTTATCCACCTCTCATATATCGCTCATGCATGAGGAAAACCGGAGAACAAACCTCGAAAACCTCGAACAGAACATCACATTAAAGAGCAAAAAAAAAAAACAAAAAAAAAAAACAAAACAAAACAAAAAAAAAAAAACAAAAAAAAAACAAAGCTTTATCCACATGCTCACGTAAAAAAACAACTTTTAGACTCACCTTTTAGAGTCATTTTTCTTTTCTTTTTCAACTCTCTGATATCTGTTTGTTCTCGTTTCTGGTCCGGGGGGAGGGGGGTACTCCCTATAATGGACTATACGGGGATGCTCCGCCCAAAAGGGGTCCTTTCTTCAAGCCGCACGTATAGCAAAGGGGTGGATATTTGTGAGTTTTGGAATAAAAAGGGTAACCCTCTTCGAGGCAGGGGATGTACCTTCAAGCTTTTATTGCAGGCTTGCAAACTCTGGGCCAGTTGCTCGACTTGTTTCAACTCTTCAACTGACATACAATATTAATTCTGGTTCTTTTAAACTATTCTTAAGTGAGACACTGGCCCAAACAAAACTAAACACTTTGGTTTTTAACCATAGTAATATCTGATTACAAGTTTGTTACGAAAGGGCGTGCGACAGCTATCTATGATTTCAGGGAAATCCCCAGTAACGATATTTACTCAGCGTGTCACACACAAACTTTTCCATTCCACGAGTGTGGTCCAGCGTTCACTTGATTACAAATATCAATCATTATCGACACTATGAAAATGTCTTAATCGTTTTTGAATATAGATTAAATTTGGCAGAGAGTGGCATAACAACTGAGCGTACTGATGGTTTTTAGATCTTTACCAGTTACACTGAGTTTCTCTCATCCTGTGAGCATCCTCATTGTGTCAAAAAGCTTTACTTGTTTGACATATTACAGCTATTTTCATAAACATGCGAACTCGGTATCTGTGAGCTGCACGCTGAAATTTGGTTTTTCGCTTCCATCGGTTAAAAATAATCAGTCGGTACCTTTTATATTTTTGACTGGCGGCAGTGAAAAAAATTCAAACAAAACTATTTAGCTCCCAAGGGAATCGCAGAGTATCTGATAAATCTCTATAGAGAGAAAATTGTAAATACTCTTGGTGAAGTTAGTTCCTCTGTCCTTTCACATTTTTCAGATTAGTTCTTTGCTGTAGTTATTTTCTGATGTACTTCGTAGCTGCAAAGTTCTTGAGTAACTTGTATATACATGTATATAAGAAATGCAATGATTCTGTCTTCTGTTTACTGGGTTTGGTAACGTATCTTCATTTCTTGAAATATCCTCGTTAATCCTTATTTGGCTCTTCTATAATTATCTCAGGTATAATTTGTTTTATACTTCCAGACAGTTCCAGCAATACCGCCATACTTCTGGCTGAAGGCAATACCGAAATTGAAATGTTCTCTTCTCTTGTCTTCTCTTTTTCTCCTCTTGTCTTCTCTCGTCTTCTCTTGTCTTCTCTTGTCTTCTCTCGTCTTCTCTTGTCTTCTATCGTCTTCTCTTGTCTTCTCTCGTCTTCTCTCGTCTTCTCTCGTCTTCTCTCGTCTTCTCACTCGTCCTCACTCGTCTTCTCTCGTCTTCTCTCGTCTAGTCTAGTCTAGTCTTGTCTTGTCTTGTCTTGTCTTGTCTTGTCTTGTCTTGTCTTCAGGTCTTCTCTTCTCTTCTCTTCTCTTCTCTTCTCTTCCCTTTTTTCTCAAGGATCTGGTATGCTTAGCGTTGATGTTCATCCACAACTGAAGTGTTATTAGTGTGAGGTTGTGTACATGTTGGGTCTTGCTTACTATCTCCACTTGGTGTTCTGGTGCGTCTAGTGTTGACGTGCAAATATTGTTTTTAGTCCTTGCCTAAAGTCCCTCAGAAACACAAAATAGATGCAGGGATTCATCGCTGCTAGGGAGTGCCACATGAAGATAAATGCAAACCAAATTTTTTGAGATATGTCGTTGTCCATTGACCGTATTAAAGGGTGGTTGAGCCGACGCAGCCAAGCTAAGCCACAGATAGGACACCAACAGATGATAAGGATTACGAATATAGTTACTGACATGCAGAATATTCGTCTGTTTCTTCGCTGTCGTGAACGAATCGTTTCTCTTTCAATCAATGGTGCAACATTCTCCAGGCTTTTACGTAGTTTATAAAGCATAATGCTATACAAGAGAATGATTGCGATCAAAGGAATAACAATGCCAATTGCTGTAACTAAAGACAGCAATGTTAAGTGAGCTGTTTTCGGGTCAAATGCTGGTGACCATGAGAAGGTGCACATCGTGTAGCCCTGTTCATTTCTCAAACGAAAACTGTAAAAGTAAGTAGAGCAGAGAGCCATGGCTACGATCCAAGTGAAAGAGATCACAATCCATATTTTTTTACGAGTTAAAGTCGTTCTTCGAGTTGGATAAACAACAACGATAAATCTTTGCAAGGCAACGACTATAAGACTGATAGATGACACAAATGATGATATGTAAGAGAGAAAAGGAACCAGTTTGCAGAGAACATCGCCAAAGGGGCCGTCTACTAACCACTCTGCTGGTCGAAGCATATACCTCGAAATAGCCCATGGCATTGCTACCAAGGGAACGAGCAAGTCTGATGCAGCCATATTGACAATCAAGTAGTTCATATTTGTTCTTAAATTTTGATTGCAATACACGACAGCGATGATGAGTATGTTACCAAGGAGAGACCAGACAAGTAGAATAGACAACAAGACTATTTTAGTATCAACTGAAATCGGTGGTATCCAAGATCCAAGAGCATGTGTTGAGTTGTTCACATTCATTGTAAAAACTTCTTATCTTTCTTATAATAACAAACGGAAATATCGAAGACTCCTCACATCCAGAAGTTTTTTTGAAAATGAGTCGAGGAAATAGAACACAAGCTCTTCCTATTGAAAAGACGATAGTGTTCAAAGACAGTTTTCCTTCTTTCTCCAGTAGCTCAACAAGTTGTTCAATAGTTAACTCAACGTGAACGTTTCAAAAGTTCTTGTCTTGAACTAGCTGTTCTCCCACGTCTAATGACTTTGATGACTTGGTGTCGTATAGGATATTGTTGGTGCAGTAGGTTTGTGCTCGTACACAACTTGTACGATGATCCGGACGCAACCTTGAGGTTTCAGAAAACAATTTATAGCTGCTCTCCCACACCTGAAAATCTTGATGACCAATAGCGGCTATGTTATCATTAATTGATAAATAAATATTCATAGATATGCCTTAGACTTCCTGATTAAATTATCGACATTATTCTTTTACACGAAACTACGGCTTTAAAATATTTATTACTGTACAGTCATGTTTATTATTGATTTTGAAATTTAGACTTTGTGTTCCATACATATCACATGAGAAGGTTTCGGAAAACTCAGTAATAATATCTGCCCAGCTCGCTTATTCATGGATGGATCAAGGATTTTGTTCAGGGAGGAATGCAGCATTGTAAAACATGCAAACGAAAAAAGACAAAGTAAGGGCATTTTTAGAGGTAAACATATTGTCAGACCACCCTTAGACAGCTGCAGCCTGCAGGGCAGAATATTTACCAAACTGGGAGTACCTAATATGTACTAGTTAAGAGGCAGAAACAGTGAACATTAATACTGCCAGTAAACTCCCATTTATAAAAGAACTGGAAACTCTTTCAAAATGAAAGACCTTTCTCCTTTAGGAGCAGGTGTAGCTCAGTTGGTTAGTGCGCGGCCTTCGGAGCTAGAGGTCCACGGTTCGATCCTCAGGATCTCCACGTCTGTTTCGACTTCTCTCTGTTCTCTGTAGCTTCAGCTTTAAATACCTGTAATAAGGAGCACTGAGAGTTTGAGGGGGTAAAGGGCACACCTTTGAACGCTTTAAAATATAAAGCAAAATTGAAAATCAAAAAAAATATTCTGCATGTGACCGACGTCGAAAGGAAAAAGGAATGTTTGCAACGTCACGCACAAATTATGAACGTCTGCAAATGCTAGAAGTTTATATGCATTCGAATTTGATCAAAACAACTTCGTTTTATTGTAAAGGACTTCACAGAATGCCAAAATTTGAAGTCAGTTATTGCAATTGACCAATTCTTTCGTGTTGTCTTTATTAATACAGTACCTTGGTCTCATGATCACAAAAGTATGCAATATACAATAGCATACCAACTACTAGGTGCTTTATACGATGGCAATACTTTTAAACTGAATAAGAATAATAAACAAATTCTTTTAAATTTCTAAAAAAAAAAAGGCAAAAGGTAAAGCCAATATTTTGCTTCGAAACGCGGGGAGTGGTTGCCCAATTCTCCCGAGCCAAGGGCTCATGTTTAAAGTACAAGGTCGACCCTTAGAAGTGTTTGTTGTGTTAGACAACACTTTCTACACATTGTGATTAGCACTTTGCAAAGGGAATTCCCCTTTGATTGATTTGATATTGATTAATGTTGTAGCCTGATGAGACTTGTCAGGCCCGTAACCAGGGGGGAGCACAGTGTGCAAGTGCACCCCCCCCCCCCCCCAGACCAAAAGGTCCGCTTTTTATCAACATTTGTTTGTTAAAGTTAATAAAGTTCATTATTATTATTATTGCTTGAAAATACAGATTTAATGTAAATCAAAAAATTAAACCACTATCATTTCCCAGTTTTCTCCATTTGTTTCTTTTTTCCAATAATGTGTTGGGTTACCTGTGGTACACTACACTTAGATCCATTTTTACTTGATGTAAATCCCCCGGTAAATGTTCTGGTTACGGCCCTGGGATGGTTGCATCAGAATAAGAATGTACACGAGATGGATTGGATGGGTACATCAGAATAAGAATATACACGAGATAGATTGGATGGGTACATCAGAATAAGAATGTACACGAGATAGATTGGATGGGTGCTTCAGAATTAGAATGTTCATGGGATGGAGATAGATTAGATGTGTGTATCAGGATAAGAATGTACACGAGATGGATTGGATGGGTGTATCAGAATAAGAATGTACACGAGATGGATTGAATGGGTGTATCAGAATGAAAATGTACACGAGATGGATTGGATGGACGCATCAGAATAAGAATGTACACGAGATGGATTGGATGGGTGTATCAGAATAAGAATGTACACGAGATGGATTGGATGGGTGTATCAGAATAAGAATATACACGAGATGGATTGGATGGGTGCATCAGAATAAGAATGTACACGTGATAGATTGGACGAACGTAAAGAATGAGAATGTACGCGAGATGGATTGCATTGATGCTTCAGAATTAGAATGTTCACGGGATGGATTGGATGGGTGCATCAGAATAAGAAGGTACACGAGATGGATTGGGTTAGTGCTTCAGAATTAGAAGATTTACGGGATGGATTGGATGGGTGTATCAGAATAAGAATATACAAGAGATGGATTGGATGGGTACATCAGAATACGAATGCACACGAGATAGATTGGATGGGTGCATCAGAATAAGAATGTACACGAGATGGATTGCATTGGTGCTTCAGAATTAGAATGTTCATGGGATGGATTGGATGGGTGCATCAGAATAAGAAGGTACACGAGATGGATTAGATGTGTGCATCAGGATAAGAATGTTCACGGGAAGGATTGGATGGGTGTATCAGAATGAAAATGTACACGAGGTGGATTGGATGGACGCATCAGAATAAGAATGTACACGAGATGGATTGGATTGATGTATCAGAATAAAAATGTACACGAGATGTATTTGATGGGTGCATCAGAATAAGAATGTACACGGGATGGATTGGATGGGTGCATCAGAATAAGAATATACACGAGATGGATTGGATGGGTGCATCAGAATAAGAAGGTACACGAGATGGATTAGATGTGTGTATCGGAATAAGAATGTACACGAGATGGATTGGATGGGTGTATCAGAATGAAAATGTACACGAGGTGGATTGGATGGACGCATCAGAATAAGAATGTACACGAGATGGATTGGATGGGTGCATCAGAATAAGAATGTACACGGGATGGATTGGATGGGTGCATCAGAATAAGAATATACACGAGATGGATTGGATGGGTGCATCAGAATAAGAATGTACACGGGATGGATTGGATGGGTGTATCAGAATAAGAATATACAGGAGATGGATTGGATGGGTGCATCAGAATAAGAATGTACATGAGATGGATTGGATTGAAGCATCATAATAAGAATGTACACGGGATGGATTGGGTTAGTGCTTCAGAATTAGAAGATTTACGGGATGGATTGGATGGGTGTATCAGAATAAGAATATACACGAGGTGGATTGGATGGGTGCATCAGAATAAGAATGTACACGAGATAGATTGGACGAACGTAAAGAATGAGAATGAACATGAAATGAGGGCTTCAATGGGGTATTCCTCTTCACGACTAAAGCTTAAGATTCAGGTTTTCTTTACGGCTGATTATTTTAGAGTCTAGCCGTCTATATATATATAGAAGGTGTGTATACGATATTCCACCATGAAGTGCTAGCCACGTCCTTGGCAAGCTTCCACATACTTATTCAGGGTCATTTTATGTAAGTCAAATGAGGTTCAATAAAGTGTTGATTTTACACAAAAGGCTGTGTTTCTAAAAGAGGACTCTCATAAAGATGGTCCTGAAGGGGTGAAATGATAGGAAGTGGGATTCACCTTTTTTGGCCGGGCTGACAGGTTTTTATGCCCTGGGACTGGGATTTAGCCATTACTGGGATTGAGATTTCTCTAATTCTTTATTATAAACTTTAACTCGGATTTTGCAGAGCCCTAAAGTTTACGTGTGAGGAGACTGAAAATCTGAACGGCACCTTTAGATCGTTTTCCTTTTGTTTGTTTGTTTATTTGTTTGTTTGGGCGTTGTTTTTTTTATTGATGATCAATATACTTATATACGCATGCGCAGTCCTTGTACGTGTGCATAAACATATCTCACTTGTAACACCAAAAATGTCTCTTTGCAAAGCGGTATTTAAGAGATAAAACAATAAAAACTCAGTTCTGATTTTTACACCATCACTGATCTGCGCATACGTCGCATCTGAGTTTTTCTAAACACATCCCACATGGAAAAAAATAACCAAAGCGACAAAAGCATCAGCACTTCAAACGACATACCGGGTGTGCTGGTCATAGCAAGGGGTTAATCATCTACGGTCTAGGGGCCGACTAACCTCTCCCTTCGGCTTGGGGGCCGAGCTTCCTGATCAGTCAGTAATGTCCTCCCGGGATAGCGGTGTTGGGGCCGAAATCTCCAGCGTAGCCGTAAGTCCATACGATGCTTCAGCAATCGATGTCTGGAAGTATGGTCCCGGTAAATCAATCAATAAAAACAAATTAACTCCATCAAACTGAATCTTACATAAAGATGGTTATGGTTATATATATTATAGAAATATTCCATGATATTCTGAAGTATCCGAACATGCATTTTTTGAGTATCCAAAATCATATTCTGGAGTATCCAAAACCATATTCTCGAGTATCCAAAAACACATTCTGGGGGATCCAAAATCATATTCTGGAGTATCCAAAATCATATTCTGGAGGATCCAAAATCACATTCTGGAGGATCCAAAACCATATTCTGGAGCATCCAAAATCATATTCTGGAGGATCCAAAACCATATTCTGGAGCATCCAAAATCATATTCTGGAGGATCCAAAATCATTTTCTGGAGGATCATACAAGCATATTCTGAAGGATCCAAAATCATATTCTGGAGGATCCAAAATCACATTCTGGAGGATCCAAAACCATATTCTGGAGGATCCAAAATCATTTTCTGGAGGATCCAAAATCACATTCTCGAGGATCCAAAATCATATTCTGGAGGATCCAAAATCACATTCTGGAGGATCCAAAACCATATTCTGGAGTATCCAAAATCATATTCTGGAGGATCCAAAATCATATTCTGGAGGATCCAAAATCACATTCTGGAGGATCCAAAACCATATTCTGGAGGATCCAAAATCATATTCTGGAGTATCCAAAATCATATTCTGGAGGATCCAAAATCATATCTGGAGGATCCAAAATCATATTCTGGAGTATCCAAAATCATATTCTGGAGGATCCAAAATCATATTCTGGAGGATCCAAAATCATATTCTGAAGGATCCAAAATCATATTCTGGAGGATCCAAAATCACATTCTGGAGGATCCAAAACCATATTCTGGAGTATCCAAAATCATATTCTGGAGGATCCAAAATCATATTCTGGAGGATCCAAAATCACATTCTGGAGGATCCAAAACCATATTCTGGAGGATCCAAAATCATATTCTGGAGTATCCAAAATCATATTCTGGAGGATCCAAAATCTAATCTGGAGGATCCAAAATCATATTCTGGAGGATCCAAAATCATATTCTGGAGGATCCAAAATCATATTCTGGAGGATCCAAAATCATATTCTGGAGGATCGAAAATCATATTCTGGGGGAACCAAAATCATATTCTGGAGAATCCAAAACCATATTGTGGAGGATCCAAAATCACATTCTGGAGGATCCAAAATCATATTCTGGAGATCCAAAATCATATTCTGGAGTATCCAAAATTATATTCTGGAGAATCCAAAATCATATTCTAGAGGATCCAAAATCATATCTGGAGGATCCAAAATCATATTCTGGAGGATCCAAAATCATATTCTGGAGGATCATCAAACCATATTCTGGAGGATCCAAAATCATATTCTGGAGGATCCAAAATCATATTCTGCAGGATCCAAAATCATATTCTGGAGGATCCAAAATCATATTCCGGAGGATCGAAAATCATATTCTGGAGGATCCAAAACCATTTTCTTGAGTATCCAAAATCATATTCTGGAGGATCCAAAATCATATTCTGGAGGATCCAAAATCATATTCTGGAGGATCGAAAATCATATTCTGGAGGATCCAAAATCATATTCTGGAGGATCCAAAATTATATTCTGGAGGATCCAAAATCATATTCTGGAGGATCGAAAATCATATTCTGGACGATCCAAAATCATATTCTGGAGGATCCAAAATTATATTCTGGAGGATCCAAAATCATATTGTGGAGAATCGAAAATCATATTCTGGAGAATCGAAAATCATATTCTGGAGAATCGAAAATCATATTCTGGAGGATCCAAAATCATATTCTGGAGGATCCAAAATCATATTCTGGAGGATCCAAAATCATATTCTGGACGATCCAAAATCATATTCTGGAGGATCCAAAATCATATTCTGGAGGATCCAAAATTATATTCTGGAGGATCCAAAATCATATTGTGGAGGATCCAAAATCATATTCTGGAGGATCCAAAACCATTTTCTTGAGTATCCAAAATCATATTCTGGAGGATCCAAAATCATATTCTGGAGGATCCAAAATCATATTCTGGAGAATCGAAAATCATATTCTGGAGAATCGAAAATCATATTCTGGAGAATCGAAAATCATATTCTGGAGGATACAAAATCATATTCTGGAGAATCGAAAATCATATTCTGGAGAATCGAAAATCATATTGTGGAGAATCGAAAATCATATTCTGGAGGATACAAAATCATATTCTGGAGAATCGAAAATCATATTCTGGAGAAGCGAAAATCATATTCTGGAGAATCGAAAATCATATTCTGGAGTATACAAAATCATATTCTGGAGAATCGAAAATCATATTCTGGAGAATCGAAAATCATATTCTGGAGAATCGAAAATCATATTCTGGATGATCCAAAATCATATTCTGGAGAATCGAAAACCATATTCTGGAGAATCGAAAATCATATTCTGGAGGATACAAAATCATATTCTGGAGAATCGAAAATCATATTCTGGAGAATCGAAAATCATATTCTGGAGAATCGAAAATCATATTCTGGAGGATCCAAAATCATATTCTGGAGGATCCAAAATCATATTCTGGAGGATCCAAAATCATATTCTGGAGGATCCAAAATCATATTCTGGAGGATCCAAAATCATATTCTGGAGGATCCAAAATCATATTCTGGACCATCCAAAATCATATTCTGGACGATCCAAAATCATATTCTTGAGGATCGAAAATCATATTCTGGAGGATCGAAAATCATATTCTGGAGCAGCAAAAACCATATTATGGAGGATCCAAAATCATATTCTGGAGGATCGAAAATCATATTCTGGAGAATCCAAAATCATATTCTGGAGAATCGAAAATCATATTCTGAATGATCGAAAATCATATTCTGGAGGATCCAAAATCATATTCTGGAGTATCCAAAATCATATTCTGGAGGATCCAAAATCATATTCTGGACGATCCAAAATCATATTCTGGAGGATCCAAAATCATATTCTGGAGGATCCAAAATCATATTCTGGAGGATCCAAAATCATATTCTGGAGGATCCAAAATCATATTCTGAAGGATCCAAAATCATATTCTGGAGAATCGAAAATCATATTCTGGAGAATCGAAAATAATATTCTGGAGAATCGAAAATCATATTCTGGAGAATCGAAAATCATATTCTGGAGGATCCAAAATCATATTCTGGAGGATCCAAAATCATATTCTGGAGGATCCAAAATCATATTCTGGAGGATCCAAAATCATATTCTGGAGGATCGAAAATCATATTCTGGAGGATCGAAAATCATATTCTGGAGGAGCAAAAACCATATTATGGAGGATCCAAAATCATATTCTGGAGGATCGAAAATCATATTCTGGAGAATCCAAAATCATATTCTGGGGAATCGAAAATCATATTCTGAATGATCGAAAATCATATTCTGGAGGATCCAAAATCATATTCTGGAGTATCCAAAATCATATTCTGGAGGATCGAAAATCATATTCTGGACGATCCAAAATCATATTCTGGACGATCCAAAATCATATTCTAGAGGATCCAAAATCATATTCTGAAGGATCCAAAATCATATTCTGGAGGATCCAAAATCATATTCTGGAGGATCCAAAATCATGTTTTGGAGGATCCAAAATCATATTCTGGAGGATTGAAAATCATATTCTGGAGGATCGAAAATCATATTCTGGAGGATCCAAAATCATATTCTGGAGAATCGAAAATCATATTCTGGAGGATCGAAAATCATATTCTGGAGGATCCAAAATCATATTCTGGAGGATCCAAAATCATATTCTGGAGGATCCAAAATCATATTCTGGAGGATCGAAAATCATATTCTGGAGGATCCAAAATCATATTCTGGAGGATCGAAAATCATATTCTGGAGGATCCAAAATCATATTCTGGAGGATCCAAAATCATATTCTGGAGGATCGAAAATCATATTCTGGAGGATCCAAAATCATATTCTGGAGAATCCAAAATCATATTCTGGAGGATCCAAAATCATATTCTGGAGGATCGAAAATCATATTCTGGACGATCCAAAATCATATTCTGGAGGATCCAAAATTATATTCTGGAGGATCCAAAATCATATTGTGGAGAATCGAAAATCATATTCTGGAGAATCGAAAATCATATTCTGGAGGATCCAAAACCATATTCTGGAGGATCCAAAATCATATTCTGGAGTATCCAAAATCATATTCTGGAGGATCCAAAATCTAATCTGGAGGATCCAAAATCATATTCTGGAGGATCCAAAATCATATTCTGGAGGATCCAAAATCATATTCTGGAGGATCCAAAATCATATTCTGGAGGATCGAAAATCATATTCTGGGGGAACCAAAATCATATTCTGGAGAATCCAAAACCATATTGTGGAGGATCCAAAATCACATTCTGGAGGATCCAAAATCATATTCTGGAGATCCAAAATCATATTCTGGAGTATCCAAAATTATATTCTGGAGAATCCAAAATCATATTCTAGAGGATCCAAAATCATATCTGGAGGATCCAAAATCATATTCTGGAGGATCCAAAATCATATTCTGGAGGATCATCAAACCATATTCTGGAGGATCCAAAATCATATTCTGGAGGATCCAAAATCATATTCTGCAGGATCCAAAATCATATTCTGGAGGATCCAAAATCATATTCCGGAGGATCGAAAATCATATTCTGGAGGATCCAAAACCATTTTCTTGAGTATCCAAAATCATATTCTGGAGGATCCAAAATCATATTCTGGAGGATCCAAAATCATATTCTGGAGGATCGAAAATCATATTCTGGAGGATCCAAAATCATATTCTGGAGGATCCAAAATTATATTCTGGAGGATCCAAAATCATATTCTGGAGGATCGAAAATCATATTCTGGACGATCCAAAATCATATTCTGGAGGATCCAAAATTATATTCTGGAGGATCCAAAATCATATTGTGGAGAATCGAAAATCATATTCTGGAGAATCGAAAATCATATTCTGGAGAATCGAAAATCATATTCTGGAGGATCCAAAATCATATTCTGGAGGATCCAAAATCATATTCTGGAGGATCCAAAATCATATTCTGGAGGATCGAAAATCATATTCTGGAGGATCCAAAATCATATTCTGGAGGATCCAAAATTATATTCTGGAGGATCCAAAATCATATTGTGGAGGATCCAAAATCATATTCTGGAGGATCCAAAACCATTTTCTTGAGTATCCAAAATCATATTCTGGAGGATCCAAAATCATATTCTGGAGGATCCAAAATCATATTCTGGAGAATCGAAAATCATATTCTGGAGAATCGAAAATCATATTCTGGAGAATCGAAAATCATATTCTGGAGGATACAAAATCATATTCTGGAGAATCGAAAATCATATTCTGGAGAATCGAAAATCATATTGTGGAGAATCGAAAATCATATTCTGGAGGATACAAAATCATATTCTGGAGAATCGAAAATCATATTCTGGAGAAGCGAAAATCATATTCTGGAGAATCGAAAATCATATTCTGGAGTATACAAAATCATATTCTGGAGAATCGAAAATCATATTCTGGAGAATCGAAAATCATATTCTGGAGAATCGAAAATCATATTCTGGATGATCCAAAATCATATTCTGGAGAATCGAAAACCATATTCTGGAGAATCGAAAATCATATTCTGGAGAATCGAAAATCATATTCTGGAGAATCGAAAATCATGTTCTGGAGGATACAAAATCATATTCTGGAGAATCGAAAATCATATTCTGGAGGAACTAAAATCATATTCTGGAGGATCGAAAATCATATTCTGGAGGATACAAAATCATATTCTGGAGAATCGAAAATCATATTCTGGAGAATCGAAAATCATATTCTGGAGAATCGAAAATCATATTCTGGAGGATCCAAAATCATATTCTGGAGGATCCAAAATCATATTCTGGAGGATCCAAAATCATATTCTGGACGATCCAAAATCATATTCTGGAGGATCCAAAATCATATTCTGGAGGATCCAAAATCATATTCTGGACCATCCAAAATCATATTCTGGACGATCCAAAATCATATTCTTGAGGATCGAAAATCATATTCTGGAGGATCGAAAATCATATTCTGGAGCAGCAAAAACCATATTATGGAGGATCCAAAATCATATTCTGGAGGATCGAAAATCATATTCTGGAGAATCCAAAATCATATTCTGGAGAATCGAAAATCATATTCTGAATGATCGAAAATCATATTCTGGAGGATCCAAAATCATATTCTGGAGTATCCAAAATCATATTCTGGAGGATCCAAAATCATATTCTGGACGATCCAAAATCATATTCTGGAGGATCCAAAATCATATTCTGGAGGATCCAAAATCATATTCTGGAGGATCCAAAATCATATTCTGGAGGATCCAAAATCATATTCTGAAGGATCCAAAATCATATTCTGGAGAATCGAAAATCATATTCTGGAGAATCGAAAATCATATTCTGGAGAATCGAAAATCATATTCTGGAGAATCGAAAATCATATTCTGGAGGATCCAAAATCATATTCTGGAGGATCCAAAATCATATTCTGGAGGATCCAAAATCATATTCTGGAGGATCCAAAATCATATTCTGGAGGATCGAAAATCATATTCTGGAGGATCGAAAATCATATTCTGGAGGAGCAAAAACCATATTATGGAGGATCCAAAATCATATTCTGGAGGATCGAAAATCATATTCTGGAGAATCCAAAATCATATTCTGGGGAATCGAAAATCATATTCTGAATGATCGAAAATCATATTCTGGAGGATCCAAAATCATATTCTGGAGTATCCAAAATCATATTCTGGAGGATCGAAAATCATATTCTGGACGATCCAAAATCATATTCTGGACGATCCAAAATCATATTCTGGAGGATCCAAAATCATATTCTGAAGGATCCAAAATCATATTCTGGAGGATCCAAAATCATATTCTGGAGGATCCAAAATCATGTTTTGGAGGATCCAAAATCATATTCTGGAGGATTGAAAATCATATTCTGGAGGATCGAAAATCATATTCTGGAGGATCCAAAATCATATTCTGGAGAATCGAAAATCATATTCTGGAGGATCGAAAATCATATTCTGGAGGATCCAAAATCATATTCTGGAGGATCCAAAATCATATTCTGGAGGATCGAAAATCATATTCTGGAGGATCGAAAATCATATTCTGGAGGATCCAAAATCATATTCTGGAGGATCGAAAATCATATTCTGGAGGATCCAAAATCATATTCTGGAGGATCCAAAATCATATTCTGGAGGATCGAAAATCATATTCTGGAGGATCCAAAATCATATTCTGGAGAATCCAAAATCATATTCTGGAGGATCCAAAATCATATTCTGGAGGATCGAAAATCATATTCTGGACGATCCAAAATCATATTCTGGAGGATCCAAAATTATATTCTGGAGGATCCAAAATCATATTGTGGAGAATCGAAAATCATATTCTGGAGAATCGAAAATCATATTCTGGAGAATCGAAAATCATATTCTGGAGGATCCAAAATCATATTCTGGAGGATCCAAAATCATATTATGGAGGATCCAAAATTATATTCTGGAGGATCGAAAATCATATTCTGGAGGATCCAAAATCATATTCTGGAGGATCCAAAATTATATTCTGGAGGATCCAAAATCATATTGTGGAGGATCCAAAATCATATTCTGGAGGATCCAAAACCATTTTCTTGAGTATCCAAAATCATATTCTGGAGGATCCAAAATCATATTCTGGAGGATCCAAAATCATATTCTGGAGAATCGAAAATCATATTCTGGAGAATCGAAAATCATATTCTGGAGAATCGAAAATCATATTCTGGAGGATACAAAATCATATTCTGGAGAATCGAAAATCATATTCTGGAGAATCGAAAATCATATTGTGGAGAATCGAAAATCATATTCTGGAGGATACAAAATCATATTCTGGAGAATCGAAAATCATATTCTGGAGAAGCGAAAATCATATTCTGGAGAATCGAAAATCATATTCTGGAGTATACAAAATCATATTCTGGAGAATCGAAAATCATATTCTGGAGAATCGAAAATCATATTCTGGAGAATCGAAAATCATATTCTGGATGATCCAAAATCATATTCTGGAGAATCGAAAACCATATTCTGGAGAATCGAAAATCATATTATGGAGAATCGAAAATCATATTCTGGAGAATCGAAAATCATATTCTGGAGGATACAAAATCATATTCTGGAGAATCGAAAATCATATTCTGGAGGAACTAAAATCATATTCTGGAGGATCGAAAATCATATTCTGGAGGATACAAAATCATATTCTGGAGAATCGAAAATAATATTCTGGAGAATCGAAAATCATATTCTGGAGAATCGAAAATCATATTCTGGAGGATCCAAAATCATATTCTGGAGGATCCAAAATCATATTCTGGAGGATCCAAAATCATATTCTGGAGGATCCAAAATCATATTCTGGAGGATCCAAAATCATATTCTGGAGGATCCAAAATCATATTCTGGACCATCCAAAATCATATTCTGGACGATCCAAAGTCATATTCTTGAGGATCGAAAATCATATTCTGGAGGATCGAAAATCATATTCAGGAGCAGCAAAAACCATATTATGGAGGATCCAAAATCATATTCTGGAGGATCGAAAATCATATTCTGGAGAATCCAAAATCATATTCTGGAGAATCGAAAATCATATTCTGAATGATCGAAAATCATATTCTGGAGGATCCAAAATCATATTCTGGAGTATCCAAAATCATATTCTGGAGGATCCAAAATCATATTCTGGACGATCCAAAATCATATTCTGGAGGATCCAAAATCATATTCTGGAGGATCCAAAATCATATTCTGGAGGATCCAAAATCATATTCTGGAGGATCCAAAATCATATTCTGAAGGATCCAAAATCATATTCTGGAGAATCGAAAATCATATTCTGGAGAATCGAAAATCATATTCTGGAGAATCGAAAATCATATTCTGGAGAATCGAAAATCATATTCTGGAGGATCCAAAATCATATTCTGGAGGATCCAAAATCATATTCTGGAGGATCCAAAATCATATTCTGGAGGATCCAAAATCATATTCTGGAGGATCGAAAATCATATTCTGGAGGATCGAAAATCATATTCTGGAGGAGCAAAAACCATATTATGGAGGATCCAAAATCATATTCTGGAGGATCGAAAATCATATTCTGGAGAATCCAAAATCATATTCTGGGGAATCGAAAATCATATTCTGAATGATCGAAAATCATATTCTGGAGGATCCAAAATCATATTCTGGAGTATCCAAAATCATATTCTGGAGGATCGAAAATCATATTCTGGACGATCCAAAATCATATTCTGGACGATCCAAAATCATATTCTGGAGGATCCAAAATCATATTCTGGAGGATCCAAAATCATATTCTGGAGGATCCAAAATCATATTCTGGAGGATCGAAAATCATATTCTGGAGGAGCAAAAACCATATTATGGAGGAGCAAAAACCATATTATGGAGGATCCAAAATCATATTCTGGAGGATCGAAAATCATATTCTGGAGAATCCAAAATCATATTCTGGGGAATCGAAAATCATATTCTGAATGATCGAAAATCATATTCTGGAGGATCCAAAATCATATTCTGGAGTATCCAAAATCATATTCTGGAGGATCGAAAATCATATTCTGGACGATCCAAAATCATATTCTGGACGATCCAAAATCATATTCTGGAGGATCCAAAATCATATTCTGAAGGATCCAAAATCATATTCTGGAGGATCCAAAATCATATTCTGGAGGATCCAAAATCATGTTTTGGAGGATCCAAAATCATATTCTGGAGGATTGAAAATCATATTCTGGAGGATCGAAAATCATATTCTGGAGGATCCAAAATCATATTCTGGAGAATCGAAAATCATATTCTGGAGGATCGAAAATCATATTCTGGAGGATCCAAAATCATATTCTGGAGGATCCAAAATCATATTCTGGAGGATCCAAAATCATATTCTGGAGGATCGAAAATCATATTCTGGAGGATCCAAAATCATATTCTGGAGGATCGAAAATCATATTCTGGAGGATCCAAAATCATATTCTGGAGGATCCAAAATCATATTCTGGAGGATCGAAAATCATATTCTGGAGGATCCAAAATCATATTCTGGAGAATCCAAAATCATATTCTGGAGGATCCAAAATCATATTCTGGAGGATCGAAAATCATATTCTGGACGATCCAAAATCATATTCTGGAGGATCCAAAATTATATTCTGGAGGATCCAAAATCATATTGTGGAGAATCGAAAATCATATTCTGGAGAATCGAAAATCATATTCTGGAGAATCGAAAATCATATTCTGGAGGATCCAAAATCATATTCTGGAGGATCCAAAATCATATTATGGAGGATCCAAAATTATATTCTGGAGGATCGAAAATCATATTCTGGAGGATCCAAAATCATATTCTAGAGATCCAAAATTATATTCTGGAGGATCCAAAATCATATTGTGGAGGATCCAAAATCATATTCTGGAGGATCCAAAACCATTTTCTTGAGTATCCAAAATCATATTCTGGAGGATCCAAAATCATATTCTGGAGGATCCAAAATCATATTCTGGAGAATCGAAAATCATATTCTGGAGAATCGAAAATCATATTCTGGAGAATCGAAAATCATATTCTGGAGGATACAAAATCATATTCTGGAGAATCGAAAATCATATTCTGGAGAATCGAAAATCATATTGTGGAGAATCGAAAATCATATTCTGGAGGATACAAAATCATATTCTGGAGAATCGAAAATCATATTCTGGAGAAGCGAAAATCATATTCTGGAGAATCGAAAATCATATTCTGGAGTATACAAAATCATATTCTGGAGAATCGAAAATCATATTCTGGAGAATCGAAAATCATATTCTGGAGAATCGAAAATCATATTCTGGATGATCCAAAATCATATTCTGGAGAATCGAAAACCATATTCTGGAGAATCGAAAATCATATTCTGGAGAATCGAAAATCATATTCTGGAGAATCGAAAATCATATTCTGGAGGATACAAAATCATATTCTGGAGAATCGAAAATCATATTCTGGAGGAACTAAAATCATATTCTGGAGGATCGAAAATCATATTCTGGAGGATACAAAATCATATTCTGGAGAATCGAAAATAATATTCTGGAGAATCGAAAATCATATTCTGGAGAATCGAAAATCATATTCTGGAGGATCCAAAATCATATTCTGGAGGATCCAAAATCATATTCTGGAGGATCCAAAATCATATTCTGGAGGATCCAAAATCATATTCTGGAGGATCCAAAATCATATTCTGGAGGATCCAAAATCATATTCTGGACCATCCAAAATCATATTCTGGACGATCCAAAGTCATATTCTTGAGGATCGAAAATCATATTCTGGAGGATCGAAAATCATATTCAGGAGCAGCAAAAACCATATTATGGAGGATCCAAAATCATATTCTGGAGGATCGAAAATCATATTCTGGAGAATCCAAAATCATATTCTGGAGAATCGAAAATCATATTCTGAATGATCGAAAATCATATTCTGGAGGATCCAAAATCATATTCTGGAGTATCCAAAATCATATTCTGGAGGATCCAAAATCATATTCTGGACGATCCAAAATCATATTCTGGAGGATCCAAAATCATATTCTGGAGGATCCAAAATCATATTCTGGAGGATCCAAAATCATATTCTGGAGGATCCAAAATCATATTCTGAAGGATCCAAAATCATATTCTGGAGAATCGAAAATCATATTCTGGAGAATCGAAAATCATATTCTGGAGAATCGAAAATCATATTCTGGAGAATCGAAAATCATATTCTGGAGGATCCAAAATCATATTCTGGAGGATCCAAAATCATATTCTGGAGGATCCAAAATCATATTCGGGAGGATCCAAAATCATATTCTGGAGGATCGAAAATCATATTCTGGAGGATCGAAAATCATATTCTGGAGGAGCAAAAACCATATTATGGAGGATCCAAAATCATATTCTGGAGGATCGAAAATCATATTCTGGAGAATCCAAAATCATATTCTGGGGAATCGAAAATCATATTCTGAATGATCGAAAATCATATTCTGGAGGATCCAAAATCATATTCTGGAGTATCCAAAATCATATTCTGGAGGATCGAAAATCATATTCTGGACGATCCAAAATCATATTCTGGACGATCCAAAATCATATTCTGGAGGATCCAAAATCATATTCTGGAGGATCCAAAATCATATTCTGGAGGATCCAAAATCATATTCTGGAGGATCCAAAATCATGTTTTGGAGGATCCAAAATCATATTCTGGAGGATTGAAAATCATATTCTGGAGGATCGAAAATCATATTCTGGAGGATCCAAAATCATATTCTGGAGAATCGAAAATCATATTCTGGAGGATCGAAAATCATATTCTGGAGGATCCAAAATCATATTCTGGAGGATCCAAAATCATATTCTGGAGGATCCAAAATCATATTCTGGAGGATCGAAAATCATATTCTGGAGGATCCAAAATCATATTCTGGAGGATCGAAAATCATATTCTGGAGGATCCAAAATCATATTCTGTAGGATCCAAAATCATATTCTGGAGGATCGAAAATCATATTCTGGAGGATCCAAAATCATATTCTGGAGAATCCAAAATCATATTCTGGAGGATCCAAAATCATATTCTGGAGGATCCAAAACCATTTTCTTGAGTATCCAAAATCATATTCTGGAGGATCCAAAATCATATTCATGAGGATCCAAAATCATATTCTGGAGAATCGAAAATCATATTCTGGATAATGGAAAATCATATTCTGGAGAATCGAAAATCATATTCTGGAGGATACAAAATCATATTCTGGAGAATCGAAAATCATATTCTGGAGAATCGAAAATCATATTGTGGAGAATCGAAAATCATATTCTGGAGAATCGAAAATCATATTCTGGAGAATCGAAAATCATATTCTGGAGGATCAAAAATCATATTTTGGAGGATCCAAAATCATATTCTGGAGGATTGAAAATCATATTCTGGAGGATCGAAAATCATATTCTGGAGGATCCAAAATCATATTCTGGAGGATCCAAAATCATATTCTGGAGGATCGAAAATCATATTCTGGAGGATCCAAAATCATATTCTGGAGAATCGAAAATCACATTCTGGAGGATCGAAAATCATATTCTGGAGGATCGAAAATCATATTCTGGAGGATCGAAAATCATATTCTGGAGGATCGAAAATCATATTCTGGAGGATCGAAAATCATATTCTGGAGGATCGAAAATCATATTCTGGAGGATCCAAAATCATATTCTGGAGAATCGAAAATCATATTCTGGAGGATCGAAAATCATATTCTGGAGGATCCAAAATCATATTCTGGAGAATCGAAAATCACATTCTGGAGGATCGAAAATCATATTCTGGAGGATCCAAAATCATATTCTGGAGGATCGAAAATCATATTCTGGAGGATCCAAAATCATATTCTGGAGGATCCAAAATCATATTCTGGAGGATCGAAAATCATATTCTGGAGGATCCAAAATCATATTCTGGAGGATCGAAAATCATATTCTGGAGGATCCAAAATCATATTCTGGAGGATCCAAAATCATATTCTGGAGGATCGAAAATCATATTCTGGAGGATCCAAAATCATATTCTGGAGAATCGAAAATCATATTCTGGAGGATCCAAAATCATATTCTGGAGGATCCAAAACCATTTTCTTGAGTATCCAAAATCATATTCCGGAGGATCCAAAATCATATTCATGAGGATCCAAAATCATATTCTGGAGAATCGAAAATCATATTCTGGAGAATGGAAAATCATATTCTGGAGAATCGAAAATCATATTCTGGAGGATACAAAATCATATTCTGGAGAATCGAAAATCATATTCTGGAGAATCGAAAATCATATTGTGGAGAATCGAAAATCATATTCTGGAGGATACAAAATCATATTCTGGAGAATCGAAAATCATATTCTGGAGAATCGAAAATCATATTCTGGAGGATCCAAAATCATATTTTGGAGGATCCAAAATCATATTCTGGAGGATTGAAAATCATATTCTGGAGGATCGAAAATCATATTCTGGAGGATCCAAAATCGTATTCTGGAGAATCGAAAATCATATTCTGGAGGATCCAAAATCATATTCTGGAGGATCGAAAATCATATTCTGGAGGATCCAAAATCATATTCTGGAGAATCGAAAATCACATTCTGGAGGATCGAAAATCATATTCTGGAGGATCGAAAATCATATTCTGGAGGATCGAAAATCATATTCTGGAGGATCGAAAATCATATTCTGGAGGATCGAAAATCATATTCTGGAGGATCGAAAATCATATTCTGGAGGATCCAAAATCATATTCTGGAGAATCGAAAATCATATTCTGGAGGATCGAAAATCATATTCTGGAGGATCCAAAATCATATTCTGGAGAATCGAAAATCACATTCTGGAGGATCGAAAATCATATTCTGGAGGATCCAAAATCATATTCTGGAGGATCGAAAATCATATTCTGGAGGATCCAAAATCATATTCTGGAGGATCGAAAATCATATTCTGGAGGATCCAAAATCATATTCTGGAGAATCGAAAATCATATTCTGGAGGATCGAAAATCATATTCTGGAGGATCGAAAATCATATTCTGGAAAATCCAAAATCATATTCTGGAGGATCCAAAATCATATTCTGGACGATCCAAAATCATATTCTGGAGGATCGAAAATCATATTCTGGAGGATACAAAATCATATTCTGGAGAATCGAAAATCATATTCTGGAGAATCGAAAATCATATTCTGGAGAATCGAAAATCATATTCTGGAGGATCCAAAATCATATTCTGGAGTATCCAAAATCATATTCTGGAGGATCCAAAATCATATTCTGGACGATCCAAAATCATATTCTGGAGGATCCAAAATCATATTCTGGACGATCCAAAATCATATTCTGGAGGATCCAAAATCATATTCTGGAAGATCCAAAATCATATTCTGAAGGATCCAAAATCATATTCTGAAGGATCCAAAATCATATTCTGGAGAATCGAAAATCATATTCTGGAGAATCGAAAATCATATTCTGGAGAATCGAAAATCATATTCTGGAAAATCGAAAATCATATTCTGGAGGATCCAAAATCATATTCTGGAGGATCCAAAATCATATTCTGGAGGATCCAAAATCATATTCTGGAGGATCCAAAATCATATTCTGGAGGATCCAAAATCATATTCTGGAGGATCGAAAATCATATTCTGGAGGAGCAAAAACCATATTATGGAGTATCCAAAATCATATTCTGGAGGATCGAAAATCATATTCTGGAGAATCCAAAATCATATTCTGGGGAATCGAAAATCATATTCTGAATGATCGAAAATCATATTCTGGAGGATCCAAAATCATATTCTGGAGTATCCAAAATCATATTCTGGAGGATCCAAAATCATATTCTGGACGATCCAAAATCATATTCTGGACGATCCAAAATCATATTCTGGAGGATCCAAAATCATATTCTGGAGGATCCAAAATCATATTCTGGAGGATCCAAAATCATATTCTGGAGGATCCAAAATCATGTTTTGGAGGATCCAAAATCATATTCTGGAGGATTGAAAATCATATTCTGGAGGATCGAAAATCATATTCTGGAGGATCCAAAATCATATTCTGGAGAATTGAAAATCATATTCTGGAGGATCGAAAATCATATTCTGGAGGATCGAAAATCATATTCTGGAGGATCCAAAATCATATTCTGGAGGATCCAAAATCATATTCTGGAGGATCGAAAATCATATTCTGGAGGATCCAAAATCATATTCTGGAGGATCCAAAATCATATTCTGGAGGATCCAAAATCATATTCTGGAGGATCCAAAATCATATTCTGGAGGATCGAAAATCATATTCTGGAGGATCCAAAATCATATTCTGGAGAATCCAAAATCATATTCTGGAGGATCCAAAATCATATTCTGGAGGATCCAAAACCATTTTCTTGAGTATCGAAAATCATATTCTGGAGGATCCAAAATCATATTCATGAGGATCCAAAATCATGTTCTGGAGAATCGAAAATCATATTCTGGAGAATGGAAAATCATATTCTGGAGAATCGAAAATCATATTCTGGAGGATACAAAATCATATTCTGGAGAATCGAAAATCATATTCTGGAGAATCGAAAATCATATTGTGGAGAATCGAAAATCATATTCTGGAGGATAAAAAAATCATATTCTGGAGAATCGAAAATCATATTCTGGAGAATCGAAAATCATATTCTGGAGGATCCAAAATCATATTTTGGAGGATCCAAAATCATATTCTGGAGGATTGAAAATCATATTCTGGAGGATCGAAAATCATATTCTGGAGGATCCAAAATCATATTCTGGAGAATCGAAAATCATATTCTGGAGGATCCAAAATCATATTCTGCAGGATCGAAAATCATATTCTGGAGGATCCAAAATCATATTCTGGAGAATCGAAAATCACATTCTGGAGGATCGAAAATCATATTCTGGAGGATCCAAAATCATATTCTGGAGGATCGAAAATCATATTCTGGAGGATCGAAAATCATATTCTGGAGGATCGAAAATCATATTCTGGAGGATCGAAAATCATATTCTGGAGGATCCAAAATCATATTCTGGAGAATCGAAAATCATATTCTGGAGGATCGAAAATCATATTCTGGAGGATCCAAAATCATATTCTGGAGAATCGAAAATCACATTCTGGAGGATCGAAAATCATATTCTGGAGGATCCAAAATCATATTCTGGAGGATCGAAAATCATATTCTGGAGGATCCAAAATCATATTCTGGAGGATCGAAAATCATATTCTGGAGGATCCAAAATCATATTCTGGAGAATCGAAAATCATATTCTGGAGGATCGAAAATCATATTCTGGAGGATCCAAAATCATATTCTGGAAGATCCAAAATCATATTCTGGAGGATCCAAAATCATATTCTGGAGGATCCAAAATCATATTCTGGAGGATCCAAAATCATATTCTGGGGGAACCAAAATCATATTCTGGAGAATCCAAAACCATATTGTGGAGGATCCAAAATCACATTCTGGAGGATCCAAAATCATATTCTGGAGATCCAAAATCATATTCTGGAGTATCCAAAATTATATTCTGGAGAATCCAAAATCATATTCTAGAGGATCCAAAATCATATCTGGAGGATCCAAAATCATATTCTGGAGGATCCAAAATCATATTCTGGAGGATCATCAAACCATATTCTGGAGGATCCAAAATCATATTCTGGAGGATCCAAAATCATATTCTGCAGGATCCAAAATCATATTCTGGAGGATCCAAAATCATATTCCGGAGGATCGAAAATCATATTCAGGAGGATCCAAAATCATATATTGGAGGATCCAAAATCATATTCTGGAGGATCCAAAATTATATTCTGGAGGATCCAAAATCATATTGTGGAGGATCCAAAATCATATTCTGGAGGATCCAAAACCATTTTCTTGAGTATCCAAAATCATATTCTGGAGGATCCAAAATCATATTCTGGAGGATCCAAAATCATATTCTGGAGAATCGAAAACCCTATTCTGGAGAATCGAAAATCATATTCTGGAGAATCGAAAATCATATTCTGGAGAATCGAAAATCATATTCTGGAGGATACAAAATCATATTCTGGAGAATCGAAAATCATATTCTGGAGGAACTAAAATCATATTCTGGAGGATCGAAAATAATATTCTGGAGGATACAAAATCATATTCTGGAGAATCGAAAATCATATTCTGGAGAATCGAAAATCATATTCTGGAGAATCGAAAATCATATTCTGGAGGATCCAAAATCATATTCTGGAGGATCCAAAATCATATTCTGGAGGATCCAAAATCATATTCTGGAGGATCCAAAATCATATTCTGGAGGATCCAAAATCATATTCTGGAGGATCCAAAATCATATTCTGGAGGATCCAAAATCATATTCTGGAGGATCCAAAATCATATTATGGAGGATCCAAAATCATATTCTTGAGGATCGAAAATAATATTCTGGAGGATCGAAAATCATATTCTGGAGGAGCAAAAACCATATTATGGAGGATCCAAAATCATATTCTGGAGGATCGAAAATCATATTCTGGAGGATCCAAAATCATATTCTGCAGGATCCAAAATCATATTCTGGAGGATCCAAAATCATATTCCGGAGGATCGAAAATCATATTCAGGAGGATCCAAAATCATATTCTGGAGGATCGAAAATCATATTCTGGAAGATCCAAAATCACATTCTGGAGGATCGAAAATCATATTCTGGAGGATCCAAAATCATATTCTGGAGGATCGAAAATCATATTCTGGAGGATCGAAAATCATATTCTGGAGGATCCAAAATCATATTCTGGAGGATCGAAAATCATATTCTGGAGGATCGAAAATCATATTCTGGAGGATCGAAAATCATATTCTGGAGGATCCAAAATCATATTCTGGAGGATCGAAAATCATATTCTGGAGGATCGAAAATCATATTCTGGAGGATCGAAAATCATATTCTGGAGGATCGAAAATCATATTCTGGAGGATCGAAAATCATATTCTGGAGGATCGAAAATCATATTCTGGAGGATCCAAAATCATATTCTGGAGGATCGAAAATCATATTCTGGAGGATCGAAAATCATATTCTGGAGGATCGAAAATCATATTCTGGAGGATCGAAAATCATATTCTGGAGGATCCAAAATCACATTCTGGAGGATCGAAAATCATATTCTGGAGGATCCAAAATCATATTCTGGAGAATCGAAAATCATATTCTGGAGGATCGAAAATCATATTCTGGAGGATCGAAAATCATATTCTGGAAGATCCAAAATCATATTCTGAAGAATCGAAAATCATATTCTGGAGGATCGAAAGCCATCTTCTGGAGGATCCAAAATCATATTCTGGAGGATCCAAAATCATATTCTGGAGGAGCAAAAACCATATTCTGGAGGATCCAAAATCATATTCTGGAGAATCGAAAATCATATTCTGAATGATCGAAAATCATATTCTGGAGGTCCAAAATCATATTCTGGAGGATCCAAAATCATATTCTGGAGGATCGAAAATCATATTCTGGAGGATCGAAAATCATATTCTGGAGGATCGAAAATCATATTCTGGAGGATCCAAAACCATATTCTGGAGGATCCAAAATCATATTCTGGAGGATCGAAAATCATATTCTGGAGGATCCAAAATCATATTCTGGAGGATCGAAAATCATATTCTGGAGGATCGAAAATCATATTCTGGAGGATCCAAAATCATATTCTGGAGGATCGAAAATCATATTCTGGAGGATCGAAAATCATATTCTGGAGGATCGAAAATCATATTCTGGAGGATCCAAAATCATATTCTGGAGGATCCAAAATCATATTCTGGAGGATCGAAAATCATATTCTGGAGGATCGAAAATCATATTCTGGAGGATCGAAAATCATATTCTGGAGGATCGAAAATCATATTCTGGAGGATCGAAAATCATATTCTGGAGGATCCAAAATCATATTCTGGAGGATCGAAAATCATATTCTGGAGGATCGAAAATCATATTCTGGAGGATCGAAAATCATATTCTGGAGGATCGAAAATCATATTCTGGAGGATCCAAAATCACATTCTGGAGGATCGAAAATCATATTCTGGAGGATCCAAAATCATATTCTGGAGAATCGAAAATCATATTCTGGAGGATCGAAAATCATATTCTGGAGGATCGAAAATCATATTCTGGAAGATCCAAAATCATATTCTGAAGAATCGAAAATCATATTCTGGAGGATCGAAAGCCATCTTCTGGAGGATCCAAAATCATATTCTGGAGGATCCAAAATCATATTCTGGAGGAGCAAAAACCATATTCTGGAGGATCCAAAATCATATTCTGGAGAATCGAAAATCATATTCTGAATGATCGAAAATCATATTCTGGAGGTCCAAAATCATATTCTGGAGGATCCAAAATCATATTCTGGAGGATCGAAAATCATATTCTGGAGGATCGAAAATCATATTCTGGAGGATCGAAAATCATATTCTGGAGGATCCAAAACCATATTCTGGAGGATCCAAAATCATATTCTGGAGGATCCAAAACCATATTCTGGAGGATCCAAAATCATATTCTGGAGGATCCAAAATCATATTCTGGAGAATCCAAAATCATATTCTGGAGGATCCAAAACCTTATTATGGAGTATCCAATGATATTTTTGGAAATTCAATTATATTTTGAAGTATCCGACAATTTTTTGGAGCATCAAACACGATATTCTGCAGTATCCTTTAATATGTAATCCAGATAAATTGGTTTGTATTCAAGGCAGAATAAGAATATACACCAGATGGATTGGATGGGCCTATCAGAATAAGAATGTCAACAGATGGATTGGATGGGTGCATCAGAATAAAAATGTACACGAGATGGATTGGATAGGTGCATCAGAATAAGAATGTACGTACACGAGAAGGATTGGATGGGTGCATCAAGATTAGGATGTACGCGAGATGGATTGGATGGGTGCATCAGATGAAGAATGTACACGAGATGGATTGGATGGGTGTATCAGAATAAGAATATACACGAGATGGATTGGATGGGTGAATCAGAATAAGAATGTACACGAGATGGATTGGATGGGTGAATCAGAATAAGAATATACACGAGATGGATTGGATGGGTGAATCAGAATAAGAATGTACATGAGATGGATTGGATGGGTGCATCAGAAGAAGAATGTACACGTGATAGATTGGACTAACGTAAAGAATGAGGGGAAACACGGGATGGATTGGGTTAGTGCTTCAGAATAAGAAGATTTACGGGATGGATTGGATGGGTGCATCAGAATAAGAAGGTACACGAGATAGATTGGACGAACGTAAAGAATGAGAATGAACATGAGATGAGGGCTTCAATGGGGTATTCCTCTTCACGACTAAAGCTTAAGATTCAGGCTTTCTTTACGGCTGATTATTTTAGAGTCTAGCCGTCTATATACATATAGAAGGTGTGTATACGATATTCCACCATGAACTGCTAGCCACGTCCTTGGCAAGCTTCCACATGCTTATCGAGGGTCATTTTATGTAAGTCAAATGAGGTCCAATAAAGTGTTGATTTTACACAAAAGGCTGTGTTTCTAAAAGAGGACTCTCATAAAGATGGTCCTGAAGGGGTGAAATGATAGGAAGTGGGATTCACCTTTTTTGGCCGGCCTGACAGGTTTTTATGCCCTGGGACTGGGATTTAGCCATTACTGGGATTGAGATTTCTCTAATTCTTTATTATAAACTTTAACTCGGATTTTGCAGAGCCCTAAAGTTTACGTGTGAGGAGACTGAAAATCTGAACGGCACCTTTAGATCGTTTTCCTTTTGTTTGTTTGTTTATTTGTTTGTTTGGGCGTTGTTTTTTTTATTGATGATCAATATACTTATATACGCATGCGCAGTCCTTGTACGTGTGCATAAACATATCTCACTTGTAACACCAAAAATGTCTCTTTGCAAAGCGGTATTTAAGAGATAAAACAATAAAAACTCAGTTCTGATTTTTACACCATCACTGATCTGCGCATACGTCGCATCTGAGTTTTTCTAAACACATCCCACATGGAAAAAAATAACCAAAGCGACAAAAGCATCAGCACTTCAAACGACATACCGGGTGTGCTGGTCATAGCAAGGGGTTAATCATCTACGGTCTAGGGGCCGACTAACCTCTCCCTTCGGCTTGGGGGCCGACCTTCCTGATCAGTCAGTAATGTCCTCCCGGGATAGCGGTGTTGGGGCCGAAATCTCCAGCGTAGCCGTAAGTCCATACGATGCTTCAGCAATCGATGTCTGGAAGTATGGTCCCGGTAAATCAATCAATAAAAACAAATTAACTCCATCAAACTGAATCGTACATAAAGATGGTTATGGTTATATAATATATATAATTTTGGAGGATCCAAAATCATATTCTGGAGGATCCAAAATCATATTCTGGAGGATCGAAAATCATATTCTGGAGGATCCAAAATCATATTCTGGAGGATCGAAAATCATATTCTGGAGGATCGAAAATCATATTCTGGAGGATCGAAAATCATATTCTGGAGGATCGAAAATCATATTCTGGAGGATCCAAAATCATATTCTGGAGAATCGAAAATCATATTCTGGAGGATCGAAAATCATATTCTGGAGGATCCAAAATCATATTCTGGAGAATCGAAAATCACATTCTGGAGGATCGAAAATCATATTCTGGAGGATCCAAAATCATATTCTGGAGGATCGAAAATCATATTCTGGAGGATCCAAAATCATATTCTGGAGGATCGAAAATCATATTCTGGAGGATCCAAAATCATATTCTGGAGAATCGAAAATCATATTCTGGAGGATCGAAAATCATATTCTGGAGGATCGAAAATCATATTCTGGAAGATCCAAAATCATATTCTGGAGGATCCAAAATCATATTCTGGAGGATCCAAAATCATATTCTGGAGGATCCAAAATCATATTCTGGGGAAACCAAAATCATATTCTGGAGAATCCAAAACCATATTGTGGAGGATCCAAAATCACATTCTGGAGGATCCAAAATCATATTCTGGAGATCCAAAATCATATTCTGGAGTATCCAAAATTATATTCTGGAGAATCCAAAATCATATTCTAGAGGATCCAAAATCATATCTGGAGGATCCAAAATCATATTCTGGAGGATCCAAAATCATATTCTGGAGGATCCAAAATCATATTCCGGAGGATCCAAAATCATATTCAGGAGGATCCAAAATCATATATTGGAGGATCCAAAATCATATTCTGGAGGATCCAAAATCATATTCCGGAGGATCCAAAATCATATTGTGGAGGATCCAAAATCATATATTGGAGGATCCAAAATCATATTCTGGAGGATCCAAAATCATATTCTGGAGGATCCAAAATCATATTCTGGAGGATCCAAAATCATATTCTGGAGAATCGAAAACCCTATTCTGGAGAATCGAAAATCATATTCTGGAGAATCGAAAATCATATTCTGGAGAATCGAAAATCATATTCTGGAGAATCGAAAATCATATTCTGGAGAATCGAAAATCATATTCTGGAGGAACTAAAATGATATTCTGGAGGATCGAAAATAATATTCTGGAGGATACAAAATCATATTCTGGAGAATCGAAAATCATATTCTGGAGAATCGAAAATCATATTCTGGAGAATCGAAAATCATATTCTGGAGGATCCAAAATCATATTCTGGAGGATCCAAAATCATATTCTGGAGGATCCAAAATCATATTCTGGAGGATCCAAAATCATATTCTGGAGGATCCAAAATCATATTCTGGAGGATCGAAAATCATATTCTGGAGGATCGAAAATCATATTCTGGAGGATCGAAAATCATATTCTGGAGGATCGAAAATCATATTCTGGAGGATCCAAAATCATATTCTGGAGAATCGAAAATCATATTCTGGAGGATCGAAAATCATATTCTGGAGGATCCAAAATCATATTCTGGAGAATCGAAAATCACATTCTGGAGGATCGAAAATCATATTCTGGAGGATCCAAAATCATATTCTGGAGGATCGAAAATCATATTCTGGAGGATCCAAAATCATATTCTGGAGGATCGAAAATCATATTCTGGAGGATCCAAAATCATATTCTGGAGAATCGAAAATCATATTCTGGAGGATCGAAAATCATATTCTGGAGGATCGAAAATCATATTCTGGAAGATCCAAAATCATATTCTGGAGGATCCAAAATCATATTCTGGAGGATCCAAAATCATATTCTGGAGGATCCAAAATCATATTCTGGGGGAACCAAAATCATATTCTGGAGAATCCAAAACCATATTGTGGAGGATCCAAAATCACATTCTGGAGGATCCAAAATCATATTCTGGAGATCCAAAATCATATTCTGGAGTATCCAAAATTATATTCTGGAGAATCCAAAATCATATTCTAGAGGATCCAAAATCATATCTGGAGTATCCAAAATCATATTCTGGAGGATCCAAAATCATATTCTGGAGGATCCAAAATCATATTCCGGAGGATCCAAAATCATATTCAGGAGGATCCAAAATCATATATTGGAGGATCCAAAATCATATTCTGGAGGATCCAAAATCATATTCCGGAGGATCCAAAATCATATTGTGGAGGATCCAAAATCATATATTGGAGGATCCAAAATCATATTCTGGAGGATCCAAAATCATATTCTGGAGGATCCAAAATCATATTCTGGAGGATCCAAAATCATATTCTGGAGAATCGAAAACCCTATTCTGGAGAATCGAAAATCATATTCTGGAGAATCGAAAATCATATTCTGGAGAATCGAAAATCATATTCTGGAGAATCGAAAATCATATTCTGGAGAATCGAAAATCATATTCTGGAGGAACTAAAATGATATTCTGGAGGATCGAAAATAATATTCTGGAGGATACAAAATCATATTCTGGAGAATCGAAAATCATATTCTGGAGAATCGAAAATCATATTCTGGAGAATCGAAAATCATATTCTGGAGGATCCAAAATCATATTCTGGAGGATCCAAAATCATATTCTGGAGGATCCAAAATCATATTCTGGAGGATCCAAAATCATATTCTGGAGGATCCAAAATCATATTCTGGAGGATCGAAAATCATATTCTGGAGGATCGAAAATCATATTCTGGAGGATCCAAAATCATATTCTGGAGGATCGAAAATCATATTCTGGAGGATCCAAAATCATATTCTGGAGAATCGAAAATCATATTCTGGAGGATCGAAAATCATATTCTGGAGGATCCAAAATCATATTCTGGAGAATCGAAAATCACATTCTGGAGGATCGAAAATCATATTCTGGAGGATCCAAAATCATATTCTGGAGGATCGAAAATCATATTCTGGAGGATCCAAAATCATATTCTGGAGGATCGAAAATCATATTCTGGAGGATCCAAAATCATATTCTGGAGAATCGAAAATCATATTCTGGAGGATCGAAAATCATATTCTGGAGGATCGAAAATCATATTCTGGAAGATCCAAAATCATATTCTGGAGGATCCAAAATCATATTCTGGAGGATCCAAAATCATATTCTGGAGGATCCAAAATCATATTCTGGGGGAACCAAAATCATATTCTGGAGAATCCAAAACCATATTGTGGAGGATCCAAAATCACATTCTGGAGGATCCAAAATCATATTCTGGAGATCCAAAATCATATTCTGGAGTATCCAAAATTATATTCTGGAGAATCCAAAATCATATTCTAGAGGATCCAAAATCATATCTGGAGTATCCAAAATCATATTCTGGAGGATCCAAAATCATATTCTGGAGGATCCAAAATCATATTCCGGAGGATCCAAAATCATATTCAGGAGGATCCAAAATCATATATTGGAGGATCCAAAATCATATTCTGGAGGATCCAAAATCATATTCCGGAGGATCCAAAATCATATTGTGGAGGATCCAAAATCATATATTGGAGGATCCAAAATCATATTCTGGAGGATCCAAAATCATATTCTGGAGGATCCAAAATCATATTCTGGAGGATCCAAAATCATATTCTGGAGAATCGAAAACCCTATTCTGGAGAATCGAAAATCATATTCTGGAGAATCGAAAATCATATTCTGGAGAATCGAAAATCATATTCTGGAGAATCGAAAATCATATTCTGGAGAATCGAAAATCATATTCTGGAGGAACTAAAATGATATTCTGGAGGATCGAAAATAATATTCTGGAGGATACAAAATCATATTCTGGAGAATCGAAAATCATATTCTGGAGAATCGAAAATCATATTCTGGAGAATCGAAAATCATATTCTGGAGGATCCAAAATCATATTCTGGAGGATCCAAAATCATATTCTGGAGGATCCAAAATCATATTCTGGAGGATCCAAAATCATATTCTGGAGGATCCAAAATCATATTCTGGAGGATCCAAAATCATATTCTGGAGGATCCAAAATCATATTCTGGAGGATCCAAAATCATATTATGGAGGATCCAAAATCATATTCTTGAGGATCGAAAATAATATTCTGGAGGATCGAAAATCATATTCTGGAGGAGCAAAAACCATATTATGGAGGATCCAAAATCATATTCTGGAGGATCGAAAATCATATTCTGGAGAATCCAAAATCATATTCTGGAGAATCGAAAACCATATTATGAATGATCGAAAATCACATTCTGGAGGATCCAAAATCATATTCTGGAGTATCCAAAATCATATTCTGGAGGATCCAAAATCATATTCTGGACGATCCAAAATCATATTCTGGACGATCCAAAATCATATTCTGGAGGATCCAAAATCATATTCTGGAGGATCCAAAATCATATTCTGGAGGATCCAAAATCATATTCTGGAGGATCCAAAATCATATTCTGGAGAATCGAAAATCATATTCTGGAGAATCGAAAATCATATTCTGGAGAATCGAAAATCATATTCTGGAGAATCGAAAATCATATTCTGGAGGATCCAAAATCATATTCTGGAGGATCCAAAATCATATTCTGGAGGATCCAAAATCATATTCTGGAGGATCCAAAATCATATTCTGGAGGATCGAAAATCATATTCTGGAGGATCGAAAATCATATTCTGGAGGATCCAAAATCATATTCTGGAGGATCCAAAATCATATTATGGAGGATCCAAAATCATATTCTGGAGAATCCAAAATCATATTCTGGGGAATCGAAAATCATATTCTGAATGATCGAAAATCATATTCTGGAGGATCCAAAATCATATTCTGGAGTATCCAAAATCATATTCTGGAGGATCCAAAATCATATTCTGGAGGATCCAAAATCATATTCTGGAGGATCCAAAATCATATTCTGGAGGATCCAAAATCATATTCTGGAGGATCCAAAATCATATTCTGGAGGATCCAAAATCATATTTTGGAGGATCCAAAATCATATTCTGGAGGATTGAAAATCATATTCTGGAGGATCCAAAATCATATTCTGGAGGATCCAAAATCATATTCTGGAGAATCGAAAATCATATTCTGGAGGATCGAAAATCATATTCTGGAGGATCGAAAATCATATTCTGGAGGATCCAAAATCATATTCTGGAGAATCGAAAATCACATTCTGGAGGATCGAAAATCATATTCTGGAGGATCCAAAATCATATTCTGGAGGATCGAAAATCATATTCTGGAGGATCCAAAATCATATTCTGGAGGATCGAAAATCATATTCTGGAAGATCCAAAATCACATTCTGGAGGATCGAAAATCATATTCTGGAGGATCCAAAATCATATTCTGGAGGATCCAAAATCATATTCTGGAGAATCGAAAATCATATTCTGGAGAATCGAAAATCATATTCTGGAGAATCGAAAATCATATTCTGGAGAATCGAAAATCATATTCTGGAGGATCCAAAATCATATTCTGGAGGATCCAAAATCATATTCTGGAGGATCCAAAATCATATTCTGGAGGATCCAAAATCATATTCTGGAGGATCCAAAATCATATTCTGGAGGATCCAAAATCATATTCTGGAGGATCCAAAATCATATTATGGAGGATCCAAAATCATATTCTGGAGAATCCAAAATCATATTCTGGGGAATCGAAAATCATATTCTGAATGATCGAAAATCATATTCTGGAGGATCCAAAATCATATTCTGGAGTATCCAAAATCATATTCTGGAGGATCCAAAATCATATTCTGGAGGATCCAAAATCATATTCTGGAGGATCCAAAATCATATTCTGGAGGATCCAAAATCATATTCTGGAGGATCCAAAATCATATTCTGGAGGATCCAAAATCATATTTTGGAGGATCCAAAATCATATTCTGGAGGATTGAAAATCATATTCTGGAGGATCGAAAATCATATTCTGGAGGATCCAAAATCATATTCTGGAGAATCGAAAATCATATTCTGGAGGATCCAAAATCATATTCTGGAGGATCGAAAATCATATTCTGGAGGATCCAAAATCATATTCTGGAGAATCGAAAATCACATTCTGGAGGATCGAAAATCATATTCTGGAGGATCCAAAATCATATTCTGGAGGATCGAAAATCATATTCTGGAGGATCCAAAATCATATTCTGGAGGATCGAAAATCATATTCTGGAAGATCCAAAATCACATTCTGGAGGATCGAAAATCATATTCTGGAGGATCCAAAATCATATTCTGGAGGATCGAAAATCATATTCTGGAGGATCGAAAATCATATTCTGGAGGATCCAAAATCATATTCTGGAGGATCGAAAATCATATTCTGGAGGATCGAAAATCATATTCTGGAGGATCGAAAATCATATTCTGGAGGATCCAAAATCATATTCTGGAGGATCGAAAATCATATTCTGGAGGATCGAAAATCATATTCTGGAGGATCGAAAATCATATTCTGGAGGATCGAAAATCATATTCTGGAGGATCGAAAATCATATTCTGGAGGATCGAAAATCATATTCTGGAGGATCCAAAATCATATTCTGGAGGATCGAAAATCATATTCTGGAGGATCGAAAATCATATTCTGGAGGATCGAAAATCATATTCTGGAGGATCGAAAATCATATTCTGGAGGATCCAAAATCACATTCTGGAGGATCGAAAATCATATTCTGGAGGATCCAAAATCATATTCTGGAGAATCGAAAATCATATTCTGGAGGATCGAAAATCATATTCTGGAGGATCGAAAATCATATTCTGGAAGATCCAAAATCATATTCTGAAGAATCGAAAATCATATTCTGGAGGATCGAAAGCCATCTTCTGGAGGATCCAAAATCATATTCTGGAGGATCCAAAATCATATTCTGGAGGAGCAAAAACCATATTCTGGAGGATCCAAAATCATATTCTGGAGAATCGAAAATCATATTCTGAATGATCGAAAATCATATTCTGGAGGTCCAAAATCATATTCTGGAGGATCCAAAATCATATTCTGGAGGATCGAAAATCATATTCTGGAGGATCGAAAATCATATTCTGGAGGATCGAAAATCATATTCTGGAGGATCCAAAACCATATTCTGGAGGATCCAAAATCATATTCTGGAGGATCGAAAATCATATTCTGGAGGATCCAAAATCATATTCTGGAGGATCGAAAATCATATTCTGGAGGATCGAAAATCATATTCTGGAGGATCCAAAATCATATTCTGGAGGATCGAAAATCATATTCTGGAGGATCGAAAATCATATTCTGGAGGATCGAAAATCATATTCTGGAGGATCGAAAATCATATTCTGGAGGATCCAAAATCAAATTCTGGAGGATCGAAAATCATATTCTGGAGGATCCAAAATCATATTCTGGAGAATCGAAAATCATATTCTGGAGGATCGAAAATCATATTCTGGAGGATCGAAAATCATATTCTGGAAGATCCAAAATCATATTCTGAAGAATCGAAAATCATATTCTGGAGGATCGAAAGCCATCTTCTGGAGGATCCAAAATCATATTCTGGAGGATCCAAAATCATATTCTGGAGGAGCAAAAACCATATTCTGGAGGATCCAAAATCATATTCTGGAGAATCGAAAATCATATTCTGAATGATCGAAAATCATATTCTGGAGGTCCAAAATCATATTCTGGAGGATCCAAAATCATATTCTGGAGGATCGAAAATCATATTCTGGAGGATCGAAAATCATATTCTGGAGGATCGAAAATCATATTCTGGAGGATCCAAAACCATATTCTGGAGGATCCAAAATCATATTCTGAAGGATCCAAAACCATATTCTGGAGGATCCAAAATCATATTCTGGAGGATCCAAAATCATATTCTGGAGAATCCAAAATCATATTCTGGAGGATCCAAAACCATATTCTGGAGGATCCAAAACCTTATTATGGAGTATCCGATGATATTTTTGGAAATTCAATTACATTTTGAAGTATCCGACAATTTTTTGGAGCATCAAACACGATATTCTGCAGTATCCTTTAATATGTAATCCAGATAAATTGGTTTGTATTCAAGGCAGAATAAGAATATACACCAGATGGATTGGATGGGCCTATCAGAATAAGAATGTCAACAGATGGATTGGATGGGTGCATCAGAATAAAAATGTACACGAGATGGATTGGATAGGTGCATCAGAATAAGAATGTACGTACACGAGAAGGATTGGATGGGTGCATCAAGATTAGGATGTACGCGAGATGGATTGGATGGGTGCATCAGATGAAGAATGTACACGAGATGGATTGGATGGGTGTATCAGAATAAGAATATACACGAGATGGATAGGATGGGTGAATCAGAATAAGAATGTACACGAGATGGATTGGATGGGTGAATCAGAATAAGAATATACACGAGATGGATTGGATGGGTGAATCAGAATAAGAATGTACATGAGATGGATTGGATGGGTGCATCAGAAGAAGAATGTACACGTGATAGATTGGACTAACGTAAAGAATGAGGGGAAACACGGGATGGATTGGGTTAGTGCTTCAGAATAAGAAGATTTACGGGATGGATTGGATGGGTGCATCAGAATAAGAAGGTACACGAGATAGATTGGACGAACGTAAAGAATGAGAATGAACATGAGATGAGGGCTTCAATGGGGTATTCCTCTTCACGACTAAAGCTTAAGATTCAGGCTTTCTTTACGGCTGATTATTTTAGAGTCTAGCCGTCTATATACATATAGAAGGTGTGTATACGATATTCCACCATGACCTGCTAGCCACGTCCTTGGCAAGCTTCCACATGCTTATCGAGGGTCATTTTATGTAAGTCAAATGAGGTCCAATAAAGTGTTGATTTTACACAAAAGGCTGTGTTTCTAAAAGAGGACTCTCATAAAGATGGTCCTGAAGGGGTGAAATGATAGGAAGTGGGATTCACCTTTTTTGGCCGGGCTGACAGGTTTTTATGCCCTGGGACTGGGATTTAGCCATTACTGGGATTGAGATTTCTCTAATTCTTTATTATAAACTTTAACTCGGATTTTGCAGAGCCCTAAAGTTTACGTGTGAGGAGACTGAAAATCTGAACGGCACCTTTAGATCGTTTTCCTTTTGTTTGTTTGTTTATTTGTTTGTTTGGGCGTTGTTTTTTTTATTGATGATCAATATACTTATATACGCATGCGCAGTCCTTGTACGTGTGCATAAACATATCTCACTTGTAACACCAAAAATGTCTCTTTGCAAAGCGGTATTTAAGAGATAAAACAATAAAAACTCAGTTCTGATTTTTACACCATCACTGATCTGCGCATACGTCGCATCTGAGTTTTTCTAAACACATCCCACATGGAAAAAAATAACCAAAGCGACAAAAGCATCAGCACTTCAAACGACATACCGGGTGTGCTGGTCATAGCAAGGGGTTAATCATCTACGGTCTAGGGGCCGACTAACCTCTCCCTTCGGCTTGGGGGCCGAGCTTCCTGATCAGTCAGTAATGTCCTCCCGGGATAGCGGTGTTGGGGCCGAAATCTCCAGCGTAGCCGTAAGTCCATACGATGCTTCAGCAATCGATGTCTGGAAGTATGGTCCCGGTAAATCAATCAATAAAAACAAATTAACTCCATCAAACTGAATCTTACATAAAGATGGTTATGGTTATATAATATATATAATTTTGGAGGATCCAAAATCATATTCTGGAGGATCCAAAATCATATTCTGGATGAGCAAAAACCATATTCTGGAGGATCGAAAATAATATTCTCGCCGATCCAAAATCATATTCTGGAAGATCGAAAACCATATTCTGGAGGATCGCAAATCATATTATGGAGGATCCAAAATCATATTCTGGAGGATCCAAAATCATATTCTGGAGGATCCAAAACCATATTCTGGAGGATCGCAAATCATATTATGGAGGATCCAAAATCATATTCTGGCAGATCCAAAATCATATTCTGGAGGATCCAAATTTGAAAATCATGTTCAGGAGGATCCAAAATCATATTCTGGAGGAGCAAAAAGCATATTCTGGAGGATCGAAAATTATATTCTCGACGATCCAAAATCATATTCTGGAGGATCCAAAATCATATTCTGGAGGATCCAAAATCATATTCTGGAGGAGCAAAAACCATATTCTGGAGGATCGAAAATCATATTCTCGACGATCCAAAATCATATTCTGGAAGATCGAAAACCATATTCTGGAAGATCGCAAATCATATTATGGAGGATCCAAAATCATATTCTGGAGGATCCAAAATCATATTCTGGAGGATCCAAAACCATATTCTGGAGGATCGCAAATCATATTATGGAGGATCCAAAATCATATTCTGGCGGATCCAAAATCATATTCTGGAGGATCCAAAATCATATTCAGGAGTATCCAAAATCATATTCTGGAGGATCCAAAATCATATTCTGGAGTATCCAAAATCATATTTTGAAGGATCCAAAATCATATTCTGGAGGATCGAAAATCATATTCTGGAGGAGCAAAAACCATATTCTGGAGGAGCAAAAACCATATTCTGGAGGATCCAAAATCATATTCTGGAGGAGCAAAAACCATATTCTGGAGGAGCAAAAACCATATTCTGGAGGATCCAAAATCATATTCTAGAGGAGAAAAACTATATTCTGGAGTATCCAAAATCATATGCTGAAGGATCCAAAATCATATTCTGGAGGAGCAAAAACCATATTCTGGAGGATCGAAAATCATATTCTCGACGATCCAAAATCATATTCTGGAGGATCGAAAACCATATTCTGGAGGATCCAAAATCATATTCTGGAGGATCCAAAACCATATTCTGGAGGATCGCAAATCATATTATGGAGGATCCAAAATCATATTATGGAGAATCGAAAATCATATTCTGGAGGATACAAAATCATATTCTGGAGGATCGAAAATCATATTCTGGAGGATCGAAAACCATATTCTGGAGGATCGAAAACCATATTCTGGAGGATCGAAAACTATGTTTTGAAGTATCGGACAATTTTTCCGAGCATCAAACACGATATTCTGCAGTATCCTTTAATACGTAATCCAGATAAATTGGTTTGTATTCAAGGCAGAATAAGAACATACACGAGATGGATTGGATGGGCCTATCAGAATAAGAATGTCAACAGATGGATTGGATTGGTGTATCAGAATAAGAATGTACACGAGATGGATTGGATGGGTGCATCAGAAGAAGAATGTACACGAGATGGATTGGATGGGTGCATCAGAAGAAGAATGTACACGAGATGGATTGGATGGGTGTATCAGAATAAGAATGTACACGAGATGGATTGGATGGGTGCATCAGAAAAAGAATGTACACGAGATGGATTAGATGGGTGTATCAGAAGAAGAAAGTACACGAGATGGATTGGATTGGTGCTTCAGAATTAGAATGATCACGGGATGGATTGGATGGGTGTATCAGAATAAGAATGTACACGAGATGGATTGGATGGGTGCATCAGAATAAGAATGTACATGAGATGGATTGGATGGGTGCATCAGAAGAAGAATGTACACGTGATAGATTGGATGGGTGTATCAGAATAAGAATATACACGGGATGGATTGGATAGGTGCATCAGAATAAGAATGTACGTACACGAGAAGGATTGGATGGGTGCATCAAGATTAGGATGTACGCGAGATGGATTGGATGGGTGCATCAGATGAAGAATGTACACGAGATGGATTGGATGGGTGTATCAGAATAAGAATATACACGAGATGGATTGGATGGGTGAATCAGAATAAGAATGTACACGAGATGGATTGGATGGGTGAATCAGAATAAGAATATACACGAGATGGATTGGATGGGTGAATCAGAATAAGAATGTACATGAGATGGATTGGATGGGTGCATCAGAAGAAGAATGTACACGTGATAGATTGGACTAACGTAAAGAATGAGGGGAAACACGGGATGGATTGGGTTAGTGCTTCAGAATAAGAAGATTTACGGGATGGATTGGATGGGTGCATCAGAATAAGAAGGTACACGAGATAGATTGGACGAACGTAAAGAATGAGAATGAACATGAGATGAGGGCTTCAATGGGGTATTCCTCTTCACGACTAAAGCTTAAGATTCAGGCTTTCTTTACGGCTGATTATTTTAGAGTCTAGCCGTCTATATACATATAGAAGGTGTGTATACGATATTCCACCATGAACTGCTAGCCACGTCCTTGGCAAGCTTCCACATGCTTATCGAGGGTCATTTTATGTAAGTCAAATGAGGTCCAATAAAGTGTTGATTTTACACAAAAGGCTGTGTTTCTAAAAGAGGACTCTCATAAAGATGGTCCTGAAGGGGTGAAATGATAGGAAGTGGGATTCACCTTTTTTGGCCGGGCTGACAGGTTTTTATGCCCTGGGACTGGGATTTAGCCATTACTGGGATTGAGATTTCTCTAATTCTTTATTATAAACTTTAACTCGGATTTTGCAGAGCCCTAAAGTTTACGTGTGAGGAGACTGAAAATCTGAACGGCACCTTTAGATCGTTTTCCTTTTGTTTGTTTGTTTATTTGTTTGTTTGGGCGTTGTTTTTTTATTGATGATCAGTATACTTATATACGCATGCGCAGTCCTTGTACGTGTGCATAAACATATCTCACTTGTAACACCAAAAATGTCTCTTTGCAAAGCGGTATTTAAGAGATAAAACAATAAAAACTCAGTTCTGATTTTTACACCATCACTGATCTGCGCATACGTCGCATCTGAGTTTTTCTAAACACATCCCACATGGAAAAAAATAACCAAAGCGACAAAAGCATCAGCACTTCAAACGACATACCGGGTGTGCTGGTCATAGCAAGGGGTTAATCATCTACGGTCTAGGGGCCGACTAACCTCTCCCTTAGGCTTGGGGGCCGAGCTTCCTGATCAGTCTGTAATGTCCTCCCGGGATAGCGGTGTTGGGGTCGAAATCTCCAGCATAGCCGTAAGTCCATACGATGCTTCAGCAATCGATGTCTGGAAGTATGGTCCCGGTAAATCAATCAATAAAAACAAATTAACTCCATCAAACTGAATCTTACATCAAGATGATTATGGTTATATATATTATAGAAATATTCCATTATATTCTGAAGTATCCGAACATGCATTTTTTGAGTATCCAAAATCATACTCTGGAGTATCCAAAATCATAATCTGGAGTATCCAAAATAATATTCTGGAGGATCCAAAATCATATTCTGGAGGATCCAAAACCATATTCTGGAGAATCCAAAATCATATTCTGGAGGATCGAAAACCATATTCTGGAGAATCCAAAATCATATTCTGGAGGATCCAAAACTATATTCTGGAGGATCCAAAATCATATTCTGGAGGATCGAAAACCATATTCTGGAGGATCCAAAACCATATTCTGGAGGATCGAAAACTATATTCTGGAGGATCCAAAATCATATTCTGGAGGATCGAAAACTATATTCTGGAGAATCCAAAATCATATTCTGGAGGATCCAAAATTATATTCTGGAGGATCCAAAATCATATTCTGGAGGATCGAAAACCATATTCTGGAGAATCCAAAATCATATTCTGGAGTATCGAAAACCATATTCTGGAGGATCGAAAATCATATTCTGGAGGATCCAAAATCATATTCTGGAGGATCCAAAATCATATTCTGGAGGATCCAAAATCATATTCTGGAGGATCGAAAACCATATCCAGGTGTCCGGAGCACGCACTAACCGTCCAATCACAGCGCGCTTCGATGCTTAGCCAAGCGGCCCTTGCTCCAAGTCTCTTCCCAATACAAAAACACGCGTTTCAAAGGATTTAGAGAAAAAAAGTTGAAGTACACATGTTGTTTAAAAAATTAAAGTAAATCTTTGCGATCCATCTCCTCAAATTCTGTGAGATATATGACTTTAAAGACTCGGACGAGGGCCGCTTGAATTACAACAACAATCCTTTTCGCGCTTAGTTTTTCGTACAGCTGGATTGTGGAGGATCGAAAACCATATTCTGGAGGATCGAAAATCATATTATGGAGGATCCAAAACCATATTCTGGAATATCCAAAATCATATTCTGGACGATACAAAACAATATTCTAGAGGATCGAAAATCATATTCTGGAGGATCGAAAATCATATTCTGGAGGATCCAAAACCATTTTCTGGAGGATCCAAAATCATATTCTGGCGGATCCAAAATCATATTCTGGAGGATCCAAAATCATATTCTGGCGGATCCAAAATCATATTCTGAAGGATCCAAAATCATATTCTGGAGGATCCAAAATCATATTCTGGAGGATCCAAAATCATATTCTGGAGGATCCAAAATCATATTCTGGAGGATCCAAAATCATATTCTGGAGGATCCAAAATCATATTCTGGCGGATCCAAAATTATATTCTGGAGGATCCAAAATCATATTCTGGAGGATCGAAAACCATATTCTGGAGGATCCAGAATCATATTCTGGAGGATCCAAAATCATATTCTGGAGGATCCAAAACCATATTCTGGAGGATCCAAAATCATATTCTTGCGGATCCAAAATCATATTCTGGAGGATCCAAAATCATATTCTGGAGGATCCAAAATCATATTCTGGCGGATCCAAAATTATATTCTGGAGGATCCAAAATCATATTCTGGAGGATCCAAAATCATATTCTGGAGGATCCAAAATCATATTCTGGAGGATCCAAAATAATATTCTCGACGATCCAAAATCATATTCTGGAGGATCGAAAACTTTATTCTGGAGTATCCGATGATATTTTTGGAAATTCAATCACATTTTGAAGTATCCGACAATTTTCTTAGCATCAAACACGATATTCTGCAGAATCCTTTAATATGTAATCCAGATAAATTGGTTTGTATTCAAGGCAGAATAAGAATATACACCAGATGGATTGGATGGGTCTATCAGAATAAGAATGTCAACAGATGGATTGGATGGGTGCGTTAGAATAAGATTGTACACCAGATGGATTGGATGGGTGTATCAGAAAAAGAATGTACACCAGATGGATTGGATGGGTGCATCAGAATAAAAATGTACACGAGATTGATTGGATGGGTGCATCAGAATAAGAATGTACACGAGATGGATTGGATTGGTGCTTCAGAATAAGAATGTTCACGGAATGGATTGGATGGCTGTATCAGAATAAGAATGTACACGAGATGGATTGGATGGGTGTATCAGAATGAAAATGTACACGAGATGGATTGGATGGACGCATCAGAATAAGAATGTATAAGAGATGGATTGGATTGGTGCTTCAGAATTAGAATGTTCATGGGATGGATTGGATGGGTGTGTCAGGATAAGAATGTTCACGGGATGGATTGGACGAACGTAAAGAATGAGAATGTACATGAAATGAGGGCTTCAATGGGGTATTCCTCTTCACGACTAAAGCTTAAGATTCAGGCTTTCTTTACGGCTGATTATTTTAGAGTCTAGCCGTCTATATACATATAGAAGGTGTGTATACGATATTCCACTATGAACTGCTAGCCACGTCCTTGGCAAGCTTCCACATGCTTATCGAGGGTCATTTTATGTAAGTCAAATGAGGTCCAATAAAGTGTTGATTTTACACAAAAGGCTGTGTTTCTAAAAGAGGAATCTCATAAAGATGGTCCTGAAGGGGTGAAATGATAGGAAGTGAGATTCACCTTTTTTGGCCGGGCTGACAGGTTTTTATGCCCTGGGACTGGGATTTAGCCATTACTGGGATTGAGATTTCTCTAATTCTTTATTATAAACTTTAACTCGGATTTTGCAGAGCCCTAAAGTTTACGTGTGAGGAGACTGAAAATCTGAACGGCACCTTTAGATCGTTTTCCTTTTGTTTGTTTGTTTATTTGTTTGTTTGGGCGTTGTTTTTTTTATTGATGATCAATATACTTATATACGCATGCGCAGTCCTTGTACGTGTGCATAAACATATCTCACTTGTAACACCAAAAATGTCTGTTTGCAAAGCGGTATTTAAGAGATAAAACAATAAAAACTCAGTTCTGATTTTTACACCATCACTGATCTGCGCATACGTCGCATCTGAGTTTTTCTAAACACATCCCACATGGAAAAAAATAACCAAAGCGACAAAAGCATCAGCACTTCAAACGACATACCGGGTGTGCTGGTCATAGCAAGGGGTTAATCATCTACGGTCTAGGGGCCGACTAACCTCTCCCTTAGGCTTGGGGGCCGAGCTTCCTGATCAGTCAGTAATGTCCTCCCGGGATAGCGGTGTTGGGGCCGAAATCTCCAGCATAGCCGTAAGTCCATACGATGCTTCAGCAATCGATGTCTGGAAGTATGGTCCCGGTAAATCAATCAATAAAAACAAATTAACTCCATCAAACTGAATCTTACATAAAGATGGTTATGGTTATATATATTATAGAAATATTCCATTATATTCTGAAGTATCCGAACATGCATTTTTTGAGTATCCAAAATCATACTCTGGAGTATCCAAAATCATAATCTGGAGTATCCAAAATAATATTCTGGAGGATCCAAAATCATATTCTGGAGGATCCAAAATCATATTCTGGAGCATCCAAAATAATATTCTGGAGGATCCAAAACCATATTCTGGAGGATCGAAAACCATATTCTGGAGAATCCAAAATCATATTCTGGAGGATCCAAAATCATATTCTGGAGGATCGAAAACCATATTCTGGAGGATCCAAAATCATATTCTGGAGGATCCAAAATCATATTCTGGAGGATCCAAAATCATATTCTGGAGGATCCAAAAATCATATTCTGGAGTATCCAAAATCATATTCTGGAGGATCAAAAATCATATTCTGGAGGATCCAAAATCATATTCTGGGGGATCCAAAATCATATTCTGGAGGATCCAAAATCATATTCTGGACGATGCAAAATCATATTCTGGAGGATCCAAACTCATATTCTGGAGGATCGAAAATCATATTCTGGAGGATCCAAAATCATATTCTGGAGAATCGAAAATCATATTCTGGAGGATCCAAAATCATATTCTGGAGGATCGAAAATCATATTCTGGAGGATGGAAAATCATATTCTGGAGAATCGAAAATCATATTCTGGAGGATCCAAAATCATATTCTGGAGGATCCAAAATCATATTCTGGCGGATCCAAAATTATATTCTGGAGGTTCCAAAATCATATTCTGGAGCATCCAAAATCATATTCTGGAGGATCCAAAATCATATTCTGGAGGATCCAAAATAATATTCTCGACGATCCAAAATCATATTCTGGAGGATCGAAAACTTTATTCTGGAGTATCCGATGATATTTTTGGAAATTCAATCACATTTTGAAGTATCCGACAATTTTTTTAGCATCAAACACGATATTCTGCAGAATCCTTTAATATGTAATCCAGATAAATTGGTTTGTATTCAAGGCAGAATAAGAATATACACCAGATGGATTGGATGGGTCTATCAGAATAAGAATGTCAACAGATGGATTGGATGGGTGCGTTAGAATAAGATTGTACACCAGATGAATTGGATGGGTGTATCAGAAAAAGAATGTACACCAGATGGATTGGATGGGTGCATCAGAATAAAAATGTACACGAGATTGATTGGATGGGTGCATCAGAATAAGAATGTACACGAGATGGATTGGATTGGTGCTTCAGAATAAGAATGTTCACGGAATGGATTGGATGGCTGTATCAGAATAAGAATGTACACGAGATGGATTGGATGGGTGTATCAGAATGAAAATGTACACGAGATGGATTGGATGGACGCATCAGAATAAGAATGTATAAGAGATGGATTGGATTGGTGCTTCAGAATTAGAATGTTCATGGGATGGATTGGATGGGTGTGTCAGGATAAGAATGTTCACGGGATGGATTGGACGAACGTAAAGAATGAGAATGTACATGAAATGAGGGCTTCAATGGGGTATTCCTCTTCACGACTAAAGCTTAAGATTCAGGCTTTCTTTATGGCTGATTATTTTAGAGTCTAGCCGTCTATATACGTATAGAAGGTGTGTATACGATATTCCACTATGAACTGCTAGCCACGTCCTTGGCAAGCTTCCACATGCTTATCGAGGGTCATTTTATGTAAGTCAAATGAGGTCCAATAAAGTGTTGATTTTACACAAAAGGCTGTGTTTCTAAAAGAGGACTCTCATAAAGATGGTCCTGAAGGGGTGAAATGATAGGCAGTGGGATTCACCTTTTTTGGTCGGGCTGACAGGTTTTTATGCCCTGGGACTGGGATTTAGCCATTACTGGGATTGAGATTTCTCTAATTCTTTATTATAAACTTTAACTCGGATTTTGCAGAGCCCTAAAGTTTACGTGTGAGGAGACTGAAAATCTGAACGGCACCTTTAGATCGTTTTCCTTTTGTTTGTTTGTTTATTTGTTTGTTTGGGCGTTGTTTTTTTTATTGATGATCAATATACTTATATACGCATGCGCAGTCCTTGTACGTGTGCATAAACATATCTCACTTGTAACACCAAAAATTTCTGTTTGCAAAGCGGTATTTAAGAGATAAAACAATAAAAACTCAGTTCTGATTTTTACACCATCACTGATCTGCGCATACGTCGCATCTGAGTTTTTCTAAACACATCCCACATGGAAAAAAATAACCAAAGCGACAAAAGCATCAGCACTTCAAACGACATACCGGGTGTGCTGGTCATAGCAAGGGGTTAATCATCTACGGTCTAGGGGCCGACTAACCTCTCCCTTAGGCTTGGGGGCCGAGCTTCCTGATCAGTCAGTAATGTCCTCCCGGGATAGCGGTGTTGGGGTCGAAATCTCCAGCATAGCCGTAAGTCCATACGATGCTTCAGCAATCGATGTCTGGAAGTGTGGTCCCGGTAAATCAATCAATAAAAACAAATTAACTCCATCAAACTGAATCTTACATAAAGATGGTTATGGTTATATATATTATAGAAATACTCCATGATATTCTGAAGTATCCGAACATGCATTTTTTGAGTATCCAAAATCATACTCTGGAGTATCCAAAATCATATTCTGGAGAATCCAAAACAATATTCTGGAGGATCCAAAATCATATTCTAGAGGATCCAAAATCATATTCTGGAGGATCCAAAATAATATTCTGGAGGATCCAAAATCATATTCTGGAGGATCCAAAAACATATTCTGGAGGATCCAAAATCATATTCTGGAGGATCCAAAATCATATTCTGGAGGATCCAAAAACATTTTCTGGAGAATAGAAAATCATATTCTGGAGGATCCAAAATCATATTCTGAAGAATCGAAAATCATATTCTGGAGGATCGAAAATCATATTCTGGAGGATCGAAAATCATATTCTGGAGAATCGAAAATCATATTCTGGAGGATCCAAAATCATATTGTGAAGAATCGAAAATCAGATTCTGGAGGATCCAAAATCATATTCTGGAGGATCCAAAATCATATTCTGGAGGATCCAAAATCATATTCTGGAGGATCCAAAATCATATTCTTGAGGATCCAAAATGATATTCTGGAGGATCCAAAATGATATTCTGGAGGAGCAAAAACCATATTCTGGAGGATCCAAAAATGATATTCTGGAGGATCCAAAATCATATTCTGGAGGAGCAAAAACCATATTCTGGAGAAGGAAACACCATATTCTGGAGGATCCAAAATGATATTCTGGAGGATCCAAAAAGATATTCTGGAAGAGCAAAAACCATATTCTGGAGGATCCAAATTCATATTCTGGGGGATCCAAAATCATATTCTGGAGGATCCAAAATAATATTCTGGAGGATCCAAAATCATATTCTGGAGAATCGAAAATCATATTCTGGAGAATCGAAAATCATATTCTGGAGAATGGAAAATCATATTCTGGAGAATCGAAAATCATATTCTGGAGAATGGAAAATCATATTCTGGAGAATCGAAAATCATATTCTGGAGAATGGAAAATCATATTCTGGAGAATCGAAAATCATATTCTGGAGAATCGAAATTCATATTCTGGAGAATCGAAAATCATATTCTGGAGGAGCAAAAACCATATTCTGGAGGAGCAAAAACTATATTCTGGAGGATCCAAAATGATATTCTGGAGGATCCAAAATGATATTCTGGAAGAGCAAAAACCATATTCTTGAGGATCCAAAATTATATTCTGGAGGATCCAAAATCATATTCTGGAGCATCCAAAATAATATTCTGGAGGATCCAAAATCATATTCTAGAGAATCGAAAATCATATTCTGGAGAATCGAAAATCATTTTCTGGAGAATCGAAAATCATTTTCTGGAGAATCGAAAATCATATTCTCGTGGATCCAAAACCATATTCTGGAGGATCTAAAATCATATTCTGGAGTATCCAAAATCATATTCTGGAGGATCGAAAATCATATTCTGGAAGATCGAAAACATTATTCTGGAGGATCCAAAATGATATTCTGGAGGATCGAAAACCATATTCTGGAGGATCCAAAATGATATTCTGGAGGATCCAAAATGATATTCTGGAAAAGCAAAAACCATATTCTGGAGGATCCAAAATCATATTCTGGAGGATCCAAAATCATATTCTGGAGCATCCAAAATAATATTCTGGAGGATCCAAAATCATATTCTGGAGAATCGAAAATCATATTCTGGAGAATCGAAAAATATATTCTGGAGAATGGAAAATCATATTCTGGAGAATCGAAAATCATATTCTGGAGAATCGAAATTCATATTCTGGAGAATCGAAAATCATATTCTGGAGAATCGAAAATCATTTTCTGGAGAATCGAAAATCATATTCTGGAGGATCCAAAACCATATTCTGGAGGATCCAAAATCATATTCTGGAGTATCCAAAATCATATTCTGGAGGATCGAAAATCATATTGTGGAAGATCGAAAATCATATTCTGGAGGAGCAAAAACCATATTCTGGAGGAGCAAAAACCATATTCTGGAGGATCCAAAATGATATTCTGGAGGATCCAAAATGATATTCTGGAAGAGCAAAAACCATATTCTGGAGGATCCAAAATCATATTCTGGAGGATCCAAAATCATATTCTGGAGCATCCAAAATAATATTCTGGAGGATCAAAAATCATATTCTGGAGAATCGAAAATCATATTCTGGAGAATCGAAAAATATATTCTGGAGAATGGAAAATCATATTCTGGAGAATCGAAAATCATATTCTGGAGAATCGAAATTCATATTCTGGAGAATCGAAAATCATATTCTGGAGAATCGAAAATCAGATTCTGGAGTATCCAAAATCATATTCTGGACGATCCAAAATCATATTCTGGAGGATCCAAAATCATATTCTGGAGGATCGAAAACCATATTCTGGAGGATCCAAAATCATATTCCGGAGGATCGAAAATCATATTCTGGAGGATCCAAAATCATATTCTGCAGGATCCAAAATCATATTCTGGAGTATCGAAAACCATATTCTGGAGGATCCAAAATCATATTCTGGAGTATCGAAAACCATATTTTGGAGGATCCAAAATCATATTCTGGAGGATCGAAAACCATATTCTGGAGGATCCAAAATCATATTCTGGAGTATCGAAAACCATATTCTGGAGGATCCAAAATCATATTATGGAGGATCGAAAACCATATTCTGGAGGATCGAAAACCATATTCTTGAGGATCCAAAATCATATTATGGACGATCGAAAACCATATTCTGGAGGATCGAAAATCATATTCTGGAGGATCCAAAATCATATTATGGAGTATCGAAAATCATATTCTGGAGGATCCAAAATCATATTCTGGAGGATCCAAAATCATATTCTGGAGGATCCAAAATCATATTCTGGAGGATCCAAAATCATATTATGGAGAATCGAAAATCATATTCTGGAGAATCGAAAAATATATTCTGGAGAATGGAAAATCATATTCTGGAGAATCGAAAATCATATTCTGGAGAATCGAAATTCATATTCTGGAGAATCGAAAATCATATTCTGGAGAATCGAAAATCATTTTCTGGAGAATCGAAAATCATATTCTGGAGGATCCAAAACCATATTCTGGAGGATCCAAAATCATATTCTGGAGTATCCAAAATCATATTCTGGAGGATCGAAAATCATATTGTGGAAGATCGAAAATCATATTCTGGAGGAGCAAAAACCATATTCTGGAGGAGCAAAAACCATATTCTGGAGGATCCAAAATGATATTCTGGAGGATCCAAAATGATATTCTGGAAGAGCAAAAACCATATTCTGGAGGATCCAAAATCATATTCTGGAGGATCCAAAATCATATTCTGGAGCATCCAAAATAATATTCTGGAGGATCAAAAATCATATTCTGGAGAATCGAAAATCATATTCTGGAGAATCGAAAAATATATTCTGGAGAATGGAAAATCATATTCTGGAGAATCGAAAATCATATTCTGGAGAATCGAAATTCATATTCTGGAGAATCGAAAATCATATTCTGGAGAATCGAAAATCAGATTCTGGAGTATCCAAAATCATATTCTGGACGATCCAAAATCATATTCTGGAGGATCCAAAATCATATTCTGGAGGATCGAAAACCATATTCTGGAGGATCCAAAATCATATTCCGGAGGATCGAAAATCATATTCTGGAGGATCCAAAATCATATTCTGCAGGATCCAAAATCATATTCTGGAGTATCGAAAACCATATTCTGGAGGATCCAAAATCATATTCTGGAGTATCGAAAACCATATTTTGGAGGATCCAAAATCATATTCTGGAGGATCGAAAACCATATTCTGGAGGATCCAAAATCATATTCTGGAGTATCGAAAACCATATTCTGGAGGATCCAAAATCATATTATGGAGGATCGAAAACCATATTCTGGAGGATCGAAAACCATATTCTTGAGGATCCAAAATCATATTATGGACGATCGAAAACCATATTCTGGAGGATCGAAAATCATATTCTGGAGGATCCAAAATCATATTATGGAGTATCGAAAATCATATTCTGGAGGATCCAAAATCATATTCTGGAGGATCCAAAATCATATTCTGGAGGATCCAAAATCATATTCTGGAGGATCCAAAATCATATTATGGAGTATCGAAAATCATATTCTGGAGGATCCAAAATCATATTCTGGAGTATCGAAAACCATATTCTGGAGGATCGAAAACCATATTCTGGAGGATCAAAAATCATATTCTGGAGGATCGAAAATCATATTCTGGAGGATCGAAAACCATATTCTGGAGGATCCAAAATCATATTTTGAAGGATCCAAAATCATATTCTGGAGTATCGAAAACCATATTCTGGAGGATCCAAAATCATATTCTGGAGGATGGAAAACCATATTCTGGAGGATCCAAAATCATATTCTGGAGGATCGAAAACCATATTCTGGAGGATCCAAAATTATATTCTGTAGGATCGAAAACCATATTCTGGAAAATCCAAAATCATATTCTGGAGTATCGAAAATCAAATTCTGGAGGATCGAAAACCATATTCTGGAGTATCCAAAACCATATTCTGGAGGATCGAAAACCATATTTTGGAGGATCCAATATCATATTCTGGAAGATCCAAAACCATATTCTGGAGGATCGAAAACCATATTCTGGAGGATCCAAAATTATATTCTGGAGGATCCAAGATCATATTCTGGAGTATCCAAAATCATATTCTGGAGGATCCAAAATCATATTCTGGAGGATCCAAAATCATATTCTGGAGGATCCAAAATCATATTCTGGAGGATCCAAAATCATATTCTGGAGGATGCAAAATCATATTCTGGAGTATCGAAAACCATATTCTGAAGGATCGAAAACCGTATTCTGGAAGATCGAAAATCATATTCTGGAGCATCCAAAATCATATTCTGGAGGATCGAAAATCATATTCTGGAGGATCCAAAATCATATTCTGGAGTATCGAAAACCATATTCTGGAGTATCGAAAACCATATTCTGGAGGATCCAAAATTATATTCTGGACGATCCAAAATCATATTCTGGAAGATCCAAAATCATATTCTGGAGGATCGAAAACCATATTGTGGAGAATCCAAAATCATATTCTGGAGGATCGAAAACCATATTCTGGAGGATCCAAAATCATATTCTGGAGGATCGAAAACCATATTGTGGAGGATCGAAAACCATAATCTGGAGGATCCAAAATCATATTCTGGAGGATCCAAAATCATATTCTGGAGGATCCAAAATCATATTCTGGAGGATCCAAAATCATATTCTGGAGTATCGAAAACGATATTCTGGAGGATCCAAAATCATATTCTGGAGGATCGAAAACCATATTCTGGAGGATCCAAAATCGTATTCTGGAGGATCCAAAATCATATTCTGGAGTATCGAAAACCATATTCTGGAGCATCCAAAATCATATTCTGGAGGATCCAAAATCATATTCTGGAGGATCGAAAACCATATTCTGGAGGATCCAAAATCATATTTTGAAGGATCCAAAATCATATTCTGGAGTATCGAAAACCATATTCTGGAGGATCCAAAATCATATTCTGGAGGATGGAAAACCATATTCTGGAGGATCCAAAATCATATTCTGGAGGATCGAAAACCATATTCTGGAGGATCCAAAATTATATTCTGTAGGATCGAAAACCATATTCTGGAAAATCCAAAATCATATTCTGGAGTATCGAAAATCAAATTCTGGAGGATCGAAAACCATATTCTGGAGTATCCAAAACCATATTCTGGAGGATCGAAAACCATATTTTGGAGGATCCAATATCATATTCTGGAAGATCCAAAACCATATTCTGGAGGATCGAAAACCATATTCTGGAGGATCCAAAATCATATTCTGGAGGATCGAAAACCATATTTTGGAGGATCCAATATCATATTCTGGAAGATCCAAAACCATATTCTGGAGGATCGAAAACCATATTTTGGAGGATCCAATATCATATTCCGGAAGATCCAAAACCATATTCTGGAGGATCGAAAACCATATTCTGGAGGATCCAAAATCATATTCTGGAGGATCCAAAATCATATTCTGGAGGATCCAAAATCATATTCTGGAGGATCCAAAATCATATTCTGGAGGATGCAAAATCATATTCTGGAGTATCGAAAACCATATTCTGGAGGATCGAAAACCGTATTCTGGAAGATCGAAAATCATATTCTGGAGCATCCAAAATCATATTCTGGAGGATCGAAAATCATATTCTGGAGGATCCAAAATCATATTCTGGAGTATCGAAAACCATATTCTGGAGTATCGAAAACCATATTCTGGAGGATCCAAAATCATATTCTGGACGATCCAAAATCATATTCTGGAAGATCCAAAATCATATTCTGGAGGATCGAAAACCATATTGTGGAGAATCCAAAATCATATTCTGGAGGATCGAAAACCATATTCTGGAGGATCCAAAATCATATTCTGGAGGATCGAAAACCATATTGTGGAGGATCGAAAACCATATTGTGGAGGATCCAAAATGATATTCTGGAGGATCCAAAATCATATTCTGGAGGATCCAAAATCATATTCTGGAGGATCCAAAATCATATTCTGGAGTATCGAAAACCATATTCTGGAGTATCGAAAACCATATTCTGGAGGATCCAAAATTATATTCTGGAGGATCCAAAATCATATTCTGGAGTATCCAAAATCATATTCTGGAGGATCCAAAATCATATTCTGGAGCATCCAAAATCATATTCTGGAGGATCCAAAATCATATTCTGGAGGATCCAAAATCATATTCTGGAGGATGCAAAATCATATTCTGGAGTATCGAAAACCATATTCTGGAGGATCGAAAACCGTATTCTGGAAGATCGAAAATCATATTCTGGAGCATCCAAAATCATATTCTGGAGGATCGAAAATCATATTCTGGAGGATCCAAAATCATATTCTGGAGTATCGAAAACCATATTCTGGAGTATCGAAAACCATATTCTGGAGGATCCAAAATCATATTCTGGACGATCCAAAATCATATTCTGGAAGATCCAAAATCATATTCTGGAGGATCGAAAACCATATTGTGGAGAATCCAAAATCATATTCTGGAGGATCGAAAACCATATTCTGGAGGATCCAAAATCATATTCTGGAGGATCGAAAACCATATTCTGGAGGATCGAAAACCATATTCTGGAGGATCCAAAATCATATTCTGCAGGATCCAAAATCATATTCTGGAGGATCCAAAATCATATTCTGGAGGATCCAAAATCATATTCTGGAGTATCGAAAACGATATTCTGGAGGATCCAAAATCATATTCTGGAGGATCGAAAACCATATTCTGGAGGATCCAAAATCGTATTCTGGAGGATCCAAAATCATATTCTGGAGTATCGAAAACCATATTCTGGAGGATCCAAAATCATATTCTGGAGGATCCAAAATCATATTCTGGAGGATCGAAAACCATATTCTGGAGGATCCAAAATCATATTTTGAAGGATCCAAAATCATATTCTGGAGTATCGAAAACCATATTCTGGAGGATCCAAAATCATATTCTGGAGGATGGAAAACCATATTCTGGAGGATCCAAAATCATATTCTGGAGGATCGAAAACCATATTCTGGAGGATCCAAAATTATATTCTGTAGGATCGAAAACCATATTCTGGAAAATCCAAAATCATATTCTGGAGTATCGAAAATCAAATTCTGGAGGATCGAAAACCATATTCTGGAGTATCCAAAACCATATTCTGGAGGATCGAAAACCATATTTTGGAGGATCCAATATCATATTCTGGAAGATCCAAAACCATATTCTGGAGGATCGAAAACCATATTCTGGAGGATCCAAAATCATATTCTGGAGGATCGAAAACCATATTTTGGAGGATCCAATATCATATTCTGGAAGATCCAAAACCATATTCTGGAGGATCGAAAACCATATTTTGGAGGATCCAATATCATATTCCGGAAGATCCAAAACCATATTCTGGAGGATCGAAAACCATATTCTGGAGGATCCAAAATCATATTCTGGAGGATCCAAAATCATATTCTGGAGGATCCAAAATCATATTCTGGAGGATCCAAAATCATATTCTGGAGGATGCAAAATCATATTCTGGAGTATCGAAAACCATATTCTGGAGGATCGAAAACCGTATTCTGGAAGATCGAAAATCATATTCTGGAGCATCCAAAATCATATTCTGGAGGATCGAAAATCATATTCTGGAGGATCCAAAATCATATTCTGGAGTATCGAAAACCATATTCTGGAGTATCGAAAACCATATTCTGGAGGATCCAAAATCATATTCTGGACGATCCAAAATCATATTCTGGAAGATCCAAAATCATATTCTGGAGGATCGAAAACCATATTGTGGAGAATCCAAAATCATATTCTGGAGGATCGAAAACCATATTCTGGAGGATCCAAAATCATATTCTGGAGGATCGAAAACCATATTGTGGAGGATCGAAAACCATATTGTGGAGGATCCAAAATGATATTCTGGAGGATCCAAAATCATATTCTGGAGGATCCAAAATCATATTCTGGAGGATCCAAAATCATATTCTGGAGTATCGAAAACCATATTCTGGAGTATCGAAAACCATATTCTGGAGGATCCAAAATTATATTCTGGAGGATCCAAAATCATATTCTGGAGTATCCAAAATCATATTCTGGAGGATCCAAAATCATATTCTGGAGCATCCAAAATCATATTCTGGAGGATCCAAAATCATATTCTGGAGGATCCAAAATCATATTCTGGAGGATGCAAAATCATATTCTGGAGTATCGAAAACCATATTCTGGAGGATCGAAAACCGTATTCTGGAAGATCGAAAATCATATTCTGGAGCATCCAAAATCATATTCTGGAGGATCGAAAATCATATTCTGGAGGATCCAAAATCATATTCTGGAGTATCGAAAACCATATTCTGGAGTATCGAAAACCATATTCTGGAGGATCCAAAATCATATTCTGGACGATCCAAAATCATATTCTGGAAGATCCAAAATCATATTCTGGAGGATCGAAAACCATATTGTGGAGAATCCAAAATCATATTCTGGAGGATCGAAAACCATATTCTGGAGGATCCAAAATCATATTCTGGAGGATCGAAAACCATATTCTGGAGGATCGAAAACCATATTCTGGAGGATCCAAAATCATATTCTGCAGGATCCAAAATCATATTCTGGAGGATCCAAAATCATATTCTGGAGGATCCAAAATCTTATTCTGGAGTATCGAAAACGATATTCTGGAGGATCCAAAATCATATTCTGGAGGATCGAAAACCATATTCTGGAGGATCCAAAATCGTATTCTGGAGGATCCAAAATCATATTCTGGAGTATCGAAAACCATATTCTGGAGGATCCAAAATCATATTCTGGAGGATCCAAAATCATATTCTGGAGGATCGAAAAGCATATTCTGGAGGATCCAAAATCATATTTTGAAGGATCCAAAATCATATTCTGGAGTATCGAAAACCATATTCTGGAGGATCCAAAATCATATTCTGGAGGATGGAAAACCATATTCTGGAGGATCCAAAATCATATTCTGGAGGATCGAAAACCATATTCTGGAGGATCCAAAATTATATTCTGTAGGATCGAAAACCATATTCTGGAAAATCCAAAATCATATTCTGGAGTATCGAAAATCAAATTCTGGAGGATCGAAAACCATATTCTGGAGTATCCAAAACCATATTCTGGAGGATCGAAAACCATATTTTGGAGGATCCAATATCATATTCTGGAAGATCCAAAACCATATTCTGGAGGATCGAAAACCATATTCTGGAGGATCCAAAATCATATTCTGGAGGATCGAAAACCATATTTTGGAGGATCCAATATCATATTCTGGAAGATCCAAAACCATATTCTGGAGGATCGAAAACCATATTTTGGAGGATCCAATATCATATTCTGGAAGATCCAAAACCATATTCTGGAGGATCGAAAACCATATTCTGGAGGATCCAAAATCATATTCTGGAGGATCCAAAATCATATTCTGGAGGATCCAAAATCATATTCTGGAGGATCCAAAATCATATTCTGGAGGATGCAAAATCATATTCTGGAGTATCGAAAACCATATTCTGGAGGATCGAAAACCGTATTCTGGAAGATCGAAAATCATATTCTGGGGCATCCAAAATCATATTCTGGAGGATCGAAAATCATATTCTGGAGGATCCAAAATCATATTCTGGAGTATCGAAAACCATATTCTGGAGTATCGAAAACCATATTCTGGAGGATCCAAAATCATATTCTGGACGATCCAAAATCATATTCTGGAAGATCCAAAATCATATTCTGGAGGATCGAAAACCATATTGTGGAGAATCCAAAATCATATTCTGGAGGATCGAAAACCATATTGTGGAGGATCCAAAATCATATTCTGGAGGATCGAAAACCATATTGTGGAGGATCGAAAACCATATTCTGGAGGATCCAAAATCATATTCTGGAGGATCCAAAATCATATTCTGGAGGATCCAAAATCATATTCTGGAGGATCCAAAATCATATTCTGGAGTATCGAAAACGATATTCTGGAGGATCCAAAATCATATTCTGAAGGATCGAAAACCATATTCTGGAGGATCCAAAATCGTATTCTGGAGGATCCAAAATCATATTCTGGAGTATCGAAAACCATATTCTGGAGGATCGAAAATCATATTCTGGGGCATCCAAAATCATATTCTGGAGGATCGAAAATCATATTCTGGAGGATCCAAAATCATATTCTGGAGTATCGAAAACCATATTCTGGAGTATCGAAAACCATATTCTGGAGGATCCAAAATCATATTCTGGACGATCCAAAATCATATTCTGGAAGATCCAAAATCATATTCTGGAGGATCGAAAACCATATTGTGGAGAATCCAAAATCATATTCTGGAGGATCGAAAACCATATTCTGGAGGATCCAAAATCATATTCTGGAGGATCGAAAACCATATTGTGGAGGATCGAAAACCATATTCTGGAGGATCCAAAATCATATTCTGGAGGATCCAAAATCATATTCTGGAGGATCCAAAATCATATTCTGGAGGATCCAAAATCATATTCTGGAGTATCGAAAACGATATTCTGGAGGATCCAAAATCATATTCTGAAGGATCGAAAACCATATTCTGGAGGATCCAAAATCGTATTCTGGAGGATCCAAAATCATATTCTGGAGTATCGAAAACCATATTCTGGAGGATCGAAAATCATATTCTGGAGGATCCAAAATCATATTCTGGAGGATCGAAAACCATATTCTGGAGGATCCAAAATCATATTTTGGAGGATCCAAAATCATATTCTGGAGTATCGAAAACCATATTCTGGAGGATCCAAAATCATATTCTGGACGATCCAAAATCATATTCCGGAGCATCCAAAATCATATTCTGGAGGATCGAAAATCATATTCTGGAAGATCGAAAACCATATTCTGGAGGATCCAAAATTATTTTCTGTAGGATCGGAAACCATATTCTGGAAGATCCAAAATCATATTCTGGAGGATCGAAAACCATATTGTGGAGGATCGAAAATCATATTCTGGAGTATCGAAAACCATATTCTGGAGGATGCAAAATGATATTCTGGAGGATCCAAAATGATATTCTGGAGAATCCAAAATTATATTCTGGAGGATCGAAAACCATATTCTGGAGGATCCAAAAGCATATTCTGGAGTAACGAAAACCATATTCTGGAGTATCGAAAACCATATTCTGGAGGATCCGAAATCATATTCTGGAGGATCGAAAACCATATTCTGGAGGATCCAAAATCATATTCTGGAGGATCCAAAATCATATTCTGAAGTATCGAAAACCATATTCTGGAGGATCCAAAATCATATTCTGGAGGATCGAAAACCATATTCTGGAGGATCCAAAATCATATTCTGGAGGATCCAAAATCATATTCTGGAGTATCGAAAACCATATTCTGGAGGATCCAAAATCATATTCTGAAGGATCCAAAATCATATTCTGGAGGATCGAAAACCATATTCTGGAGGATCCAAAATCATATTTTGGAGGATCCAAAATCATATTCTGGAGTATCGAAAACCATATTCTGGAGGATCCAAAATCATATTCTGGAGGATCGAAAACCATATTCTGGAGGATCCAAAATCATATTCTGGAGGATCGAAAACCATATTCTGGAGGATCCAAATATATATTCTGTAGGATCGAAAACCATATTCTGGAAAATCCAAAATCATATTCTGGAGTATCGAAAATCAAATTCTGGAGGATCGAAAACCATATTCTGGAGTATCCAAAACCATATTCTGGAGGATCGAAAACCATATTTTGGAGGATCCAATATCATATTCTTGAGTATCCAAAACCATATTCTGGAGGATCGAAAACCATATTCTGGAGGATCCAAAATCATATTCTGGAGGATCGAAAACCATATTCTGGAGGATCCAAAATCATATTCTGGAGGATCGAAAACCATATTCTGGAGGATCCAAATATATATTCTGTAGGATCGAAAACCATATTCTGGAAAATCCAAAATCATATTCTGGAGTATCGAAAATCAAATTCTGGAGGATCGAAAACCATATTCTGGAGTATCCAAAACCATATTCTGGAGGATCGAAAACCATATTTTGGAGGATCCAATATCATATTCTGGAGTATCCAAAACCATATTCTGGAGGATCGAAAACCATATTTTGGAGGATCCAATATCATATTCTGGAAGATCCAAAACCATATTCTGGAGGATCGAAAACCATATTCTGGAGGATCCAAAATCATATTCTGGAGGATCGAAAACCATATTCTGGAGGATCCAAAATCATATTCTAGAGGATCCAAAATCATATTCTGGAGGATCCAAAATCATATTCTGGAGCATCCAAAATCATATTCTGGAGGATCCAAAATCATATTCTGGAGGATCCAAAACCATATTCTGGAGAATCCAAAATCATATTCTGGAGTATCGAAAATCAAATTCTGGAGGATCGATAACCATATTCTGGAGTATCCAAAACCATATTCTGGAGGATCGAAAACCATATTCTGGAGGATCCAAAATCATATTCTGGAGGATCGAAAACCGTATTCTGGAGGATCGAAAACCATATTCTGGAGGATCCAAAATCATATTCCGGAGTATCGAAAACCATATTCTGGAGGATCCAAAATCATATTCTGGAGGATCCAAAATCATATTCTGGAGGAACGAAAACCATATTGTGGAGTATCGAAAACCATATTCTGGAGTATCGAAAACCATATTCTGGAGGATCCAAAATCATATTCTGGACGATCCAAAATCATATTCCGGAGCATCCAAAATCATATTCTGGAGGATCGAAAATCATATTCTGGAAGATCGAAAACCATATTCTGGAGGATCCAAAATTATTTTCTGTAGGATCGGAAACCATATTCTGGAAGATCCAAAATCATATTCTGGAGGATCGAAAACCATATTGTGGAGGATCGAAAATCATATTCTGGAGTATCGAAAACCATATTCTGGAGGATGCAAAATGATATTCTGGAGGATCCAAAATGATATTCTGGAGAATCCAAAATTATATTCTGGAGGATCGAAAACCATATTCTGGAGGATCCAAAAGCATATTCTGGAGTAACGAAAACCATATTCTGGAGTATCGAAAACCATATTCTGGAGGATCCGAAATCATATTCTGGAGGATCGAAAACCATATTCTGGAGGATCCAAAATCATATTCTGGAGGATCCAAAATCATATTCTGAAGTATCGAAAACCATATTCTGGAGGATCCAAAATCATATTCTGGAGGATCGAAAACCATATTCTGGAGGATCCAAAATCATATTCTGGAGGATCCAAAATCATATTCTGGAGTATCGAAAACCATATTCTGGAGGATCCAAAATCATATTCTGAAGGATCCAAAATCATATTCTGGAGGATCGAAAACCATATTCTGGAGGATCCAAAATCATATTTTGGAGGATCCAAAATCATATTCTGGAGTATCGAAAACCATATTCTGGAGGATCCAAAATCATATTCTGGAGGATCGAAAACCATATTCTGGAGGATCCAAAATCATATTCTGGAGGATCGAAAACCATATTCTGGAGGATCCAAATATATATTCTGTAGGATCGAAAACCATATTCTGGAAAATCCAAAATCATATTCTGGAGTATCGAAAATCAAATTCTGGAGGATCGAAAACCATATTCTGGAGTATCCAAAACCATATTCTGGAGGATCGAAAACCATATTTTGGAGGATCCAATATCATATTCTGGAGTATCCAAAACCATATTCTGGAGGATCGAAAACCATATTCTGGAGGATCCAAAATCATAATCTGGAGGATCGAAAACCATATTCTGGAGGATCCAAAATCATATTCTGGAGGATCGAAAACCATATTCTGGAGGATCCAAATATATATTCTGTAGGATCGAAAACCATATTCTGGAAAATCCAAAATCATATTCTGGAGTATCGAAAATCAAATTCTGGAGGATCGAAAACCATATTCTGGAGTATCCAAAACCATATTCTGGAGGATCGAAAACCATATTTTGGAGGATCCAATATCATATTCTGGAGTATCCAAAACCATATTCTGGAGGATCGAAAACCATATTCTGGAGGATCCAAAATCATATTCTGGAGGATCGAAAACCATATTCTGGAGGATCCAAAATCATATTCTAGAGGATCCAAAATCATATTCTGGAGGATCCAAAATCATATTCTGGAGGATCCAAAAACATATTCTGGAGGATCCAATACCATATTCTGGAGGATCGAAATCCATATTCTGGAGAATCCAAAATCATATTCTGGAGGACACAAAATCATATTCTGGAGGATCCAAAACCATATTTTGGAGGATCCAAAATCATATTCTGGAGGATCGAAAACAATATTCTGGAGGATCGAAAAAGCATATTCTGGAGAATCCAAAATCATATTCTGGAGGATCGAAAACCATATTCTGGAGGATCGAAAATCATATTCTGGAGGATCGAAAACCATATTCTGGAGGATCCAAAATCATATTCTGGAGGATCGAAAACCATATTCTGGAGGATCCAAATATATATTCTGTAGGATCGAAAACCATATTCTGGAAAATCCAAAATCATATTCTGGAGTATCGAAAATCAAATTCTGGAGGATCGAAAACCATATTCTGGAGTATCCAAAACCATATTCTGGAGGATCGAAAACCATATTTTGGAGGATCCAATATCATATTCTGGAGGATCCAAAACCATATTCTGGAGGATCGAAAACCATATTCTGGAGGATCCAAAATCATATTCTGGAGGATCGAAAACCATATTCTGGAGGATCCAAAATCATATTCTAGAGGATCCAAAATCATATTCTGGAGGATCCAAAATCATATTCTGGAGGATCCAAAAACATATTCTGGAGGATCCAAAACCATATTCTGGAGGATCGAAATCCATATTCTGGAGAATCCAAAATCATATTCTGGAGGATCCAAAATCATATTCTGGAGGATCCAAAACCATATTCTGGAGGATCCAAAATCATATTCTGGAGGATCGAAAACCATATTCTGGAGGATCCAAAATTATATTCTGTTGGATCGAAAACCATATTCTGGAGAATCCAAAATCATATTCTGGAGTATCGAAAATCAAATTCTGGAGGATCGAAAACCATATTCTGGAGTATCCAAAACCATATTCTGGAGGATCGAAAACCATATTCTGGAGGATCCAAAATCATATTCTGGAGGATCGAAAACCGTATTCTGGAGGATCGAAAACCATATTCTGGAGGATCCAAAATCATATTCTGGAGGATCCAAAATCATATTCTGGAGTAACGAAAACCATATTCTGGAGTATCGAAAACCATATTCTGGAGGATCCAAAATCATATTCTGGAGGATCGAAAACCATATTCTGGAGGATCCAAAATCATATTGTGGAGGATCCAAAATGATATTCTGGAGTATCGAAAACCATATTCTGGAGGATCCAAAATCATATTCTGGAGGATCCAAAATCATATTCTGGAGTATCGAAAACCATATTCTGGAGTATTGAAAACCATATTCTGGAGGATCCAAAATTATATTCTGGAGGATCCAAAATCATATTCTGGAGTATCCAAAATCATATTCTGGAGGATCTAAAATCATATTCTGGAGGAACCAAAATCATATTCTGGAGGATCCAAAATCATATTCTGGAGGATCCAAAATCATATTCTGGAGGATGCAAAATCATATTCTGGAGTATCGAAAACCATATTCTGGAGGATCGAAAACCGTATTCTGGAAGATCGAAAATCATATTCTGGAGCATCCAAAATCATATTCTGGAGGATCGAAAATCATATTCTGGAGGATCCAGAATCATATTCTGGAGTATCGAAAACCATATTCTGTAGTATCGAAAACCATATTCTGGAGGATCCAAAATCATATTCTGGAGGATCCAAAATGATATTTTGGAGGATCCAAAATCATATTCTGGAGGATCCAAAATCATATTCTGGAGGATCCAAAATCATATTCTGGAGAATCGAAAATCATATTCTGGAGTATCGAAAACCATATTCTGGAGTATCGAAAACCATATTCTGGAGGATCCAAAATTATATTCTGGAGGATCCAAAATCATATTCTGGAGTATCCAAAATCATATTCTGGAGGATCCAAAATCATATTCTGGAGGATCCAAAATCATATTCTGGAGGATCCAAAATCATATTCTGGAGGATCCAAAATCATATTCTGGAGGATGCAAAATCGTATTCTGGAGTATCGAAAACCATATTCTGGAGGATCGAAAACCGTATTCTGGAAGATCGAAAATCATATTCTGGAGGATCGAAAATCATATTCTGGAGGATCGAAAATCATATTCTGGAGGATCCAAAATCATATTCTGGAGTATCAAAAACCATATTATGGAGTATCGAAAACCATATTCTGGAGGATCCAAAATCATATTCTGGAGGATCCAAATTCATATTCTGGAGGATCCAAAATCATATTCTGGAGGATCCAAAATCATATTCTGGAGGATCCAAAATCATATTCTGGAGGATCGAAAACCTTATTCTGGAGGATCCAAAATCATATTCTGGAGGATCGAAAACCATATTCTGGAGGATCCAAAATCATATTCTGGAGGATCCAAAATCATATTCTGGAGGATCGAAAACCTTATTCTGGAGGATCCAAAATCATATTCTGGAGGATCGAAAACCATATTCTGGAGTATCGAAAACCATATTCTGGAGGATCCAGAATCATATTCTGGAGGATCCGAAATCATATTCTGGAAGATCCAAAATCATATTCTGGAGGATCCAAAATCATATTCTGGAGGATCCAATCCCATATTCTGGAGGATCGAAAACCATATTCTGGAGGATCCAAAATCATATTCTGGAGGATCCAAAATCATATTATGGAGGATCCAAAATCATATTCTGGAGTATCGAAAACCATATTCTGGAGGATCCAAAACCATATTCTGGAGTATCCAAAATCATATTCTGGAGGATCCAAAATCATATTCTGGAGGATCCAAAATCATATTCTGGAGTATCGAAAACCATATTCTGGAGGATCGAAAACCATGTTCTGGAGGATCGAAAACTATATTCTGGAGGATCCAAAATCATATTCTGGAGGATCCAAAATCATATTCTGGAGGATCCAAAATCATATTCTGGAGTATCGAAAACCATATTCTGGAGTATCGAAAACCATATTCTGGAGGATCCAAAATCATATTCTGGAGTATCGAAAACCATATTCTGGAGTATCGAAAACCATATTCTGGAGGATCCAAAATCATATTCTGGAGGATCCAAAATCATATTCTGGAGGATCCAAAATCATATTCTGGAGGATCCAAAACCATATTCTAGAGGATCCAAAATCATATTCTGGAGGATCCAAAATCATATTCTGGAGGATCCAAAATCATATTCTGGAGGATCCAAAACCATATTCTAGAGGATCCAAAATCATATTCTGGAGGATCAAAAACCATATTCTGGAGGATCCAAAATCATATTCTGGAGGATCGAAAACCATATTCTAGAGGATCCAAAACCATATTCTGGAGGATCGAAAACAATATTCTGGAGGATCGAAAACCATATTCTGGAGTATCGAAAACCATATTCTGGAGGATCCAAAATCATATTCTAGAGTATCGAAAACCATATTCTGGAGTATCGAAAACCATATTCTGGAGGATCCAAAATCATATTCTGGAGGATCCAAAATCATTTTCTGGAGGATCCAAAATCATATTCTGGAGGATCCAAAACCATATTCTAGAGGATCCAAAATCATATTCTGGAGGATCCAAAATCATATTCTGGAGGATCCAAAATCATATTCTGGAGGATCCAAAACCATATTCTAGAGGATCCAAAATCATATTCTGGATGATCAAAAACCATATTCTGGAGGATCCAAAATCATATTCTGGAGGATCGAAAACCATATTCTAGAGGATCCAAAACCATATTCTGGAGGATCGAAAACAATATTCTGGAGGATCGAAAACCATATTCTGGAGGATCCAAAATAACATTCTGGAGGATCCAAAACCATATTCTAGAGGATCCAAAATCATATTCTGGAGGATCAAAAACCATATTCTGGAGGATCCAAAATCATATTCTGGAGGATCGAAAACCATATTCTAGAGGATCCAAAATCATATTCTGGAGGATCGAAAACAATATTCTGGAGGATCGAAAACCATATTCTGGAGGATCCAAAATAACATTCTCGACGATCCGAAATGATATTCTGGAGGATCGAAAATCATATTCTGGAGGATCGAAAATCACATTCTGGAGGATCGAAAACCATATTTTGAAGTATCCGACAATTTTTCGGAGCATCAAACACGATATTCTGCAGTATCCTTTAATACGTAACCCAGATAAATTGGTTTGTATTCAAGGGAGAATAAGAACATACACGAGATGGATTGGATGGGCCTATCAGAATAAGAATGTACACGAGATGGATTGGATTGGTGTATCAGAATAACAATGTACACGAGATGGATTGGATGGGTGTATCAGAATATGAATGTACACGAGATGGATTGGATGGGTGCATCAGAATAAGAATGTACACGAGATGGATTGGATGGGTGCATCAGAATAAGAATGTACACGAGATGGATAATTGGATGGGTGCATCAGAATAAGAATGTACACGAGATGGATTGGATGGGTGCATCAGAATAAGAATGTTCATGGGATGGATTGGATGGGTGCATCAGAAAAGGAATGTACACCAGAAGGATTGTATTGGTGTATCAGAATAACAATGTACACGAGATGGATTGGATGGGTGTATCTGAATTAGAATGTACACGAGATGGATTGGATGGGTGTATCAGAATAAGAATGTACACGAGATGGATTGGATGGGTGTATCAGAATTAGAATGTACACGAGATGGATTGGATGGGTGTATTAGAATAAGAATGTACACAAGATGGATTGCATTGGTGCTTCAGAATTAGAATGTTCACGGGATGGATTGGATGGTTGCATCAGAAGAAGAAAGTACACGAGATGGATTGGATGGGTGTATTAGAATAAGAATGTACACGAGATGGATTGCATTGGTGCTTCAGAATAAGAATGTACACGAGATGGATTGGATGGGTGTATTAGAATAAGAATGTACACGAGATGGATTACATTGGTGCTTCAGAATTAGAATGTTCACGGGATGGATTGGATGGGTGCATCAGAATAAGAAGGTACACGAGATGGATTGGGTTAGTGCTTCAGTATTAGAAGATTTACGGGATGGATTGGATGGGTGTATCAGAATAAGAATATACAAGAGATGGATTGGATGGGTACATCAGAATACGAATGTACACGAGATAGATTGGATGGGTGCATCAGAATAAGAATGTACACGAGATGGATTGGATGGGTGTATCAGAATGAAAATGTACACGAGGTGGATTGGATGGACGCATCAGAAAAAGAATGTACACGAGATGGATTGGATTGATGTATCAGAATAAGAATGTACACGAGATGTATTGGATGGGTGCATCAGAATAAGAATGTACATGAGATGGATTGGATTGAGGCATCAGAATAAGAATGTACACGGGATGGATTGGGTTAGTGCTTCAGAATTAGAAGAATTACGGGATGGATTGGATGGGTGTATCAGAATAAGAATATACACGAGATGGATTGGATGGGTGCATCAGAATAAGAATGTAGACGAGATAGATTGGACGAACGTAAAGAATGAGAATGTACATGAAATGAGGGCTTCAATGGGGTATTCCCCTTCACGACTAAAGCTTAAGATTCAGGCTTTCTTTACGGCTGATTATTTTAGAGTCTAGCCGTCTATATACATATAGAAGATGTGTATACGATATTCCACCATGAACTGCTAGCCACGTCCTTGGCAAGCTTCCACATGCTTATTGAGGGTCATTTTATGTAAGTCAAATGAGGTCCAATAAAGTGTTGATTTTACACAAAAGGCTGTGTTTCTAAAAGAGGACTCTCATAAAGATGGTCCTGAAGGGCTGAAATGATAGGAAGTGGGATTCACCTTTTTTGGCCGGGCTGACCGGTTTTTATCCCCTGGGACTGGGATTTTGCCATTACTGGGATTGAGATTTCTCTAATTCTTTATTATAAACTTTAACTCGGATTTTGCAGAGCCCTAAAGTTTACGTGTGAGGAGACTGAAAATCTGAACGGCACCTTTAGATCGTTTTCCTTTTGTTTGTTTGTTTATTTGCTTGTTTGGGCGTTGTTTTTTTTATTGATGATCAATATACTTATATACGCATGCGCAGTCCTTGTACGTGTGCATAAACATATCTCACTTGTAACACCAAAAATGTCTCTTTGCAAAGCGGTATTTAAGAGATAAGACGATAAAAACTCAGTTCTGATTTTTACACCATCACTGATCTGCGTATACGTCGCATCTGAGTTTTTCTAAACACATCCCACATGGAAAAAAATAACCAAAGCGACAAAATCATCAGCACTTCAAACGACATACCGGGTGTGCTGGTCATAGCAAGGGGTTAATCATCTACGGTCTAGGGGCCGACTAACCTCTCCCTTAGGCTTGGGGGCCGAGCTTCCTGATCAGTCAGTAATGTCCTCCCGGGATAGCGGTGTTGGGGTCGAAATCTCCAGCATAGCCGTAAGTCCATACGATGCTTCAGCAATCGATGTCTGGAAGTATGGTTCCGGTAAATCAATCAATAAAAACAAATTAACTCCATCAAACTGAATCTTACATAAAGATGATTGTGGTTATATATATTATAGAAATATTCCATTATATTCTGAAGTATCCGAACATGCATTTTTTGAGTATCCAAAATCATACTCTGGAGTATCCAAAACCAAGTTCTGGAGGATCCAAAACCATATTCTTGAGGATCCAAAATCATATTCTGGAGGATCCAAAATCATATTCTGGAGGATCCAAAATCATATTCTGGAGTATCGAAAACCATATTCTGGAGGATCGAAAACCATATTCTGGAGGATCGAAAACTATATTCTGGAGGATCCAAAATCATATTCTGGAGGATCCAAAATCATATTCTGGAGGATCCAAAATCATATTCTGGAGTATCGAAAACCATATTCTGGAGTATCGAAAAGGATATTCTGGAGGATCCAAAATCATATTCTGGAGGATCCAAAATCATATTCTGGAGGATCCAAAATCATATTCTGGAGGATCCAAAACCATATTCTAGAGGATCCAAATTCATATTCTGGAGGATCAAAAACCATATTCTGGAGGATCCAAAATCATATTCTGGAGGATCGAAAATCATATTCTGGAGGATCCAAAACCATATTCTGGGGGATCCAAAATCATATTCTGGAGGATCCAAAATCATATTCTGGAGGATCGAAAACAATATTCTGGAGGATCGAAAACCATATTTTGAAGTATCCGACAATTTTTCGGACCATCAAACACGATATTCTGCAGTATCCTTTAATACCTAACCCAGATAAATTGGTTTGTATTCAAGGGAGAATAAGAACATACACGAGATGGATTGGATGGGCCTATCAGAATAAGAATGTACACCAGATGGATTGGATTGGTGTATCAGAATAACAATGTACACGAGATGGATTGGATGGGTGCATCAGAATAAGAATGTACACGAGATGGATAATTGGATGGGTGCATCAGAATAAGAATGTACACGAGATGGATTGGATGGGTGCATCAGAATAAGAATGTTCACGGGATGGATTGGATGGGTGCATCAGAATAAGAATGTACACGAGATGGATTGGATGGGTGCATCAGAATAAGAATGTACACCAGATGGATTGGATTGGTGTATCAGAATAAGAATGTACACGAGATGGATTGGATGGGTGCATCAGAATAAGAATGTACACGAGATGGATTGGATGGGTGTATCAGAAGAAGAAAGTACACGAGATGGATTGGATGGGTGTATTAGAATAAGAATGTACACGAGATGGATTGCATTGGTGCTTCAGAATTAGAATGTTCACGGGATGGATTGGATGGGTGCATCAGAAGAAGAAAGTACACGAGATGGATTGGATGGGTGTATTAGAATAAGAATGTACACGAGATGGATTGCATTGGTGCTTAAGAATAAGAATGTACACGAGATGGATTGGATGGGTGTATTAGAATAAGAATGTACACGAGATGGATTGCATTGGTGCTTCAGAATTAGAATGTTTACGGGATGGATTGAATGGGTGCATCAGAATAAGAAGGTACACGACAGGAATTGCATTGGTGCTTCAGAATTAGAATGTTCACGGGATGGATTGGATGGGTGTATCAGAATAAGAATATACAAGAGATGGATTGGATGGGTACATCAGAATACGAATGTACATGAGATGGATTGGATTGAGGCATCAGAATAAGAATGTACACGGGATGGATTGGGTTAGTGCTTCAGAATTAGAAGAATTACGGGATGGATTGGATGGGTGTATCAGAATAAGAATATACACGAGATGGATTGGATGGGTGCATCAGAATAAGAATGTACACGAGATGGATTGGATGGGTGTATCAGAATAAGAATATACAAGAGATGGATTGGATGGGTACATCAGAATACGAATGTACATGAGATGGATTGGATTGAGGCATCAGAATAAGAATGTACACGGGATGGATTGGGTTAGTGCTTCAGAATTAGAAGAATTACGGGATGGATTGGATGGGTGTATCAGAATAAGAATATACACGAGATGGATTGGATGGGTGCATCAGAATAAGAATGTACACGAGATGGATTGGATGGGTGTATCAGAATAAGAATGTACACGAGATGGATTGGATGGGTGTATCAGAATAAGAATGTACACGAGATGGATTGGATGGGTGTATCAGAATAAAAATGTACACGAGATGGATTAGATGGGTGTATCAGAATAAGAATGTACACGAGATGGATTGGATGTATGCATCAGAATAAGAATGTACACGAGATGGATTGGATGGGTGTATCAGAATAAGAATGTACACGAGATGTATTGGATGGGTGCATCAGAATGAGAATGTACATGAGATGGATTGGATGGGTGTATCAGAATAAGAATGTAAACGAGATGGATTGGATGGGTGTATCAGAATAAGAATGTACACGAGATGGATTGGATGGGTGTATCAGAATAAGAATGTACACGAGATGTATTGGATGGGTGCATCAGAATAAGAATGTACATGAGATGGATTGGATTGAGGCATCAGAATAAGAATGTACACGGGATGGATTGGGTTAGTGCTTCAGAATTAGAAGATTTACGGGATGGATTGGATGGGTGTATCAGAATAAGAATATACACGAGATGGATTGGATGGGTGCATCAGAATAAGAATGTACACGAGATGGATTGGACAAACGTAAAGAATGAGAATGTACATGAAATGAGGGCTTCAATGGGGTATTCCTCTTCACGACTAAAGCTTAAGATTCAGGCTTTCTTTACGGCTGATTATTTTAGAGTCTAGCCGTCTATATACATATAGAAGGTGTGTATACGATATTCCACTATGAACTGCTAGCCACGTCCTTGGCAAGCTTCCACATGCTTATCGAGGGTCATTTTATGTAAGTCAAATGAGGTCCAATAAAGTGTTGATTTTACACAAAAGGCTGTGTTTCTAAAAGAGGACTCTCATAAAGATGGTCCTGAAGGGGTGAAATGATAGGAAGTGGGATTCACCTTTTTTGGCCGGGCTGACAGGTTTTTATCCCCTGGGACTGGGATTTAGCCATTACTGGGATTGAGATTTCTCTAATTCTTTATTATAAACTTTAACTCGGATTTTGCAGAGCCCTAAAGTTTACGTGTGAGGAGACTGAAAATCTGAACGGCACCTTTAGATCGTTTTCCTTTTGTTTGTTTGTTTATTTGTTTGTTTGGGCGTTGTTTTTTTTATTGATGATCAATATACTTATATACGCATGCGCAGTCCTTGTACGTGTGCATAAACATATCTCACTTGTAACACCAAAAATGTCTCTTTGCAAAGCGGTATTTAAGAGATAAAACAATAAAAACTCAGTTCTGATTTTTACACCATTACTGATCTGCGCATACGTCGCATCTGAGTTTTTCTAAACACATCCCACATGGAAAAAAATAACCAAAGCGACAAAAGCATCAGCACTTCAAACGACATACCGGGTGTGCTGGTCATAGCAAGGGGTTAATCATCTACGGTCTAGGGGCCGACTAACCTCTCCCTTAGGCTTGGGGGCCGAGCTTCCTGATCAGTCAGTAATGTCCTCCCGGGATAGCGGTGTTGGGGTCGAAATCTCCAGCATAGCCGTAAGTCCATACGATGCTTCAGCAATCTATGTCTGGAAGTATGGTCCCGGTAAATCAATCAATAAAAACAAATTAACTTCATCAAACTGAATCTTACATCAAGATGATTATGGTTATATATATTATAGAAATATTCCATGATATTCTGAAGTATCCGATCATGCATTTTTTGAGTATCCAAAATCATACTCTGGAGTATCCAAAATCATACTCTGGAGTATCCAAAATCATATTCTGGAGGATCCAAAATAATATTCTGGAGGATCCAAAATCATATTCTGGAGGATCCAAAATCATATTCTGGAGGATCCAAAATAATATTCTGGAGGATCCAAAACCATATTCTGGAGGATCGAAAATCATATTCTGGAGGATCGAAAATCATATTCAGGAGTATCCAAAATCATATTCTGGAGGATCCAAAATAATATTCTGGAGGATGCAAAATCATATTCTGGAGGATCCAAAATCATATTCTGGAGGATCCAAAATCATATTCTGGAGGATCCAAAATCATATTCTGGAGGATCCAAAATCATATTCTGGAGGATCGAAAATCATATTCTGGAGGAGCAAAAACCATATTCTGGAGGAGCAAAAACCATATTCTGGAGGATCCAAAATGATATTCTGGAGGATCCAAAATCATATTCTGGAGGAGCAAAAACCATATTCTGGAGGATCCAAAATCATATTCTGGATGATCCAAAATCATATTCTGGAGGATCCAAAATCATATTCTGGAGGATCCAAAATCATATTCTGGACGATGCAAAATCATATTCTGGATGAACCAAAACCATATTCTGGAGGATCCAAAATCATACTCTGGAGGATCCAAAACAATATTCTAGACGATGCAAAACCATATTCTGGATGAACCAAAACCATATTCTGGAGGATCCAAAATCATACTCTGGAGGATCCAAAACAATATTCTAGACGATGCAAAACCATATTCTGTAGCATCAAAAACCATATTCTGGAGGATCCAAAACCATATTCTGGAGGATCCAAAATCATATTCTGGAGGATCCAAATCCATATTCTGGATGATCCAAATTCATATTCTGGAGGATCCAAAATCATACTCTGGAGGATCCAAAACAATATTCTAGACGATGCAAAACCATATTCTGTAGCATCCAAAACCATATTCTGGAGGATCCAAAACCAAATTCTGGAGGATCCAAAATCATATTCTGGAGGATCCAAAATCATACTCTGGAGGATCCAAAACAATATTCTAGACGATGCAAAACCATATTATGTAGCATCCAAAACCATATTCTGGAGGATCCAAAAGCATATTCTGCAGGATCCAAAATCATATTCTGGACAATGCAAAACCATATTCTGGACGATGCAAAACCATATTCTGTAAGATCCAAAATCATATTCTGGATGATGCAAAACCATATTCTGGAGTATCCAAAACCATTATCTGGAGGATCCAAAATCATATTCTGGACGATGCAAAACCATATTCTGGACGATGCAAAACCATATTCTGGAGGATCCAAAATCATATTCTGGAAGATGCAAAACCATATTCTGGACGATGCAAAACCATATTCTGGAGGATCCAAAATCATATTCTGGAAGATGCAAAACCATATTCTGGACGATGCAAAACCATATTCTGGAGGATCCAAAATCATATTCTGGGAGATGCAAAACCATATTCTGGACGATGCAAAACCATATTCTGGAGGATCCAAAATCATATTCTGGAAGATGCAAAACCATATTCTGGACGATGCAAAACCATATTCTGGAGGATCCAAAATCATATTCTGGAGGATCGAAAACCATATTCTAGAGGATCCAAAACCATATTCTGGAGGATCGAAAACAATATTCTGGAGGATCGAAAACCATATTCTGGAGGATCCAAAATAACATTCTCGACGATCCGAAATGATATTCTGGAGGATCGAAAATCATATTCTGGAGGATCGAAAATCACATTCTGGAGGATCGAAAACCATATTTTGAAGTATCCGACAATTTTTCGGAGCATCAAACACGATATTCTGCAGTATCCTTTAATACGTAACCCAGATAAATTGGTTTGTATTCAAGGGAGAATAAGAACATACACGAGATGGATTGGATGGGCCTATCAGAATAAGAATGTACACCAGATGGATTGGATTGGTGTATCAGAATAACAATGTACACGAGATGGATTGGATGGGTGCATCAGAATAAGAATGTACACGAGATGGATTGGATGGGTGCATCAGAATAAGAATGTACACGAGATGGATTGGATGGGTGCATCAGAATAAGAATGTACACGAGATGGATAATTGGATGGGTGCATCAGAATAAGAATGTACACGAGATGGATTGGATGGGTGCATCAGAATAAGAATGTTCACGGGATGGATTGGATGGGTGCATCAGAATAAGAATGTACACGAGATGGATTGGATGGGTGTATCAGAATTAGAATGTACACGAGATGGATTGGATGGGTGTATTAGAATAAGAATGTACACGAGATGGATTGCATTGGTGCTTCAGAATTAGAATGTTCACGGGATGGATTGGATGGGTGCATCAGAAGAAGAAAGTACACGAGATGGATTGGATGGGTGTATTAGAATAAGAATGTACACGAGATGGATTGCATTGGTGCTTCAGAATAAGAATGTACACGAGATGGATTGGATGGGTGTATTAGAATAAGAATGTACACGAGATGGATTGCATTGGTGCTTCAGAATTAGAATGTTCACGGGATGGATTGGATGGGTGCATCAGAATAAGAAGGTACACGAGATGGATTGGGTTAGTGCTTCAGTATTAGAAGATTTACGGGATGGATTGGATGGGTGTATCAGAATAAGAATATACAAGAGATGGATTGGATGGGTACATCAGAATACGAATGTACACGAGATAGATTGGATGGGTGCATCAGAATAAGAATGTACACGAGATGGATTGCATTGGTGCTTCAGAATTAGAATGTTCATGGGATGGATTGGATGGGTGCATCAGAATAAGAAGGTACACGAGATGGATTGGATGGGTGTATCAGAATGGAAATGTACACGAGATGGATTGGATGGGTGTATCAGAATGAAAATGTACACGAGGTGGATTGGATGGACGCATCAGAATAAGAATGTACACGAGATGGATTGGATTGATGTATCAGAATAAGAATGTACACCAGATGTATTGGATGGGTGCATCAGAATAAGAATGTATATGAGATGGATTGGATTGAGGCATCAGAATAAGAATGTACACGGGATGGATTGGGTTAGTGCTTCAGAATTAGAAGAATTACGCGATGGATTGGATGGGTGTATCAGAATAAGAATATACACGAGATGGATTGGATGGGTGCATCAGAATAAGAATGTAGACGAGATAGATTGGACGAACGTAAAGAATGAGAATGTACATGAAATGAGGGCTTCAATGGGGTATTCCTCTTCATGACTAAAGCTTAAGATTCAGGCTTTCTTTACGGCTGATTATTTTAGAGTCTAGCCGTCTATATACATATAGAAGGTGTGTATACGATATTCCACTATGAACTGCTAGCCACGTCCTTGGCAAGCTTCCACATGCTTATCGAGGGTCATTTTATGTAAGTCAAATGAGGTCCAATAAAGTGTTGATTTTACACAAAAGGCTGTGTTTCTAAAAGAGGACTCTCATAAAGATGGTCCTGAAGGGGTGAAATGATAGGAAGTGGGATTCACCTTTTTTGGCCGGGCTGACAGGTTTTTATCCCCTGGGACTGGGATTTTGCCATTACTGGGATTGAGATTTCTCTAATTCTTTATTATAAACTTTAACTCGGATTTTGCAGAGCCCTAAAGTTTACGTGTGAGGAGACTGAAAATCTGAACGGCACCTTTAGATCGTTTTCCTTTTGTTTGTTTGTTTATTTGTTTGTTTGGGCGTTGTTTTTTTTTATTGATGATCAATATACTTATATACGCATGCGCAGTCCTTGTACGTGTGCATAAACATATCTCACTTGTAACACCAAAAATGTCTCTTTGCAAAGCGGTATTTAAGAGATAAAACAATAAAAACTCAGTTCTGATTTTTACACCATCACTGATCTGCGCATACGTCGCATCTGAGTTTTTCTAAACACATCCCACATGGAAAAAAATAGCCAAAGCGACAAAAGCATCAGCACTTCAAACGACATACCGGGTGTGCTGGTCATAGCAAGGGGTTAATCATCTACGGTCTAGGGGCCGACTAACCTCTCCCTTAGGCTTGGGGGCCGAGCTTCCTGATCAGTCAGTAATGTCCTCCCGGGATAGCGGTGTTGGGGTCGAAATCTCCAGCATAGCCGTAAGTCCATACGATGCTTCAGCAATCGATGTCTGGAAGTATGGTTCCGGTAAATCAATCAATAAAAACAAATTAACTCCATCAAACTGAATCTTACATAAAGATGGTTATGGTTATATATATTATAGAAATATTCCATTTTATAACCCAACGATGAATTTTCGCGCGCTGTCATTGGTTCAAATGGGTCACGTGCAGGACGGGTATCAGGCGATATCCCCCGTCCGAAGTGATATTCGTCCAGCAGAAGGTAAAAACGTTAAAAAAGAAAAGAAAAAACATGGAAAACAAAGAAACTCAGTTTTTACAAACAAGTCAGAATAAAATACAAATACTGGTTGAGAAAACTACGCCAGGAAACACGAAAAAATCAACAAAATATACTGTAAATGTCTTCAATGGTAAGCATCCATGTTTCGTGAATGAAGTTTTTGGTTTGTTTTTGAAATTGTTTTTATAAACTACTAAAAACCAACAAAGAATTCGACAACAAATGTCAAACAATAGAATAGTTCAATGTCAAACAGCTTTCATTTACCAAAATAATTGTTTTTATATCCAGCTTGGAGACGAGAGAGAATTATTTTTTGAAAACTCTGGAGATGACGAGTCGATGCAGTTTGCTGAATTCATTTCAGTGAAGTCGTTGGGTTATAAAATAAATAAACCCCCTCTGGCTCACTGGAATATCGGTTGATAATGTCCTTGGATGAGAAATGGTCCTCAAAATATCACATTTACCCTCGAAGCTTCGCTTCTCGGCCAAATGTTCTTTTTTCGGACCATTTCTCATCCTCGGACATTATCAGCCGATATCCCAGCCGCCAGGAGGGGTTTATTTACTAAATATTCTGAAGTATCCGAACATGCATTTTTTGAGTATCCAAAATCATATTCAGGAGTATCCAAAATCATAATCTGGAGTATCCAAAATAATATTCTGGAGGATCCAAAATCATATTCTGGAGGATCCAAAATCATATTCTGGAGGATCCAAAAACATATTCTGGAGGATCCAAAACCATATTCTGGAGGATCGAAAACCATATTCTGGAGAATCCAAAATCATATTCTGGAGGATCCAAAACCATATTCTGGAGGATCCAAAATCATATTATAGAGTATCGAAAACCATATTCTGGAGGATCGAAAACCATATTCTGGAGAATCCAAAATCATATTCTGGAGGATCGAAAACCATATTCTGGAGGATCCAAAATCATATTCTGGAGGATCGAAAACCATATTCTGGAGGATCCAAAATTAAATTCTGTAGGATCGAAAACCATATTTTGGAGAATCCAAAATCATATTCTGGAGTATCGAAAATCAAATTCTTGAGGATCGAAAACCATATTCTGGAGGATCGAAAACCATATTCTGGAGGATCCAAAATCATATTCTGGAGGATCGAAAACCATATTCTGGAGGATCCAAAATTATATTCTGTAGGATCGAAAACCATATTCTGGAAAATCCAAAATGATATTCTGGAGTATCGAAAATCAAATTCTGGAGGATCGAAAACCATATTCTGGAGGATCGAAAACCATATTTTGGAGGATCCAATATCATATTCTGGAGGATCCAAAACCATATTCTGGAGGATCGAAAACCATATTCTGGAGGATCCAAAATCATATTCTGGAGGATCGAAAACCATATTCGGGAGGATCCAAAATCATATTCTAGAGGATCCAAAATCATATTCTGGAGGATCCAAAATCATATTCTGGAGGATCCAAAAACATATTCTGGAGGATCCAAGACAATATTCTGGAGGATCGAAATCCATATTCTGGAGAATCGAAAATCATATTCTGGAGGATCCAAAATCATATTCTGGAGGATCCAAAACCATATTCTGGAGGATCCAAAATCATATTCTGGAGTATCGAAAACCATATTCTGGAGGATCGAAAAAGCATATTCTGGAGAATCCAAAATCATATTCTGGAGGATCGAAAACCATATTCTGGAGGATCGAAAATCATATTCTGGAGGATCGAAAACCATATTCTGGAGGATCCAAAATTATATTCTGTTGGATCGAAAACCATATTCTGGAGAATCCAAAATCATATTCTGGAGTATCGAAAATCAAATTCTGGAGGATCGAAAACCATATTCTGGAGTATCCAAAACCATATTGTGGAGGATCGAAAACCATATTCTGGAGTATCCAAAATCATATTCTGGAGGATCGAAAACCGTATTCTGGAGGATCGAAAACCATATTCTGGAGGATCCAAAATCATATTCTGGAGTATCGAAAACCATATTCTGGAGGATCCAAAATCATATTCTGGAGGATCCAAAATCATATTCTGGAGTAACGAAAACCATATTCTGGAGTATCGAAAACCATATTCTGGAGGATCCAAAATCATATTCTGGAGGATCGAAAACCATATTCTGGAGGATCCAAAATCATATTCTGGAGGATCCCAAATCATATTCTGGAGTATCGAAAACCATATTCTGGAGTATCGAAAACCATATTCTGGAGGATCCAAAATTATATTCTGGAGGATCGAAAATCATATTCTGGAGTATCGAAAACCATATTCTGGAGGATCCAAAATCATATTCTGGAGGATCCAAAATCATATTCTGGAGTAACGAAAACCATATTCTGGAGTATCGAAAACCATATTCTGGAGGATCCAAAATCATATTCTGGAGGATCCCAAATCATATTCTGGAGTATCGAAAACCATATTCTGGAGTATCGAAAACCATATTCTGGAGGATCCAAAATTATATTCTGGAGGATCGAAAATCATATTCTGGAGTATCGAAAACCATATTCTGGAGGATCCAAAATCATATTCTGGAGGATCCAAAATCATATTCTGGAGTAACGAAAACCATATTCTGGAGTATCGAAAACCATATTCTGGAGGATCCAAAATCATATTCTGGAGGATCGAAAACCATATTCTGGAGGATCCAAAATCATATTCTGGAGGATCCAAAATCATATTCTGGAGTATCGAAAACCATATTCTGGAGGATCCAAAATCATATTCTGGAGGATCCAAAATCATATTCTGGAGTATCCAAAATCATATTCTGGAGGATCCAAAATCATATTCTGGAGGATCCAAAATCATATTCTGGAGGATCTAAAATCATATTCTGGAGGATGCAAAATCATATTCTGGAGTATCGAAAACCATATTCTGGAGGATCGAAAACCGTATTCTGGAAGATCGAAAATCATATTCTGGAGCATCCAAAATCATATTCTGGAGTATCGAAAACCATATTGTGGAGGATCGAAAACCATATTCTGGAGGATCCAAAATCATATTCTGGAGGATCCAAAACCATATTCTGGAGTATCGAAAACCATATTCTGGAGGATCCAAAATCATATTCTGGAGGATCCAAAATCATATTCTGGAGGATCTAAAATCATATTCTGGAGGATGCAAAATCATATTCTGGAGTATCGAAAACCATATTCTGGAGGATCGAAAACCGTATTCTGGAAGATCGAAAATCATATTCTGGAGCATCCAAAATCATATTCTGGAGTATCGAAAACCATATTGTGGAGGATCGAAAACCATATTCTGGAGGATCCAAAATCATATTCTGGAGGATCCAAAACCATATTCTGGAGTATCGAAAACCATATTCTGGAGGATCCAAAATCATATTCTGTAGGATCGAAAATCATATTCTGGAGGATCCAAAATCATATTCTGGAGTATCGAAAACCATATTCTGGAGTATCGAAAACCATATTCTGGAGGATCCAAAATCATATTCTGGACGATCCAAAATCATATTCTGGAAGATCGAAAACCATATTCTGGAGTATCGAAAACCATATTCTGGAGGATCTAAAATCATATTCTGGAGTATCGAAAACCATATTCTGGAGGATCGAAAACCGTATTCTGGAAGATCGAAAATCATATTCTGGAGCATCCAAAATCATATTCTGGAGTATCGAAAACGATATTGTGGAGGATCGAAAACCATATTCTGGAGTATCGAAAACCATATTCTGGAGGATCCAAAATCATATTCTGGAGGATCCAAAATCATATTCTGGAGTAACGAAAACCATATTCTGGAGTATCGAAAACCATATTCTGGAGGATCCAAAATCATATTCTGGAGGATCGAAAACCATATTCTGGAGGATCCAAAATCATATTCTGGAGTATCGAAAACCATATTCTGGAGTATCGAAAACCATATTCTGGAGGATCCAAAATTATATTCTGGAGGATCCAAAATCATATTCTGGAGTATCGAAAACCATATTCTGGAGTATCGAAAACCATATTCTGGAGGATCCAAAATTATATTCTGGAGGATCGAAAATCATATTCTGGAGTATCGAAAACCATATTCTGGAGGATCCAAAATCATATTCTGGAGGATCCAAAATCATATTCTGGAGTAACGAAAACCATATTCTGGAGTATCGAAAACCATATTCTGGAGGATCCAAAATCATTTTCTGGAGGATCGAAAACCATATTCTGGAGGATCCAAAATCATATTCTGGAGGATCCAAAATCATATTCTGGAGTATCGAAAACCATATTCTGGAGGATCCAAAATCATATTCTGGAGGATCCAAAATCATATTCTGGAGTATCCAAAATCATATTCTGGAGGATCCAAAATCATATTCTGGAGGATCCAAAATCATATTCTGGAGGATCTAAAATCATATTCTGGAGGATGCAAAATCATATTCTGGAGTATCGAAAACCATATTCTGGAGGATCGAAAACCGTATTCTGGAAGATCGAAAATCATATTCTGGAGCATCCAAAATCATATTCTGGAGTATCGAAAACCATATTGTGGAGGATCGAAAACCATATTCTGGAGGATCCAAAATCATATTCTGGAGGATCCAAAACCATATTCTGGAGTATCGAAAACCATATTCTGGAGGATCCAAAATCATATTCTGTAGGATCGAAAATCATATTCTGGAGGATCCAAAATCATATTCTGGAGTATCGAAAACCATATTCTGGAGTATCGAAAACCATATTCTGGAGGATCCAAAATCATATTCTGGAGGATCCAAAATCATATTCTGGAGGATCTAAAATCATATTCTGGAGGATGCAAAATCATATTCTGGAGTATCGAAAACCATATTCTGGAGGATCGAAAACCGTATTCTGGAGGATCTAAAATCATATTCTGGAGGATGCAAAATCATATTCTGGAGTATCGAAAACCATATTCTGGAGGATCGAAAACCGTATTCTGGAAGATCGAAAATCATATTCTGGAGCATCCAAAATCATATTCTGGAGTATCGAAAACCATATTGTGGAGGATCGAAAACCATATTCTGGAGGATCCAAAATCATATTCTGGAGGATCCAAAACCATATTCTGGAGTATCGAAAACCATATTCTGGAGGATCCAAAATCATATTCTGTAGGATCGAAAATCATATTCTGGAGGATCCAAAATCATATTCTGGAGTATCGAAAACCATATTCTGGAGTGTCGAAAACCATATTCTGGAGGATCCAAAATCATATTCTGGAGGATCCAAAATCATATTCTGGAGGATCTAAAATCATATTCTGGAGGATGCAAAATCATATTCTGGAGTATCGAAAACCATATTCTGGAGGATCGAAAACCGTATTCTGGAAGATCGAAAATCATATTCTGGAGCATCCAAAATCATATTCTGGAGTATCGAAAACCATATTGTGGAGGATCGAAAACCATATTCTGGAGGATCCAAAATCATATTCTGGAGGATCCAAAACCATATTCTGGAGTATCGAAAACCATATTCTGCAGGATCCAAAATCATATTCTGTAGGATCGAAAATCATATTCTGGAGGATCCAAAATCATATTCTGGAGTATCGAAAACCATATTCTGGAGTATCGAAAACCATATTCTGGAGGATCCAAAATCATATTCTGGACGATCCAAAATCATATTCTGGAAGATCGAAAACCATATTCTGGAGTATCGAAAACCATATTCTGGAGGATCTAAAATCATATTCTGGAGTATCGAAAACCATATTCTGGAGGATCGAAAACCGTATTCTGGAAGATCGAAAATCATATTCTGGAGCATCCAAAATCATATTCTGGAGTATCCAAAATCATATTCTGGAGTATCCAAAATCATATTCTGGAGGATCTAAAATCATATTCTGGAGTATCGAAAACCATATTCTGGAGGATCGAAAACCGTATTCTGGAAGATCGAAAATCATATTCTGGAGCATCCAAAATCATATTCTGGAGTATCGAAAACGATATTGTGGAGGATCGAAAACCATATTCTGGAGGATCCCAAATCATATTCTGGAGGATCCAAAACCATATTCTGGAGTATCGAAAACCATATTCTGGAGGATCCCAAATCATATTCTGTAGGATCGAAAATCATATTCTGGAGGATCCAAAATCATATTCTGGAGGATCCAAAATCATATTCTGGAGGATCCAAAATCATATTCTGGAGGATCGAAAACCATATTCTGGAAGATCGAAAACCATATTCTGGAGGATCCAAAATCATATTCTGGAGGATCCAAAATCATATTCTGGAGGATAGAAAATCATATTCTGGAGGATAGAAAATCATATTCTGGAAGATCGAAAACCATATTCTGGAGGATCCAAAATCATATTCTGGAGGATCGAAAACCATATTCGGGAGGATCCAAAATCATATTCTGGAGGATCCAAAATCATATTCTGGAGGATAGAAAATCATATTCTGGAGGATAGAAAACCATATTCTGGAGGATAGAAAATCATATTCTGGAAGATCGAAAACCATATTCTGGAGGATCCAAAATCATATTCTGGAGGATCGAAAACCATATTCGGGAGGATCCAAAATCATATTCTGGAGGATAGAAAATCATATTCTGGAGGATAGAAAACCATATTCTGGAGGATAGAAAATCATATTCTGGAAGATCGAAAACCATATTCTGGAGGATCCAAAATCATATTCTGGAGGATCCAAAATCATATTCTGGAGGATCGAAAACCATATTCGGGAGGATCCAAAATCATATTCTGGAGGATAGAAAATCATATTCTGGAGGATAGAAAACCATATTCTGGAGGATAGAAAATCATATTCTGGAAGATCGAAAACCATATTCTGGAGGATCCAAAATCATATTCTGGAGGATCCAAAATCATATTCTGGAGGATCCAAAATCATATTCTGGAGGATCCAAAATCATATTCTGGAGGATCCAAAATCATATTCTGGAGGATCCAAAATCATATTCTGGAGGATAGAAAATCATATTCTGGAAGATCGAAAACCATATTCTGGAGGATCCAAAATCATATTCTGGAGGATCCAAAATCATATTCTGGAGGATCCAAAATCATATTCTGGAGGATCCAAAATCATATTCTGGAGGATCCAAAATCATATTCTGGAGGATCCAAAATCATATTCTGGAGGATAGAAAATCATATTCTGGAGGATAGAAAATCATATTCTGGAAGATCGAAAACCATATTCTGGAGGATCCAAAATCATATTCTGGAGGATCCAAAATCATATTCTGGAGGATCCAAAATCATATTCTGGAGGATCCAAAATCATATTCTGGAGGATCCAAAATCATATTCTGGAGGATAGAAAATCATATTCTGGAAGATCGAAAACCATATTCTGGAGGATCCAAAATCATATTCTGGAGGATCCAAAATCATATTCTGGAGGATAGAAAATCATATTCTGGAAGATCGAAAACCATATTCTGGAGGATCCAAAATCATATTCTGGAGGATCGAAAACCATATTCGGGAGGATCCAAAATCATATTCTAGAGGATCCAAAATCATATTCTGGAGGATCCAAAATCATATTCTGGAGGATCCAAAAACATATTCTGGAGGATCCAAGACCATATTCTGGAGGATCGAAATCCATATTCTGGGGAATCGAAAATCATATTCTGGAGGATCCAAAATCATATTCTGGAGGATCCAAAACCATATTCTGGAGGATCCAAAATCATATTCTGGAGTATCGAAAACCATATTCTGGAGGATCGAAAAAGCATATTCTGGAGAATCCAAAATCATATTCTGGAGGATCGAAAACCATATTCTGGAGGATCGAAAATCATATTCTGGAGGATCGAAAACCATATTCTGGAGGATCCAAAATTGTATTCTGTTGGATCGAAAACCATATTCTGGAGAATCCAAAATCATATTCTGGAGTATCGAAAATCAAATTCTGGAGGATCGAAAACCATATTCTGGAGTATCCAAAACCATATTGTGGAGGATCGAAAACCATATTCTGGAGTAACCAAAATCATATTCTGGAGGATCGAAAACCGTATTCTGGAGGATCGAAAACCATATTCTGGAGGATCCAAAATCATATTCTGGAGTATCGAAAACCATATTCTGGAGGATCCAAAATCATATTCTGGAGGATCCAAAATCATATTCTGGAGTAACGAAAACCATATTCTGGAGTATCGAAAACCATATTCTGGAGGATCCAAAATCATATTCTGGAGGATCGAAAACCATATTCTGGAGGATCCAAAATCATATTCTGGAGGATCGCAAATCATATTCTGGAGTATCGAAAACCATATTCTGGAGTATCGAAAACCATATTCTGGAGGATCCAAAATTATATTCTGGAGGATCGAAAATCATATTCTGGAGTATCGAAAACCATATTCTGGAGGATCGCAAATCATATTCTGGAGTATCGAAAACCATATTCTGGAGTATCGAAAACCATATTCTGGAGGATCCAAAATTATATTCTGGAGGATCGAAAATCATATTCTGGAGTATCGAAAACCATATTCTGGAGGATCCAAAATCATATTCTGGAGGATCCAAAATCATATTCTGGAGTAACGAAAACCATATTCTGGAGTATCGAAAACCATATTCTGGAGGATCCAAAATCATATTCTGGAGGATCGAAAACCATATTCTGGAGGATCCAAAATCATATTCTGGAGGATCCAAAATCATATTCTGGAGTATCGAAAACCATATTCTGGAGGATCCAAAATCATATTCTGGAGGATCCAAAATCATATTCTGGAGTATCCAAAATCATATTCTGGAGGATCCAAAATCATATTCTGGAGGATCCAAAATCATATTCTGGAGGATCTAAAATCATATTCTGGAGGATGCAAAATCATATTCTGGAAGATCGAAAACCATATTCTGGAGGATCCAAAATCATATTCTGGAGGATCCAAAAACATATTCTGGAGGATCCAAGACCATATTCTGGAGGATCGAAATCCATATTCTGGGGAATCGAAAATCATATTCTGGAGGATCCAAAATCATATTCTGGAGGATCCAAAACCATATTCTGGAGGATCCAAAATCATATTCTGGAGTATCGAAAACCATATTCTGGAGGATCGAAAAAGCATATTCTGGAGAATCCAAAATCATATTCTGGAGGATCGAAAACCATATTCTGGAGGATCGAAAATCATATTCTGGAGGATCGAAAACCATATTCTGGAGGATCCAAAATTGTATTCTGTTGGATCGAAAACCATATTCTGGAGAATCCAAAATCATATTCTGGAGTATCGAAAATCAAATTCTGGAGGATCGAAAACCATATTCTGGAGTATCCAAAACCATATTGTGGAGGATCGAAAACCATATTCTGGAGTAACCAAAATCATATTCTGGAGGATCGAAAACCGTATTCTGGAGGATCGAAAACCATATTCTGGAGGATCCAAAATCATATTCTGGAGTATCGAAAACCATATTCTGGAGGATCCAAAATCATATTCTGGAGGATCCAAAATCATATTCTGGAGTAACGAAAACCATATTCTGGAGTATCGAAAACCATATTCTGGAGGATCCAAAATCATATTCTGGAGGATCGAAAACCATATTCTGGAGGATCCAAAATCATATTCTGGAGGATCGCAAATCATATTCTGGAGTATCGAAAACCATATTCTGGAGTATCGAAAACCATATTCTGGAGGATCCAAAATTATATTCTGGAGGATCGAAAATCATATTCTGGAGTATCGAAAACCATATTCTGGAGGATCGCAAATCATATTCTGGAGTATCGAAAACCATATTCTGGAGTATCGAAAACCATATTCTGGAGGATCCAAAATTATATTCTGGAGGATCGAAAATCATATTCTGGAGTATCGAAAACCATATTCTGGAGGATCCAAAATCATATTCTGGAGGATCCAAAATCATATTCTGGAGTAACGAAAACCATATTCTGGAGTATCGAAAACCATATTCTGGAGGATCCAAAATCATATTCTGGAGGATCGAAAACCATATTCTGGAGGATCCAAAATCATATTCTGGAGGATCCAAAATCATATTCTGGAGTATCGAAAACCATATTCTGGAGGATCCAAAATCATATTCTGGAGGATCCAAAATCATATTCTGGAGTATCCAAAATCATATTCTGGAGGATCCAAAATCATATTCTGGAGGATCCAAAATCATATTCTGGAGGATCTAAAATCATATTCTGGAGGATGCAAAATCATATTCTGGAGTATCGAAAACCATATTCTGGAGGATCGAAAACCGTATTCTGGAAGATCGAAAATCATATTCTGGAGCATCCAAAATCATATTCTGGAGTATCGAAAACCATATTGTGGAGGATCGAAAACCATATTCTGGAGGATCCAAAATCATATTCTGGAGGATCCAAAACCATATTCTGGAGTATCGAAAACCATATTCTGGAGGATCCAAAATCATATTCTGTAGGATCGAAAATCATATTCTGGAGGATCCAAAATCATATTCTGGAGTATCGAAAACCATATTCTGGAGTATCGAAAACCATATTCTGGAGGATCCAAAATCATATTCTGGACGATCCAAAATCATATTCTGGAAGATCGAAAACCATATTCTGGAGTATCGAAAACCATATTCTGGAGGATCTAAAGTCATATTCTGGAGGATCCAAAATCATATTCTGGAGGATCTAAAATCATATTCTGGAGGATGCAAAATCATATTCTGGAGTATCGAAAACCATATTCTGGAGGATCGAAAACCGTATTCTGGAAGATCGAAAATCATATTCTGGAGCATCCAAAATCATATTCTGGAGTATCGAAAACGATATTGTGGAGGATCGAAAACCATATTCTGGAGGATCCAAAATCATATTCTGGAGGATCCAAAACCATATTCTGGAGTATCGAAAACCATATTCTGGAGGATCCAAAATCATATTCTGTAGGATCGAAAATCATATTCTGGAGGATCCAAAATCATATTCTGGAGGATCCAAAATCATATTCTGGAGGATCCAAAATCATATTCTGGAGGATCGAAAACCATATTCTGGAAGATCGAAAACCATATTCTGGAGGATCCAAAATCATATTCTGGAGGATCCAAAATCATATTCTGGAGGATCCAAAATCATATTCTGGAGGATCCAAAATCATATTCTGGAGGATCGAAAACCATATTCTGGAAGATCGAAAACCATATTCTGGAGGATCCAAAATCATATTCTGGAGGATCCAAAATCATATTCTGGAGGATAGAAAATCATATTCTGGAGGATCCAAAATCATATTCTGGAGGATCCAAAATCATATTCTGGAGGATCCAAAATCATATTCTGGAGGATAGAAAATCATATTCTGGAAGATCGAAAACCATATTCTGGAGGATCCAAAATCATATTCTGGAGGATCCAAAATCATATTCTGGAGTATCCAAAATCATATTCTGGAGGATCGAAAACCATATTCTGGAGGATCCAAAATCATATTCTGGAGGATCCAAAATCATATTCTGGAGGATAGAAAATCATATTCTGGAAGATCGAAAACCATATTCTGGAGGATCCAAAATCATATTCTGGAGGATCCAAAATCATATTCTGGAGGATAGAAAATCATATTCTGGAAGATCGAAAACCATATTCTGGAGGATCGAAAATCATATTCTGGAGGATAGAAAATCATATTCTGGAAGATCGAAAACCATATTCTGGAGGATCCAAAATCATATTCTGGAGGATCCAAAATCATATTCTGGAGGATAGAAAATCATATTCTGGAAGATCGAAAACCATATTCTGGAGGATCCAAAATCATATTCTGGAGGATCCAAAATCATATTCTGGAGGATAGAAAATCATATTCTGGAAGATCGAAAACCATATTCTGGAGGATCCAAAATCATATTCTGGAGGATCCAAAATCATATTCTGGAGGATCGAAAACCATATTCTGGAGTATCGAAAACCATATTCTGGAGGATCCAAAATCATATTCTGTAGGATCGAAAATCATATTCTGGAGGATCCAAAATCATATTCTGGAATATCGAAAACCATATTCTGGAGTATCGAAAACCACATTCTGGAGGATCGAAAACCATATTCTGGAGGATCCAAAATCATATTCTGGAGGATCGAAAACCATATTCTGGAGGATCCAAAATCATATTCTGGAGTATCGAAAACCATATTGTGGAGGATCGAAAACCATATTCTGGAGGATCCAAAATCATATTCTGGAGGATCCAAAATCATATTCTGGAGGATCGAAAACCATATTCTGGAGGATCCAAAATCATATTCTGGAGGATCCAAAACCGTATTCTGGAGGATCCAAAATCATATTCTGGAGGATCCAAAATCATATTCTGGAGGATCGAAAACCATATTCTGGAGGATCCAAAATCATATTCCTGAGGATCCAAAATCATATTCTGGAGAATCCAAAATTATATTCTGGAGGATCGAAAACCATATTCTGGAGGATCCAAAATCATATTCTGGAGTAACGAAAACCATATTCTGGAGTATCGAAAACCATATTCTGGAGGATCCAAAATCATATTCTGGAGGATCGAAAACCATATTCTGGAGGATCCAAAATCATATTCTGGAGGATCCAAAATCATATTCTGGAGGATCGAAAATCATATTCTGGAGTATCGAAAACCATATTCTGGAGGATCCAAAATGATATTCTGGAGGATCCAAAATGATATTCTGGAGAATCCAAAATTATATTCTGGAGGATCGAAAACCATATTCTGGAGGATCCAAAATCATATTCTGGAGTAACGAAAACCATATTCTGGAGTATCGAAAACCATATTCTGGAGGATCCAAAATCATATTCTGGAGGATCGAAAACCATATTCTGGAGGATCCAAAATCATATTCTGGAGGATCCAAAATCATATTCTGGAGTATCGAAAACCATATTCTGGAGGATCCAAAATCATATTCTGGAGGATCGAAAACCATATTCTGGAGGATCCAAAATCATATTCTGGAGGATCGAAAATCATATTCTGGAGTATCGAAAACCATATTCTGGAGGATCCAAAATCATATTCTGGAGGATCCAAAATCATATTCTGGAGGATCGAAAACCATATTCTGGAGGATCCAAAATCATATTTTGGAGGATCCAAAATCATATTCTGGAGTATCGAAAACCATATTCTGGAGGATCCAAAATCATATTCTGGAGGATCGAAAATCATATTCTGGAGGATCCAAAATCATATTCTGGAGGATCGAAAACCATATTCTGGAGGATCCAAAATTATATTCTGTAGGATCGAAAACCATATTCTGGAAAATCCAAAATCATATTCTGGAGTATCGAAAATCAAATTCTGGAGGATCGAAAACCATATTCTGGAGTATCCAAAACCATATTCTGAAGGATCGAAAACCATATTTTGGAGGATCCAATATCATATTCTGGAGGATCCAAAACCATATTCTGGAGGATCGAAAACCATATTCTGGAGGATCCAAAATCATATTCTGGAGGATCGAAAACCATATTCTGGAGGATCCAAAATCATATTCTAGAGGATCCAAAATCATATTCTGGAGGATCCAAAATCATATTCTGGAGGATCGAAAAACATATTCTGGAGGATCCAAAACCATATTCTGGAGGATCGAAATCCATATTCTGGAGAATCCAAAATCATATTCTGGAGTATCGAAAACAATATTCTGGAGGATCGAAAAAGCATATTCTGGAGAATCCAAAATCATATTCTGGAGGATCGAAAATCATATTCTGGAGGATCCAAAATCATATTCTGGAGGATCCAAAATCATATTCTGGAGGATCCAAAATCATATTCTGGAGGATGCAAAATCATATTCTGGAGTATCGAAAACCATATTCTGGAGGATCGAAAACCGTATTCTGGAAGATCGAAAATCATATTCTGGAGCATCCAAAATCATATTCTGGAGGATCGAAAATCATATTCTGGAGGATCCAAAATCATATTCTGGAGTATCGAAAACCATATTCTGGAGTATCGAAAACCATATTCTGGAGGATCCAGAATCATATTCTGGAGGATCCAAAATGATATTCTGGAGGATCCAAAATCATATTCTGGAGGATCCAAAATCATATTCTGGAGGATCCAAAATCATATTCTGGAGAATCGAAAATCATATTCTGGAGTATCGAAAACCATATTCTGGAGTATCGAAAACCATATTCTGGAGGATCCAAAATGATATTCTGGAGGATCCAAAATCATATTCTGGAGAATCCAAAATCATATTCTGGAGGATCCAAAATCATATTCTGGAGGATCCAAAATCATATTCTGGAGGATCCAAAATCATATTCTGGAGGATCCAAAATCATATTCTGGAGGATGCAAAATCATATTCTGGAGTATCGACAACCATATTCTGGAGGATCGAAAACCGTATTCTGGAAGACCGAAAATCATATTCTGGAGGATCGAAAATCATATTCTGGAGGATCGAAAATCATATTCTGGAGGATCCAAAATAATATTCTGGAGTATCGAAAACCATATTCTGGAGTATCGAAAACCATATTCTGAAGGATCCAAAATCATATTCTGGAGGATCCAAAATCATATTCTGGAGGATCCAAAATCATATTCTGGAGGATCCAAAATCATATTCTGGAGGATCCAAAATCATATTCTGGAGGATGCAAAATCATATTCTGGAGTATCGACAACCATATTCTGGAGGATCGAAAACCGTATTCTGAAAGATCGAAAATCATATTCTGGAGGATCGAAAATCATATTCTGGAGGATCGAAAATCATATTCTGGAGGATCCAAAATCATATTCTGGAGTATCGAAAACCATATTCTGGAAGATCGAAAACCATATTCTGGAGGATCCAAAATCATATTCTGGAGGATCCAAAATCATATTCTGGAGGATCCAAAATCATATTCTGGAGGATCCAAAATCATATTCTGGAGGATCCAAAATCATATTCTGGAGGATCCAAAATCATATTCTGGACAATCGAAAATTATATTCTGGAGGATCCAAAACCATATTCTGGAGGATCCAAAATCATATTCTGGAGTAACGAAAACCATATTCTGGAGTATCGAAAACCATATTCTGGAGGATCCAAAATCATATTCTGGAGGATCGAAAACCATATTCTGGAGGATCCAAAATCATATTCTGGAGGATCCAAAATCATATTCTGGAGTATCGAAAACCATATTCTGGAGGATCCAAAATCATATTCTGGAGGATCGAAAACCATATTCTGGAGGATCCAAAATCATATTCTGGAGGATCCAAAATCATATTCTGGAGTAACGAAAACCATATTCTGGAGTATCGAAAACCATATTCTGGAGGATCCAAAATCATATTCTGGAGAATCGAAAACCATATTCTGGAGGATCCAAAATCAAATTGTGGAGGATCCAAAATGATATTCTGGAGTATCGAAAACCATATTCTGGAGGATCCAAAATCATATTCTGGAGGATCCAAAATCATATTCTGGAGTATCAAAAACCATATTCTGGAGTATCGAAAACCATATTCTGGAGGATCCAAAATTATATTCTGGAGGATCCAAAATCATATTCTGGAGGATCCAAAATCATATTCTGGAGGATCCAAAATCATATTCTGGAGGATCCAAAATCATATTCTGGAGGATCCAAAATCATATTCTGGAGGATGCAAAATCATATTCTGGAGGATCCAAAATCAAATTCTGGAGGATCGAAAACCATATTCTGGAGTATCCAAAACCATATTCTGAAGGATCGAAAACCATATTTTGGAGGATCCAATATCATATTCTGGAGGATCCAAAACCATATTCTGGAGGATCGAAAACCATATTCTGGAGGATCCAAAATCATATTCTGGAGGATCGAAAACCATATTCTGGAGGATCCAAAATCATATTCTAGAGGATCCAAAATCATATTCTGGAGGATCCAAAATCATATTCTGGAGGATCGAAAAACATATTCTGGAGGATCCAAAACCATATTCTGGAGGATCGAAATCCATATTCTGGAGAATCCAAAATCATATTCTGGAGTATCGAAAACAATATTCTGGAGGATCGAAAAAGCATATTCTGGAGAATCCAAAATCATATTCTGGAGGATCGAAAATCATATTCTGGAGGATCCAAAATCATATTCTGGAGGATCCAAAATCATATTCTGGAGGATCCAAAATCATATTCTGGAGGATGCAAAATCATATTCTGGAGTATCGAAAACCATATTCTGGAGGATCGAAAACCGTATTCTGGAAGATCGAAAATCATATTCTGGAGCATCCAAAATCATATTCTGGAGGATCGAAAATCATATTCTGGAGGATCCAAAATCATATTCTGGAGTATCGAAAACCATATTCTGGAGTATCGAAAACCATATTCTGGAGGATCCAGAATCATATTCTGGAGGATCCAAAATGATATTCTGGAGGATCCAAAATCATATTCTGGAGGATCCAAAATCATATTCTGGAGGATCCAAAATCATATTCTGGAGAATCGAAAATCATATTCTGGAGTATCGAAAACCATATTCTGGAGTATCGAAAACCATATTCTGGAGGATCCAAAATGATATTCTGGAGGATCCAAAATCATATTCTGGAGTATCCAAAATCATATTCTGGAGGATCCAAAATCATATTCTGGAGGATCCAAAATCATATTCTGGAGGATCCAAAATCATATTCTGGAGGATCCAAAATCATATTCTGGAGGATGCAAAATCATATTCTGGAGTATCGACAACCATATTCTGGAGGATCGAAAACCGTATTCTGGAAGACCGAAAATCATATTCTGGAGGATCGAAAATCATATTCTGGAGGATCGAAAATCATATTCTGGAGGATCCAAAATAATATTCTGGAGTATCGAAAACCATATTCTGGAGTATCGAAAACCATATTCTGAAGGATCCAAAATCATATTCTGGAGGATCCAAAATCATATTCTGGAGGATCCAAAATCATATTCTGGAGGATCCAAAATCATATTCTGGAGGATCCAAAATCATATTCTGGAGGATGCAAAATCATATTCTGGAGTATCGACAACCATATTCTGGAGGATCGAAAACCGTATTCTGAAAGATCGAAAATCATATTCTGGAGGATCGAAAATCATATTCTGGAGGATCGAAAATCATATTCTGGAGGATCCAAAATCATATTCTGGAGTATCGAAAACCATATTCTGGAAGATCGAAAACCATATTCTGGAGGATCCAAAATCATATTCTGGAGGATCCAAAATCATATTCTGGAGGATCCAAAATCATATTCTGGAGGATCCAAAATCATATTCTGGAGGATCCAAAATCATATTCTGGAGGATCCAAAATCATATTCTGGACAATCGAAAATTATATTCTGGAGGATCCAAAACCATATTCTGGAGGATCCAAAATCATATTCTGGAGTAACGAAAACCATATTCTGGAGTATCGAAAACCATATTCTGGAGGATCCAAAATCATATTCTGGAGGATCGAAAACCATATTCTGGAGGATCCAAAATCATATTCTGGAGGATCCAAAATCATATTCTGGAGTATCGAAAACCATATTCTGGAGGATCCAAAATCATATTCTGGAGGATCGAAAACCATATTCTGGAGGATCCAAAATCATATTCTGGAGGATCCAAAATCATATTCTGGAGTAACGAAAACCATATTCTGGAGTATCGAAAACCATATTCTGGAGGATCCAAAATCATATTCTGGAGAATCGAAAACCATATTCTGGAGGATCCAAAATCAAATTGTGGAGGATCCAAAATGATATTCTGGAGTATCGAAAACCATATTCTGGAGGATCCAAAATCATATTCTGGAGGATCCAAAATCATATTCTGGAGTATCAAAAACCATATTCTGGAGTATCGAAAACCATATTCTGGAGGATCCAAAATTATATTCTGGAGGATCCAAAATCATATTCTGGAGGATCCAAAATCATATTCTGGAGGATCCAAAATCATATTCTGGAGGATCCAAAATCATATTCTGGAGGATCCAAAATCATATTCTGGAGGATGCAAAATCATATTCTGGAGGATCCAAAATCATATTCTGGAGTATCCAAAATCATATTCTGGAGGATCCAAAATCATATTCTGGAGGATCAAAAAACATATTCTGGAGGATCCAAAATCATATTCTGGAGTATCCAAAACCATATTCTAGAGGATCCAAAATCATATTCTGGAGGATCAAAAACCATATTCTGGAGGATCCAAAATCATATTCTGGAGGATCGAAAACCATATTCTAGAGGATCCAAAACCATATTCTGGAGGATCGAAAACAATATTCTGGAGGATCGAAAACCATATTCTGGAGGATCCAAAATAACATTCTCGACGATCCGAAATAATATTCTGGAGGATCGAAAATCATATTCTGGAGGATCGAAAATCACATTCTGGAGGATCGAAAACCATATTTTGAAGTATCCGACAATTTTTCGGAGCATCAAACACGATATTCTGCAGTATCCTTTAATACGTAACCCAGATAAATTGGTTTGTATTCAAGGGAGAATAAGAACATACACGAGATGGATTGGATGGGCCTATCAGAATAAGAATGTACACGAGATGGATTGGATGGGTGCATCAGAATAAGAATGTTCACGGGATGGATTGGATGGGTGCATCAGAATAAGAATGTACACCAGATGGATTGGATTGGTGTATCAGAATAACAATGTACACGAGATGGATTGGATGGGTGTATCAGAATTAGAATGTACACGAGATGGATTGGATGGGTGTATCAGAATAAGAATGTACACGAGATGGATTGGATGGGTGTATCAGAATTAGAATTTGCACGAGATGGATTGGATGGGTGTATTAGAATAAGAATGTACACGAGATGGATTGCATTGGTGCTTCAGAATTAGAATGTTCACGGGATGGATTGGATGGGTGCATCAGAAGAAGAAAGTACACGAGATGGATTGGATGGGTGTATTAGAATAAGAATGTACACGAGATGGATTGCAATGGTGCTTCAGAATAAGAATGTACACGAGATGGATTGGATGGGTGTATTAGAATAAGAATGTACACGAGATGGATTGCATTGGTGCTTCAGAATTAGAATGTTCACGGGATGGATTGGATGGGTGCATCAGAATAAGAAGGTACACGAGATGGATTGGGTTAGTGCTTCAGTATTAGAAAATTTACGGGATGGATTGGATGGGTGTATCAGAATAAGAATATACAAGAGATGGATTGGATGGGTACATCAGAATACGAATGTACACGAGATAGATTGGATGGGTGCATCAGAATAAGAATGTACACGAGATGGATTGCATTGGTGCTTCAGAATTAGAATGTTCATGGGATGGATTGGATGGGTGCATCAGAATAAGAAGGTACACGAGATGGATTAGATGGGTGTATCAGAATGGAAATGTACACGAGATGGATTGGATGGGTGTATCAGAATGAAAATGTACACGAGGTGGATTGGATGGACGCATCAGAATAAGAATGTACACGAGATGGATTGGATAGATGTATCAGAATAAGAATGTACACCAGATGTATTGGATGGGTGCATCAGAATAAGAATGTACATGAGATGGATTGGATTGAGGCATCAGAATAAGAATGTACACGGGATGGATTGGGTTAGTGCTTCAGAATTAGAAGAATTACGGGATGGATTGGATGGGTGTATCAGAATAAGAATATACACGAGATGGATTGGATGGGTGCATCAGAATAAGAATGTACACGAGATAGATTGGACGAACGTAAAGAATGAGAATGTACATGAAATGAGGGCTTCAATGGGGTATTCCTCTTCACGACTAAAGCTTAGGATTCAGGCTTTCATTACGGCTGATTATTTTAGAGTCTAGCCGTCTATATACATATAGAAGGTGTGTATACGATATTCCACTATGAACTGCTAGCCACGTCCTTGGCAAGCTTCCACATGCTTATCGAGGGTCATTTTATGTAAGTCAAATGAGGTCCAATAAAGTGTTGATTTTACACAAAAGGCTGTGTTTCTAAAAGAGGACTCTCATAAAGATGGTCCTGAAGGGCTGAAATGATAGGAAGTGGGATTCACCTTTTTTGGCCGGGCTGACAGGTTTTTATGCCCTGGGACTGGGATTTTGCCATTACTGGGATTGAGATTTCTCTAATTCTTTATTATAAACTTTAACTCGGATTTTGCAGAGCCCTAAAGTTTACGTGTGAGGAGACTGAAAATCTGAACGGCACCTTTAGTTCGTTTTCCTTTTGTTTGTTTGTTTATTTGCTTGTTTGGGCGTTGTTTTTTTTATTGATGATCAATATACTTATATACGCATGCGCAGTCCTTGTACGTGTGCATAAACATATCTCACTTGTAACACCAAAAATATCTCTTTGCAAAGCGGTATTTAAGAGATAAGACGATAAAAACTCAGTTCTGATTTTTACACCATCACTGATCTGCGCATACGTCGCATCTGAGTTTTTCTAAACACATCCCACATGGAAAAAAATAACCAAAGCGACAAAAGCATCAGCACTTCAAACGACATACCGGGTGTGCTGGTCATAGCAAGGGGTTAATCATCTACGGTCTAGGGGCCGACTAACCTCTCCCTTAGGCTTGGGGGCCGAGCTTCCTGATCAGTCAGTAATGTCCTCCCGGGATAGCGGTGTTGGGGTCGAAATCTCCAGCATAGCCGTAAGTCCATACGATGCTTCAGCAATCGATGTCTGGAAGTATGGTCCCGGTAAATCAATCAATAAAAACAAATTAACTCCATCAAACTGAATCTTACATAAAGATGATTATGGTTATATATATTATAGAAATATTCCATGATATTCTGAAGTATCCGAACATGCATTTTTTGAGTATCCAAAATCATACTCTGGAGTATCCAAAATCATATTCTGGAGAATCCAAAATCATATTCTGGAGGATCCAAAATCATATTCTGGAGGATCCAAAATCATATTCTGGAGGATCCAAAATCATATTCTGGAGGATCCAAAATCGTATTCTGGAGGATCCAAAAACATATTTTGGAGGATCGAAAATCATATTCTGGAGGATCCAAAATCATATTGTGGAGGATCCAAAAACATATTCTGGAGAATCGAAAATCATATTGTGGAGGATCCAAAATCATATTCTGAAGAATCGAAAATCATATTCTGGAGGATCGAAAATCATATTCTGGAGGATCCAAAATCATATTCTTGAGGATCCAAAATCATATTCTGGAACATCGAAAATGATATTCTGGAGGAGCAAAAACCATATTCTGGAGGAGCAAAAACCATATTCTGGAGGATCCAAATTGATATTCTGGAGGATCCAAAATGATATTCTGGAAGAGCAAAAACCATATTCTGGAGGACCCAAAATCATATTGTGGAGGATCCAAAATGATATTCTGGAGGATCCAAAATCATATTCTGGAGAATCGAAAATCATATTCTGGAGGATCCAAAATCATATTCTGGAGAATCGAAAATCATATTCTGGAGGATCCAAAATTATATTCTGGAGAATCGAAAATCATATTCTGGAGGATCCAAAATCATATTCTGGAGAATCGAAAATCATATTCTGGAGAATCGAAAATCATATTCTGGAGGATCCAAAATCATATTCTGGAGAATCGAAAATCATATTCTGGAGAATCGAAAATCATATTCTGGAGAATCGAAAATCATATTCTGGAGAATCGAAAATCATATTCTGTAGAATCGAAAATCATATTCTGGAGAATCGAAAATCATATTCTGGAGGATCCAAAATCATATTCTGGAGAATCGAAAATCATATTCTGGAGAATCGAAAATCATATTCTGGAGGATCCAAAATCATATTCTGGAGAATCGAAAATCATATTCTGGAGAATCGAAAATCATATTCTGGAGAATCGAAAATCATATTCTGGAGGATCCAAAATCATATTCTGGAGAATCGAAAATCATATTCTGGAGAATCGAAAATCATATTCTGGAGAATGGAAAATCATATTCTGGAGAATCGAAAATCATATTCTGGAGAATCGAAATTCATATTCTGGAGAATCCAAAATCATATTCTGGAGAATCGAAAATCATGTTCTGGAGGAGCAAAAACCATATTCTGGAGGAGCAAAAACCATATTCTGGAGGATCCAAAATGATATTCTGGAGGATCCAAAATGATATTCTGGAGGATCCAAAATGATATTCTGGAAGAGCAAAAACCATATTCTGGAGGATCCAAAATCATATTCTGGAGGATCCAAAGTCATATTCTGGAGGATCCAAAATAATATTCTGGAGGATCTAAAATCATATTCTGTAGAATCGAAAATCATATTCTGGAGAATCGAAAATCATATTCTGGAGAATGGAAAATCATATTCTGGAGAATCGAAAATCATATTCTGGAGAATCGAAATTCATATTCTGGAGAATCGAAAATCATATTCTGGAGAATCGAAAATCATATTCTGGAGGAGCAAAAACCATATTCTGGAGGAGCAAAAACCATATTCTGGAGGATCCAAAATGATATTCTGGAGGATCCAAAATGATATTCTGGAGGATCCAAAATGATATTCTGGAAGAGCAAAAACCATATTCTGGAGGATCCAAAATCATATTCTGGAGGATCCAAAATCATATTCTGGAGGATCCAAAATAATATTCTGGAGGATCTAAAATCATATTCTGTAGAATCGAAAATCATATTCTGAAGAATCGAAAATCATATTCTGGAGAATGGAAAATCATATTCTGGAGAATCGAAAATCATATTCTGGAGAATCGAAATTCATATTCTGAAGAATCGAAAATCATATTCTGGAGGATCCAAAATCATATTCTGGAGGATCCAAAATCATATTCTGGAGGATCCAAAATCGTATTCTGGAGGATCCAAAAACATATTTTGGAGGATCGAAAATCATATTCTGGAGGATCCAAAATCATATTGTGGAGGATCCAAAAACATATTCTGGAGAATCGAAAATCATATTGTGGAGGATCCAAAATCATATTCTGAAGAATCGAAAATCATATTCTGGAGGATCGAAAATCATATTCTGGAGGATCCAAAATCATATTCTTGAGGATCCAAAATCATATTCTGGAACATCGAAAATGATATTCTGGAGGAGGAAAAACCATATTCTGGAGGAGCAAAAACCATATTCTGGAGGATCCAAAATGATATTCTGGAGGATCCAAAATGATATTCTGGAAGAGCAAAAACCATATTCTGGAGGACCCAAAATCATATTGTGGAGGATCCAAAATGATATTCTGGAGGATCCAAAATCATATTCTGGAGAATCGAAAATCATATTCTGGAGGATCCAAAATCATATTCTGGAGAATCGAAAATCATATTCTGGAGGATCCAAAATTATATTCTGGAGAATCGAAAATCATATTCTGGAGGATCCAAAATCATATTCTGGAGAATCGAAAATCATATTCTGGAGAATCGAAAATCATATTCTGGAGGATCCAAAATCATATTCTGGAGAATCGAAAATCATATTCTGGAGAATCGAAAATCATATTCTGGAGAATCGAAAATCATATTCTGGAGGATCCAAAATCATATTCTGGAGAATCGAAAATCATATTCTGTAGAATCGAAAATCATATTCTGGAGAATCGAAAATCATATTCTGGAGGATCCAAAATCATATTCTGGAGAATCGAAAATCATATTCTGGAGAATCGAAAATCATATTCTGGAGGATCCAAAATCATATTCTGGAGAATCGAAAATCATATTCTGGAGAATCGAAAATCATATTCTGGAGAATCGAAAATCATATTCTGGAGAATCGAAAATCATATTCTGGAGGATCCAAAATCATATTCTGGAGAATCGAAAATCATATTCTGGAGAATCGAAAATCATATTCTGGAGAATGGAAAATCATATTCTGGAGAATCGAAAATCATATTCTGGAGAATCGAAATTCATATTCTGAAGAATCGAAAATCATATTCTGGAGAATCGAAAATCATGTTCTGGAGAATCGAAAATCATATTCTGGAGAATGGAAAATCATATTCTGGAGGATCGAAAATCATATTCTGGAGAATCGAAAATCATATTCTGGAGAATCGAAAATCATATTCTGGAGAATCGAAAATCATATTCTGGAGGATACAAAATCATATTCTGGAGAATCGAAAATCATATTCTGGAGAATCGAAAATCATATTCTGGAGAATCGAAAATCATATTCTGGAGGATACAAAATCATATTCTGGAGAATCGAAAATCATATTCTGGAGGATCGAAAATCATATTCTGGAGGATCCAAAATCATATTCTGGAGGATCCAAAATCATATTCTGGAGGATCGAAAATCATATTCTGGAGGATCCAAAATCATATTCTGGAGGATCGAAAATCATATTCTGGAGGATCCAAAATCATATTCGGGAGGATCGAAAATCATTTTCTGGAGAATCCAAAATCATATTCTGGAGAATCGAAAATCATATTCTGAATGATCGAATATCATATTCTGGAGGATCCAATATCATATTCTGGAGGATCCAAAATCATATTCTGGAGGATCCAAAATGATATTCTGGAGGATGCAAAATCATATTCTGGAGGATCCAAAATCATATTCTGGAGGATCCAAAAGCATATTCTGGAGGATCCAAAATCATATTCTGGAGGATCCAAAATCATATTCTGGAGAATTCAAAATCATATTCTGGAGGATCCAAAATCATATTCTGAAGGATCCAAAATCATATTCTGGAGGATCGAAAATCATATTCTGGAGGATCCAAAATCATATTCTGGAGAATCGAAAATCATATTCTGGAGGATCCAAAATCATATTCTGGAGGATCGAAAATCATATTCTGGAGGATCCAAAACCATATTCTGGAGAATCGAAAATCACATTCTGGAGGATCGAAAATCATATTCTGGAGGATCCAAAATCATATTCTGGAGGATCGAAAATCATATTCTGGAGGATCCAAAATCATATTCTGGAGAATCGAAAATCATATTCTGTAGGATCCAAAATCATATTCTGGAGGATCGAAAATCATATTCTGGAGGATCCAAAATCATATTCAGGAGAATCGAAAATCATATTCTGGAGGATCGAAAACCATATTCTGGAGGATCCAAAATCATATTCTGGAGGATCCAAAATCATATTCTGGAGGATCCAAAATCATATTCTGGAGGAGCAAAAACCATATTCTGGAGGATCCAAAATCATATTCTGGAGGATCCAAAATCATATTCTGGAGGAGCAAAAACCATATTCTGGACGATCCAAAATCATATTCTGGAGGATCCAAAATCATATTCTGCAGGAGCGAAAACGATATTCTGGAGGATCCAAAATCATATTCTGGAGAATCGAAAATCATATTCTGAATGATCGAAAATCATATTCTGGAGGATCCAAAATCATATTCTGGAGGATCCAAAATCATATTCTGGAGGATCCAAAATCATATTCTGGAGGATCCAAAATCATATTCTGGAGGATCCAAAATCATATTCTGGAGGATCCAAAATCATATTCTGGAGGAGCAAAAACCATATTCTCGAGGATCCAAAATCCTATTCTGGAGGAGCAAAAACCATATTCTGGAGGAGCAAAAACCATATTCTGGAGGATCCAAAATCATATTCTGGAGGATCCAAAATCATATTCTGGAGGAGCAAAAACCATATTCTGGAGGATCCAAAATCATATTCTGGAGGATCCAAAAGCATATTCTGGAGGATCGAAAACCATATTCTGGAGGATCCAAAATCATATTCTGGAGGATCCAAAACCATATTCTGGAGGATCCAAAACCTTATTAAGGAGTATCCGATGATATTTTTGGAAATTCAATCACATTTTTAAGTATCCGACAATTTTTTGGAGCATCAAACACGATATTCTGCAGTATCCTTTAATATGTAATCCAGATAAATTGGTTTGTATTCAAGGCAGAATAAGAATATACACCAGATGGATTGGATGGGCCTATCAGAATAACAATGTACACCAGATGGATTGGATGGGTGCATGAGAATAAAAATGTACACGAGATGGATTGGATGGGTGTATCAGAATAAGAATGTACACCAGATGGATTGAATGGGTGTATCAGAATAAGAATGTACACCAGATGGATTGGATGAGTGCATCAGAATAAAAATGTACACGAGATGGATTGGATGGGTGTATCAGAATAAGAATGTACACCAGATGGATTGGATGGGTGTATCAGAATAAGAATGTACACGAGATGGATTGGATGGGTGCATCAGAATAAAAATGTACACGAGATGGATTGGATGGGTGTATCAGAATAAGAATGTACACCAGATGGATTGGATGGGTGTATCAGAATAAGAATGTACACCAGATGGATTGGATGGGTGCATCAGAATAAAAATGTACACCAGATGGATTGGATGGGTGCATCAGAATAAAAATGTACACGAGATGGATTGGATGGGTGTATCAGAATAAGAATGTACACCAGATGGATTGGATGGGTGCATCAGAATAAAAATGTACACGAGATGGATTGGATGGGTGTATCAGAATAAGAATGTACAAGAGATGGATTGGATGGGTGCATCAGAATAAGAATGTACACGAGATGGATTGGATGGGTGCATCAGAATAAAAATGTACACGAGATGGATTGGATGGGTGCATCAGAATAAAAATGTACACGAGATTGATTGGATGGGTGCATCAGAATAAGAATGTACGTACACGAGATGGATTGGATAGGTGCATCAGAATAAGAATGTACGTACACGAGAAGGATTAGATGGGTGCATCAGGATTAGGACGTACGCGAGATGGATTGGATGGGTGCATCAGATGAAGAATGTACACGAGATGGATTGGATGGGTGCATCAGAATAAGAATGTACACGAGATTGATTGGATGGGTGCATCAGAATAAGAATGTACACGAGAAGGATTGGATGGGTGCATCAGAATAAAAATGTACACGAGATGGATTGGATGGGTGTATCAGAATAGGAATGTACACGAGATGGATTGGATGGGTGTATCAGAATAAGAATGTACACCAGAAGGATTGGATGGGTGTATCAGAATAAGAATGTAAACCAGATGGATTGGATGGGTGCATCAGATGAAGAATATACACCAGATGGATTGGATGGGTGTATCAGAATAAGAATGTACACCAGATGGATTGGATGGGTGCATCAGAATAAAAATGTACACGAGATGGATTGGATGGGTGTATCAGAATAAGAATGTACACGAGATGGATTGGATGGGTGCATCAGAATAAGAATGTACACGAGATGGATTGGATGGGTGTATCAGAAGAAGAATGTACACCAGATGGATTGGATGGGTGCATCAGAATAAAAATGTACACGAGATGGATTGGATGGGTGTATCAGAATAAGAATGTACACGAGATGGATTGGATGGGTGCATCAGAATAAGAATGTACACGAGATGGATTGGATGGGTGCATCAGAATAAAAATGTACACCAGATGGATTGGATGGGTGCATCAGAATAAAAATGTACACGAGATGGATTGGATGGGTGTATCAGAATAAGAATGTACACGAGATGGATTGGATGGGTGCATCAGAATAAGAATGTACACGAGATGGATTGGATGGGTGTATCAGAATAAGAATGTACACCAGATGGATTGGATGGGTGCATCAGAATAAAAATGTACACGAGATGGATTGGATGGGTGTATCAGAATAAGAATGTACACGAGATGGATTGGATGGGTGCATCAGAATAAGAATGTACACGAGATGGATTGGATGGGTGCATCAGAATAAAAATGTACACGAGATGGATTGCATTGGTGCATCAGAATAAGAATGAACACGAGATGGATTGCATTGGTGCATCAGAATAAGAATGTACACGAGATGGATAATTGGATAGTTGCATCAGAATAAGAATGTACACGAGATGGATTGGATGGCTGTATCAGAATAAGAATGAACACGAGATGGATTGGATGGGTGCATCAGAATAAGAATGTACACGAGATGGATTGCATTGGTGCATCAGAATAAGAATGTACACGAGATGGATAATTGGATAGTTGCATCAGAATAAGAATGTACACGAGATGGATTGGATGGCTGTATCAGAATAAGAATGAACACGAGATGGATTGCATTGGTGCTTCAGAATTAGAATGTTCATGGGATGGAGATGGATTAGATGTGTGTATCAGGATAAGAATGTTCACGGGATGGATTAGATGGGTGTATCAGAATAAGAATGTACACGAGATGGATTGGATGGGTGTATCAGAATGAAAATGTACACGAGATGGATTGGATGGACGCATCAGAATAAGAATGTACACGAGATGGATTGGATGGGTGTATCAGAATAAGAATATACGCGAGATGGATTGGATGGGTGTATCAGAATGAAAATGTACACGAGGTGGATTGGATGGACGCATCAGAATAAGAATGTACACGAGATGGATTGGATGGGTGTATCAGAATAAGAATATACAAGAGATGGATTGGATGGGTGCATCAGAATAAGAATGTACACGAGATAGAGTGGACGAACGTAAAGAATGAGAATGTACGCGAGATGGATTGGATGGGTGCATCAGAATAAGAAGGTACACGAGATGGATTGGGTTAGTGCTTCAGAATTAGAAGATTTACGGGATGGATTGGATGGGTGCATCAGTATACGAATGTACACGAGATAGATTGGATGGGTGCATCAGAATAAGAATGTACACGAGATGGATTGCATTGGTGCTTCAGAATTAGAATGTTCATGGGATGGATTGGATGGGTGCATCAGAATAAGAAGGTACACGAGATGGATTAGATGTGTGTATCAGGATAAGAATGTTCACGGGAAGGATTGGATGGACGCATCAGAATAGGAATGTACACGAGATGGATTGGATGGGTGTATCAGAATGAAAATGTACACGAGGTGGATTGGATGGACGCATCAAAATAAGAATGTACACGAGATGGATTGGATTGATGTATCAGAATAAGAATGTACACGAGATGTATTGGATGGGTGCATCAGAATAAGAATGTACATGAGATGGATTGGATTGAGGCATCAGAATAAGAATGTACACGGGATGGATTGGGTTAGTGCTTCAGAATTAGAAGATTTACGGGATGGATTGGATGGGTGTATCAGAATAAGAATATACACGAGATGGATTGGATGGGTGCATCAGAATAAGAATGTACACGAGATAGATTGGACGAACGTAAAGAATGAGAATGTACACGAGATGGATTGGATGGGTGTGTCAGGATAAGAATGTTCACGGGATGGATTGGACGAACGTAAAGAATGAGAATGTACATGAAATGAGGGCTTCAATGGGGTATTCCTCTTCACGACTAAAGCTTAAGATTCAGGCTTTCTTTACGGCTGATTATTTTAGAGTCTAGCCGTCTATATATATATAGAAGGTGTGTATACGATATTCCACCATAAAGTGCTAGCCACGTCCTTGGCAAGCTTCCACATGCTTATCGAGGGTCATTCTATGTAAGTCAAATGAGGTTCAATAAAGTGTTGATTTTACACAAAAGGCTGTGTTTCTAAAAGAGGACTCTCATAAAGATGGTCCTGAAGGGCTGAAATGATAGGAAGTGGGATTCACCTTTTTTGGCCGGGCTGACAGGTTTTTATGCCCTGGGACTGGGATTTAGGCATTACTGGGATTGAGATTTCTCTAATTCTCTATTATAAACTTTAACTCGGATTTTGCAGAGCCCTAAAGTTTACGTGTGAGGAGACTGAAAATCTGAACGGCACCTTTAGATCGTTTTCCTTTTGTTTGTTTGTTTATTTGTTTGTTTGGGCGTTGTTTTTTTATTGATGATCAATATACTTATATACGCATGCGCAGTCCTTGTACGTGTGCATAAACATATCTCACTTGTAACACCAAAAATGTCTGTTTGCAAAGCGGTATTTAAGAGATAAAACAATAAAAACTCAGTTCTGATTTTTACACCATCACTGATCTGCGCATACGTCGCATCTGAGTTTTTCTAAACACATCCCACATGGAAAAAGATAACCAAAGCGACAAAAGCATCAGCACTTCAAACGACATACCGGGTGTGCTGGTCATAGCAAGGGGTTAATCATCTACGGTCTAGGGGCCGACTAACCTCTCCCTTAGGCTTGGGGGCCGAGCTTCCTGATCAGTCAGTAATGTCCTCCCGGGATAGCGGTGTTGGGGTCGAAATCTCCAGCATAGCCGTAAGTCCATACGATGCTTCAGCAATCGATGTCTGGAAGTATGGTTCCGGTAAATCAATCAATAAAAACAAATTAACTCCATCAAACTGAATCTTACATAAAGATGGTTATGGTTATATATATTATAGAAATATTCCATTATATTCTGAAGTATCCGAACATGCATTTTTTGAGTATCCAAAATCATACTCTGGAGTATCCAAAATCATAATCTGGAGTATCCAAAATAATATTCTGGAGGATCCAAAATCATTTTCTGGAGGATCCAAAATCATATTCTGGAGGATCCAAAAACATATTCTGGAGGATCCAAAACCATATTCTGGAGGATCCAAAACCATATTCTGGAGAACCCAAAATCATATTCTGAAGGATCCAAAATCATATTCTGGGGGATCCAAAGCCATATTCTGGAGGATCGAAAACCATATTCTGGAGAATCCAAAATTATATTCTGGAGGATCCAAAATCATATTCTGGAGAACCCAAAATCATATTCTGGAGGATCCAAAATCATATTATGGAGTATCGAAAACCATATTCTGGAGGATCGAAAACCATATTCTGGAGAATCCAAAATTATATTCTGGAGGATCGAAAACCATATTCTGGAGGATCGAAAATCATATTCTGGAGGATCGAAAACCATATTCTGGAGGATCCAAAATTATATTCTGTAGGATCGAAAACCATATTCTGGAAAATCCAAAATCATATTCTGGAGTATCGAAAATCAAATTCTGGAGGATCGAAAACCATATTCTGGAGTATCCAAAACCATATTCTGGAGGATCGAAAACCATATTCTGGAGGATCCAAAATCATATTCTGGAGGATCCAAAACCATGTTCTGGAGGATCGAAAACCATATTCTGGAGGATCCAAAATCATATTCTGGAGGATCGAAATTCATATTCTGGAGGATCCAAAATCATATTCTGGAGGATCCAAAATCATATTCTGGAGGATCCAAAATCATATTCTGGAGGATCCAAAAACATATTCTGGAGGATCCAAAAACATATTCTGGAGGATCCAAAACCATATTCTGGAGAATCCAAAATCATATTCTGGAGGATCCAAAATCATATTCTGGAGGATCCAAAATCATATTCTGGAGGATCGAAAATCATATTCTGGAGGATCCAAAATCATATTCTGGAGGATCCAAAACCATATTTTGGAGGATCGAAAACCATATTCTGGAGAATCCAAAATCATATTCTGGAGGATCCAAAATCATATTCTGGAGGATCCAAAACCATATTCTGGAGGATCCAAAATCATATTATGGAGTATCGAAAACCATATTCTGGAGGATCGAAAAAGCATATTCTGGAGAATCCAAAATCATATTCTGGAGGATCGAAAACCATATTCTGGAGGATCGAAAATCATATTCTGGAGGATCGAAAACCATATTCTGGAGGATCCAAAATTATATTCCGTAGGATCGAAAACCATATTCTGGAGAATCCAAAATCATATTCTGGAGTATCGAAAATCAAATTGTGGAGGATCGAAAACCATATTCTGGAGTATCCAAAACCATATTCTGGAGGATCGAAAACCATATTCTGGAGGATCCAAAATCATATTCTGGAGGATCCAAAACCGTATTCTGGAGGATCGAAAACCATATTCTGGAGGATCCAAAATCATATTCTGGAGTATCGAAAACCATATTCTGGAGGATCCAAAATCATATTCTGGAGGATCCAAAATCATATTCTGGAGGATGCAAAATCATATTCTGGAGTATCGAAAACCATATTCTGGAGGATCGAAAATCGTATTCTGGAAGATCGAAAATCATATTCTGGAGGATCCAAAATCATATTCTGGAGGATCCAAAATCATATTCTGGAGGATCCAAAATCATATTCTGGAGTATCGAAAACCATATTTTATAATATAGCTAAGATGGTACGCGCGCTCTGATTGGCTAATTTACCATGAACTATTTGCCCATGGGTAGCACGCTGACGTCAGCGTTTTTCTTTCCTCGCTGAATCCGAAAAAAAAAGCGTGAATTTTTATCTATTTCCTTAAAAAAAAGACATGTGAAAGCTTAAATCTACAGGATATTTTGTAGAATGGCGGAGGACACACCTCATCTTGACCAATTCCCAGATTTCAGCTTCGATAATACATGGCTTAATTCCCCTAACGAAACACAACAAACCCCAAGATTTCCATCTTTGTCTGACCAAGAGTTAGATAAAATTATTTCTGAAAGACACTCCAAAAAGACGAAACAAACTACAAATTGGTCTGTGTCGACCTTTAAAGGTATGTAGTGATAATTAAATGATATTGATTAAAAGATGAACATTTCAAATAAAAAACTCGGCCAATAATTTATGTACCGGGAAAACCAATTGAATGTTTTAAAAGTTCAACATCAAGGTCAACATCAAAAATTGATTTTCCAAATATGATTTAATTTATTTACAAAAATAAACTTTTCTTTTTTTCTTCAATATTAGTTTGGTGTGCAGAAAGAAAGATCCAAACTCCACTTGAATTGATGTCAGTGGGGCAGCTGGACCAAAATCTTAAACGATTTTACGCAGAAGCAAGACAAAAAAATGGGGAAAACTACAGCAAATCAAGCTTACTTGGATTCCGGCACTCCATCGAGCGATACCTCAATGCTCCCCCTTACAGCAAAAATCTTCGTTTGGGCCATGATCCAATATTCAGCAGATCAAACCAGATGCTGGACGCCCAGTTGGTGAAACTCAAACGCAGTTGTAAAGAAAATGTAAAGCACAAACCAGTCATCGAAATCCAAGATCTGCAAAAGCTCAAAACAAGTGAAGTGTTTTCCTTTGCATCTCCGCTCTCCCTTTTGAGATGCGTTTGGTTCAACATCGTGTTGTACTTTTGCAGAAGGGGTCGAGAAGGACAAAGAAGCCTTACGACGACCAGTTTTAAGTTCGAGGTAGATGCCAGTGGAAGAAAGTTTGCGACCATGACACACGATGAAGCGTCTAAGAACCACCCTGGAGGGCTGAACGACACCAAAAGTCAAGAAAAAGAGGCCAGAATGTACGAATCCGAAGCTGAAAACGACGGCTATAAAGCACTGGAGCTCTACTTGAAAAAGATAAATCCAAAGTCAACAGCATTTTTCCAGTATCCAAAGAGAAATGGTATAAGTGGTGACGATGAAGTGTGGTATGAAGCAAGGCCAATTGGAGTCAACAGCCTCGATAATATGATGAAAATGATCAGTAAAGAGGCTGGATTATCCAAAGTCTATACGAACCACTCAGTTCGTTCAACGGGAATTACTCTTTGGACAGAAGCTGGTGTGGAAAACAGGCATATCATGGCTATTTCTGGCCACAGAAGCGAACAGTCGCTCGCCCACTACAACTCCCGTCCATCAACATCTCAACTACACAGATGTAGTAGCATTCTTTCTGAAGCAATGCATGGAAATAAAGCTCTTGCACTCCCTCCACCTGTTGCTAGACCAAATTCATTGGCCATGAATCCAGTGGTGAGCCAAGTGAATCTCCCAGCCCAGGCACAACTTCCCGTTTTCAACCATTGCACGATTGCAAATGTCAACATACTTAACAGCCATCTTAGTCGCTAATAACTTGACATTTTCTCGATGCCTGAACTGTGTACTTCAAGAACGTGAGCTTTTGTAGTTACGTTACTGTAGTTTCTGCATAATTATTCTCCATGTTTGAATAATTTTTCTCTATGAGATCGAGCTCTGAAATACGTTTAAAAACTCGTTTTCAAAAACCGTCTCTTTTTTGGCACCTTTGCCGCTAGTCATTCATTCACATGCTGTTAGAGAAGTATCAAGAATTTCCTGTTTGATCAGTATTTTTAACTAAATTTCTCATTTAAATTTGAAAGCTGGATTAAAGAAAAGGTTCACTTGTCATTTCGATTATTATTTTCTTGGAAATTGTAAGTTTAAGTTAACTAACAGCTCTGAATAAATATTTTTAAAAACTCATTTTCAAAAATCTTCTCATTCCTTTTTTGGCGCTAGTAATCCATTCACACTGCGAGAGAAGTATCAAGAATTTCCTGTTTCATCAGCAAATAAAAGCCTTATTTTTTACTAAGTTTCTTATTTAAATTTGAAAGCTATATTATAAAAGAAATGGTACATAAGTAGCTGTGCATCCATCGTGAAATAGATGCACTTGGGAGGTTGCTTAAGCACTCAAGAAGCTAGAGTCGCACTCGGCTACGCCTCGTGCGACTCATTACGCTTCTCTCGTGCTTAGCAACCTCCCGCGTGCATCTATTTCACGATGGATGCACGCTACTTATGAACCATTCCCTTACTGGAGGATCCAAAATCATATTCTGGAGGATCCAAAATCATATTCTGGAGGATCGAAAACCTTATTCTGGAGGATCCAAAATCATATTCTGGAGGATCGAAAACCATATTCTGGAGTATCGAAAACCATATTCTGGAGGATCCAAAATCATATTCTGGAGGATCCGAAATCATATTCTGGAAGATCCAAAGTCATATTCTGGAGGATCCAAAATCATATTCTGGAGGATCCAAAACCATATTCTGGAGGATCGAAAACCACATTCTGGAGGATCCAAAATCATATTCTGAAGGATCCAAAATCATATTCTGGAGGATCCAAAATCATATTCTGGAGTATCGAAAACCATAGTCTGGAGGATCCAAAATCATATTCTGTAGGATCCAAAATCATATTCTGGAGTATCGAAAACCATATTCTGGAGTATCGAAAACCATATTCTGGAGGATCCAAAATCATATTCTTGAGTATCGAAAATCATATTCTGGAGGATCCAAAATCATATTCTGGATAATCCAAAATCATATTCTGGAGGATCCACAATCATATTCTGGAAGATCCAAAATCATATTCTGGAGGATGCAAAATCATATTCTGGAGTATCGAAAACCATATTCTGGAGGATCGAAAACCGTATTCTGGAAGATCGAAAATCATATTCTGGAGGATCCAAAATCATATTCTGGAGGATCCAAAATCATATTCTGGAAGATCCAAAATCATATTCTGGAGTATCGAAAACCATATTCTGCAGGATCCAAAACCATATTCTGGAGGTTCCAAAATCATATTCTGGAGGATCCAAAATCATATTCTGGAGGATCCAAAATCATATTCTGGAGTATCGAAAACCATATTCTGGAGGATCGAAAACCATATTCTGGAGGATCCAAAACTATATTCTGGAGGATCCAAAATCATATTCTGGAGGATCCAAAATCATATTCTGGAGGATCCAAAATCATATTCTGGAGTATCGAAAACCATATTCTGGAGGATCGAAAACCATATTCTGGAGGATCCAAAATCATATTCTGGAGGATCCAAAATCATATTCTGGAGGATCCAAAATCATATTCTGGAGGATCCAAAATCATATTCTGGAGGATCCAAAACCATATTCTAGAGGATCCAAAATCATATTCTGGAGTATCAAAAACCATATTCTGGAGGATCCAAAATCATATTCTGGAGGATCGAAAACCATATTCTGGAGGATCCAAAACCATATTCTGGAGGATCCAAAATCATATTCTGGAGGATCGAAAACCATATTCTGGAGGATCCAAAATCATATTCTGGAGGATCGAAAACAATATTCTGGAGGATCGAAAATCATATTCTGGAGGATCCAAAATAACATTCTCGACGATCCGAAATCATATTCTGGAGGATCGAAAATCATATTCTGGAGGATCGAAAATCATATTCTGTAGGATCGAAAACCATATTTTGAAGTATCCGACAATTTTTCGGAGCATCAAACACGATATTCTACAGTATCCTTTAATACGTAACCCAGATAAATTGGTTTGTACTCAAGGGAGAATAAGAACATACACGAGATGGATTGGATGGGCCTATCAGAATAAGAATGTACACCAGATGGATTGGATTGGTGTATCAGAATAACAATGTACACGAGATGGATTGGATGGGTGCATCAGTATAAGAATGTACACGAGATGGATAATTGGATGGGTGCATCAGAATAGGAATGTACACGAGATGGATTAGATGGGTGTATCAGAATAAGAATGTACACGAGATGGATTGGATGGGTGCATCAGAATAAGAATGTACATGAGATGGATTAGATGGGTGCATCAGAATAAGAATGTACACGAGATGGATTGGATGGGTGCATCAGAAAAAGAATGTACACGAGATGGATTAGATGGGTGTATCAGAATAAGAATGTACACGAGATGGATTAGATGGGTGCATCAGAATAAGAATGTACACGAGATGGATTGGATTGATGTATCAGAATAAGAATGTACACGAGATGTATTGGATGGGTGCATCAGAATAAGAATGTGCACGAGATGGATTGGATGGGTGCATCAGAATAAGAATGTACACGAGATAGATTGGACGAACGTAAAGAATGAGAATGTACATGAAATGAGGGCTTCAATGGGGTATTCCTCTTCACGACTAAAGCTTAGGATTCAGGCTTTCTTTACGGCTGATTATTTTAGAGTCTAGCCGTCTATATACATATAGAAGGTGTGTATACGATATTCCACTATGAACTGCTAGCCACGTCCTTGGGAAGCTTCCACATGCTTATCGAGGGTCATTTTATGTAAGTCAAATGAGGTCCAATAAAGTGTTGATTTTACACAAAAGGCTGTGTTTCTAAAAGAGGACTCTCATAAAGATGGTCCTGAAGGGCTGAAATGATAGGAAGTGGGATTCACCTTTTTTGGCCGGGCTGACAGGTTTTTATGCCCTGGGACTGGGATTTTGCCATTACTGGGATTGAGATTTCTCTAATTCTTTATTATAAACTTTAACTCGGATTTTGCAGAGCCCTAAAGTTTACGTGTGAGGAGACTGAAAATCTGAACGGCACCTTTAGATCGTTTTCCTTTTGTTTGTTTGTTTATTTGTTTGTTTGGGCGTTGTTTTTTTTTATTGATGATCAATATACTTATATACGCATGCGCAGTCCTTGTACGTGTGCATAAACATATCTCACTTGTAACACCAAAAATGTCTGTTTGCAAAGCGGTATTTAAGAGATAAAACAATAAAAACTCAGTTCTGATTTTTACACCATCACTGATCTGCGCATACGTCGCATCTGAGTTTTTCTAAACACATCCCACATGGAAAAAAATAACCAAAGCGACAAAAGCATCAGCACTTCAAACGACATACCGGGTGTGCTGGTCATAGCAAGGGGTTAATCATCTACGGTCTAGGGGCCGACTAACCTCTCCCTTAGGCTTGGGGGCCGAGCTTCCTGATCAGTCAGTAATGTCCTCCCGGGATAGCGGTGTTGGGGTCGAAATCTCCAGCATAGCCGTAAGTCCATACGATGCTTCAGCAATCGATGTCTGGAAGTATGGTTCCGGTAAATCAATCAATAAAAACAAATTAACTCCATCAAACTGAATCTTACATAAAGATGGTTATGGTTATATATATTATAGAAATATTCCATTATATTCTGAAGTATCCGAACATGCATTTTTTGAGTATCCAAAATCATACTCTGGAGTATCCAAAATCATAATCTGGAGTATCCAAAATAATATTCTGGAGGATCCAAAATCATATTCTGGAGGATCCAAAACTATATTCTGGAGAATCCAAAATCATATTCTGGAGGATCCAAAACTATATTCTGGAGGATCCAAAATCATATTCTGGAGGATCGAAAACCATATTCTGGAGAATCCAAAATCATATTCTGGAGTATCGAAAACCATATTCTGGAGGATCGAAAATCATATTCTGGAGGATCGAAAACCATATTCTGGAGGATCCAAAACCATGTTCTGGAGGATCGAAAACCATATTCTGGAGGATCCAAAATCATATTCTGGAGGATCCAAAATCATATTCTGGAGGATCCAAAATCATATTCTGGAGGATCCAAAATCATATTCTGGAGGATCCAAAATCATATTCTGGAGGATCCAAAATCATATTCTGGAGGATCCAAAATCATATTCTGGAGGATCCAAAATCATATTCTGGAGGATCGAAAACCATATCCAGGTGTCCGGAGCACGCACTAACCGTCCAATCACAGCGCGCTTCGATGCTTAGCCAAGCGGCCCTTGCTCCAAGTCTCTTCCCAATACAAAAACACGCGTTTCAAAGGATTTAGAGAAAAAAAGTTGAAGTACACATGTTGTTTAAAAAATTAAAGTAAATCTTTGCGATCCATCTCCTCAAATTCTGTGAGATATATGACTTTAAAGACTCGGACGAGGGCCGCTTGAATTACAACAACAATCCTTTTCGCGCTTAGTTTTTCGTACAGCTGGATTGTGGAGGATCGAAAACCATATTCTGGAGAATCGAAAACCATATTCTGGAGGATCGAAAATCATATTCTGGAGTATCGAAAACCATATTCTGGAGGATCCAAAATCATATTCTGGAGGATCGAAAACCATATTCTGGAGGATTGAAAACCATATTCTGGAGAATCGAAAACCATATTCTGGAGGATCGAAAATCATATTCTGGAGGATCCAAAACCATATTCTGGAGGATCGAAAATCATATTCTGGAGGATCGAAAATCATATTCTGGAGGATCCAAAATCATATTCTGGAGGATCCAAAATCACATTCTGGAGGATCCAAAATCATATTCTGGAGGATCGAAAACCATATTCTGGAGGATCCAAAATCGTATTCTGGAGGATCCAAAATCATATTCTGGAGTATCGAAAACCATATTCTGGAGGATCCAAAATCATATTCTTGAGGATCCAAAATCATATTCTGGAGGATCGAAAACCATATTCTGGAGGATCCAAAATCATATTCTGGAGGATCGAAAACAATATTCTGGAGGATCGAAAACCATATTCTGGAGGATCCAAAATAACATTCTGGACGATCCGAAATCATATTCTGGAGGATCGAAAATCATATTCTGGAGGATCGAAAATCATATTCTGGAGGATCGAAAACCATATTTTGAAGTATCCGACAATTTTTCGGAGCATCAAACACGATATTCTGCAGTATCCTTTAATACGTAATCCAGATAAATTGTTTTGTATTCAAGGGAGAATAAGAACATACACGAGATGGATTGGATGGGCCTATCAGAATAAGAATGTACACGAGATGGATTGGATGGGTGTATCAGAATAAGAATGTACACCAGATGGATTGGATTGGTGTATCAGAATAACAATGTACACGAGATGGATTGGATGGGTGCATCAGAATAAGAATGTACACGAGATGGATAATTGGATGGGTGCATCAGAATAGGAATGTACACGAGATGGATTGGATGGCTGTATCAGAATAAGAATGTACACGAGATGGATTGGATGGGTGCATCAGAAAAAGAATGTACACGAGATGGATTGCATTGGTGCTTCAGAATTAGAATGTACACGAGATGGATTGGATGGGTGCATCAGAATAAGAATGTACACGAGATGGATAATTGGATGGGTGCATCAGAATAAGAATGTACACGAGATGGATTAGATGGGTGTATCAGAATAAGAATGTACACGAGATGGATTGGATGGGTGCATCAGAAAAAGAATGTACACGAGATGGATTGCATTGGTGCTTCAGAATTAGAATGTACACGAGATGGATTGGATCGGTGCATCAGAATAAGAATGTACACGAGATGGATAATTGGATGGGTGCATCAGAATAAGAATGTACACGAGATGGATTAGATGGGTGTATCAGAATAAGAATGTACACGAGATGGATTGCATTGGTGCTTCAGAATTAGAATGTACACGAGATGGATTGGATGGGTGCATCAGAATAAGAATGTACACGAGATGGATAATTGGATGGGTGCATCAGAATAAGAATGTACACGAGATGGATTAGATGGGTGTATCAGAATAAGAATGTACACGAGATGGATTGGATGGGTGCATCAGAAAAAGAATGTACACGAGATGGATTGCATTGGTGCTTCAGAATTAGAATGTACACGAGATGGATTGGATCGGTGCATCAGAATAAGAATGTACACGAGATGGATAATTGGATGGGTGCATCAGAATAAGAATGTACACGAGATGGATTAGATGGGTGTATCAGAATAAGAATGTACACGAGATGGATTGGATGGGTGCATCAGAAAAAGAATGTACACGAGATGGATTGGATGGGTGCATCAGAAAAAGAATGTACACGAGATGGATTGCATTGGTGCTTCAGAATTAGAATGTACACGAGATGGATTGGATGGGTGCATCAGAAAAAGAATGTACACGAGATGGATTGCATTGGTGCTTCAGAATTAGAATGTTCACGGGATGGATTGGATGGGTGCATCAGAATAAGAAGGTACATGACATGGATTGGGTTAGTGCTTCAGAATTAGAAGATTTACGGGATGGATTGGATGGGTGTATCAGAATAAGAATATACAAGAGATGGATTGGATGGGTGTATCAGAATAAGAATATACAAGAGATGGATTGGATGGGTACATCAGAATACGAATGTACACGAGATAGATTGCATGGGTTCATCAGAATAAGAATGTACACAAGATTGATTGCATTGGTGCTTCAGAATTAGAATGTTCATGGGATGGATTGGATGGGTGCATCAGAATAAGAAGGTACACGAGATGGATTAGATGTGTGTATCAGGATAAGAATGTTCACGGGAAGGATTGGATGGACGCATCAGAATAAGAATGTACACGAGATGGATTGGATGGGTGTATCAGAATGAAAATGTACACGAGGTGGATTGGATGGACGATTCAGAATAAGAATGTACACGAGATGGATTGGATTGATGTATCAGAATAAGAATGTACACGAGATGTATTGGATGGGTGCATCAGAATAAGAATGTACATGAGATGGATTGGATTGAGGCATCAGAATAAAAATGTACACGGGATGGATTGGGTTAGTGCTTCAGAATTAGAAGATTTACGGGATGGATTGGATGGGTGTATCAGAATAAGAATGTACATGAGATGGATTGGATGGGTGTATCAGAATAAGAATGTACATGAGATGGATTGGATGGGTGCATCAGAATAAGAATGTACACGAGATAGATTGGACGAACGTAAAGAATGAGAATGTACATGAAATGAGGGCTTCAATGGGGTATTCCTCTTCACGACTAAAGCTTAAGATTCAGGCTTTCTTTACGGCTGATTATTTTAGAGTCTAGCCGTCTATATACATATAGAAGGTGTGTATACGATATTCCACTATGAACTGCTAGCCACGTCCTTGGGAAGCTTCCACATGCTTATCGAGGGTCATTTTATGTAAGTCAAATGAGGTCCAATAAAGTGTTGATTTTACACAAAAGGCTGTGTTTCTAAAAGAGGACTCTCATAAAGATGGTCCTGAAGGGGTGAAATGATAGGAAGTGGGATTCACCTTTTTTGGCCGGGCTGACAGGTTTTTATGCCCTGGGACTGGGATTTTGCCATTACTGGGATTGAGATTTCTCTAATTCTTTATTATAAACTTTAACTCGGATTTTGCAGAGCCCTAAGGTTTACGTGTGAGGAGACTGAAAATCTGAACGGCACCTTTAGATCGTTTTCCTTTTGTTTGTTTGTTTATTTGTTTGTTTGGGCGTTGTTTTTTTATTGATGATCAATATACTTATATACGCATGCGCAGTCCTTGTACGTGTGCATAAACATATCTCACCTGTAACACCAAAAATGTCTGTTTGCAAAGCGGTATTTAAGAGATAAAACAATAAAAACTCAGTTCTGATTTTTACACCATCACTGATCTGCGCATACGTCGCATCTGAGTTTTTCTAAACACATCCCACATGGAAAAAAATAACCAAAGCGACAAAAGCATCAGCACTTCAAACGACATATCGGGTGTGCTGGTCATAGCAAGGGGTTAATCATCTACGGTCTAGGGGCCGACTAACCTCTCCCTTAGGCTTGGGGGCCGAGCTTCCTGATCAGTCAGTAATGTCCTCCCGGGATAGCGGTGTTGGGGTCGAAATCTCCAGCATAGCCGTAAGTCCATACGATGCTTCAGCAATCGATGTCTGGAAGTATGGTTCCGGTAAAGCAATCAATAAAAACAAATTAACTCCATCAAACTGAATCTTACATAAAGATGGTTATGGTTATATATATTATAGAAATACTCCATTATATTCTGAAGTATCCGAACATGCATTTTTTGAGTATCCAAAATCATACTCTGGAGTATCCAAAATCATAATCTGGAGTATCCAAAATAATATTCTGGAGGATCCAAAATCATATTCTGGAGGATCCAAAATCATATTCTGGAGGATCCAAAAACATATTCTGGAGGATCCAAAACCATATTCTGGAGGATCGAAAACAATATTCTGGAGAATCCAAAATCATATTCTGCAGGATCCAAAATCATATTCTGGAGGATCCAAAACCATATTCTGGAGGATCCAAAATCATATTCAAGGGAGAATAAGAACATACACGAGATGGATTGGATGGGCCTATCAGAATAACAATGTACACGAGATGGATCGGATGGGTGCATCAGAATAAGAATGTACACGAGATGGATAATTGGATGGGTGCATCAGAATAAGAATGTACACGAGATGGATTAGATGGGTGTATCAGAATAAGAATGTACACGAGATGGATTGGATGGGTGCATCAGAAAAAGAATGTACACGAGAAGGATTGCATTGGTGTTTCAGAATTAGAATGTACACGAGATGGATTGGATGGGTGCATCAGAATAAGAATGTACACGAGATGGATAATTGGATGGGTGCATCAGAATAAGAATGTACACGAGATGGATTAGATGGGTGTATCAGAATAAGAATGTACACGAGATAGATTGGATGGGTGCATCAGAAAAAGAATGTACACGAGATGGATTGCATTGGTGCTTCAGAATTAGAATGTACACGAGATGGATTGGATGGGTGCATCAGAATAAGAATGTACACGAGATGGATAATTGGATGGGTGCATCAGAATAAAAATGTACACGAGATGGATTAGATGGTTGTATCAGAATAAGAATGTACACGAGATGGATTGGATGGGTGCATCAGAAAAAGAATGTACACGAGATGGATTGGATGGGTGCATCAGAAAAAGAATGTACACGAAATGGATTGCTTTGGTGCTTCAGAATTAGAATGTACACGAGATGGATTGGATGGGTGCATCAGAATAAGAATGTACACGAGATGGATAATTGGATGGGTGCATCAGAATAAGAATGTACACGAGATGGATTAGATGGGTGTATCAGAATAAGAATGTACACGAGATGGATTGGATGGGTGCATCAGAAAAAGAATGTACACGAGATGGATTGCATTGGTGCTTCAGAATTAGAATGTTCACGGGATGGATTGGATGGGTGCATCAGAAGAAGAAAGTACACGAGATGGATTAGATGTGTGTATCAGAAGAAGAAAGTACACGAGATGGATTGGATGGGTGTATTAGAATAAGAATGTACACGAGATGGATTGCATTGGTGCTTCAGAATTAGAATGTTCACGGGATGGATTGGATGGGTGCATCAGAATAAGAAGGTACACGAGATGGATTGGGTTGGTGCTTCAGAATTAGAAGATTAACGGGATGGATTGGATGGGTGTATCAGAATAAGAATATACAAGAGATGGATTGGATTGGTACATCAGAATACGAATGTACACGAGATAGATTGGATGGGTGCATCAGAATAAGAATGTACACGAGATGGATTGCATTGGTGCTTCAGAATTAGAATGTTCAAGGGATTGATTGGATGGGTGCATCAGAATAAGAAGGTACACGAGATGGATTAGATGGGAATATCAGGATAAGAATGTTCACGGGAAGGATTGGATGGACGCATCAGAATAAGAATGTACACGAGATGGATTGGATTGGTGTATCAGAATGAAAATGTACACGAGGTGGATTGGATGGACGCATCAGAATAAGAATGTACACGAGATGGATTGGATTGATGTATCAGAATAAGAATGTACACGAGATGTATTGGATTGAGGCATCAGAATAAGAATGTACATGAGATGGATTGGATTGAGGCATCAGAATAAGAATGTACACGGGATGGATTGGGTTAGTGCCTCAGAATTAGAAGATTTACGGGATAGATTGGATGAGTGTATCAGAATAAGAATATACATGAGATGGATTGGATGGGTGCATCAGAATAAGAATGTACACGAGATAGATTGGACGAACGTAAAGAATGAGAATGTACATGAAATGAGGGCTTCAATGGGGTATTCCTCTTCACGACTAAAGCTTAAGATTCAGGCTTTCTTTACGGCTGATTATTTTAGAGTCTAGCCGTCTATATACATATAGAAGGTGTGTATACGATATTCCACTATGAACTGCTAGCCACGTCCTTGGCAAGCTTCCACATGCTTATCGAGGGTCATTTTATGTAAGTCAAATGAGGTCCAATAAAGTGTTGATTTTACACAAAAGGCTGTGTTTCTAAAAGAGGACTCTCATAAAGATGGTCCTGAAGGGCTGAAATGATAGGAAGTGGGATTCACCTTTTTTGGCCGGGCTGACAGGTTTTTATGCCCTGGGACTGGGATTTTGCCATTACTGGGATTGAGATTTCTCTAATTCTTTATTATAAACTTTAACTCGGATTTTGCAGAGCCCTAAAGCTTACGTGTGAGGAGACTGAAAATCTGAACGGCACCTTTAGATCGTTTTCCTTTTGTTTGTTTGTTTATTTGTTTGTTTGGGCGTTGTTTTTTTATTGATGATCAATATACTTATATACGCATGCGCAGTCCTTGTACGTGTGCATAAACATATCTCACTTGTAACACCAAAAATGTCTCTTTGCAAAGCGGTATTTAAGAGATAAAACAATAAAAACTCAGTTCTGATTTTTACACCATCACTGATCTGCGCATACGTCGCATCTGAGTTTTTCTAAACACATCCCACATGGAAAAAAATAACCAAAGCGACAAACGCATCAGCACTTCAAACGACATACCGGGTGTGCTGGTCATAGCAAGGGGTTAATCATCTACGGTCTAGGGGCCGACTAACCTCTCCCTTAGGCTTGGGGGCCGAGCTTCCTGATCAGTCAGTAATGTCCTCCCGGGATAGCGGTGTTGGGGTCGAAATCTCCAGCATAGCCGTAAGTCCATACGATGCTTCAGCAATCGATGTCTGGAAGTATGGTTCCGGTAAATCAATCAATAAAAACAAATTAACTCCATCAAACTGAATCTTACATAAAGATGGTTATGGTTATATATATTATAGAAATATTCCATTATATTCTGAAGTATCCGAACATGCATTTTTTGAGTATCCAAAATCATACTCTGGAGTATCCAAAATCATAATCTGGAGTATCCAAAATAATATTCTGGAGGATCCAAAATCATATTCTGGAGGATCCAAAACTATATTCTGGAGAATCCAAAATCATATTCTGGAGGATCCAAAACTATATTCTGGAGGATCCCAAATCATATTCTGGAGGATCGAAAACCATATTCTGGAGAATCCAAAATCATATTCTGGAGTATCGAAAACCATATTCTGGAGGATCGAAAATCATATTCTGGAGGATCGAAAACCATATTCTGGAGTATCCAAAACCATATTCTGGAGGATCGAAAACCATATTCTGGAGGATCCAAAATCATATTCTGGAGGATCCAAAATCATATTCTGGAGGATCCAAAATCATATTCTGGAGGATCCAAAATTAAATTCTGTAGGATCGAAAACCATATTTTGGAGAATCCAAAATCATATTCTGGAGTATCGAAAATCAAATTCTGGAGGATCGAAAACCATATTCTGGAGTATCCAAAACCATATTCTGGAGGATCGAAAACCATATTCTGGAGGATCCAAAATGATATTCTGGGGGATCCAAAACCATATTCTGGAGGATCGAAAACCATATTCTGGAGGATTCAAAATCATATTCTGGAGGATCGAAAACCATATTCTGGAGGATCCAAAATCATATTCTGGAGGATAAAAAATCATATTCTGGAGGATCCAAAATCATATTCTGGAGGATCGAAAACCATATTTTGAAGTATCCGACAATTTTTCGGAGCATCAAACACGATATTCTGCAGTATCCTTTAATACGTAATCCAGATAAATTGGTTTGTATTCAAGGGAAAATAAAGACATACACGAGATGGATTGGATGGGCCTATCAGAATAAGAATGTACACCAGATGGATTGGATTGGTGTATCAGAATAAGAATGTACACGAGATGGATTAGATGGGTGTATCAGAATAAGAATGTACACCAGATAGATTGGATGGGTGCATCAGAAAAAGAATGTACACGAGATGGATTTCATTGGTGCTTCAGAATTAGAATGTACTCGAGATGGATTGGATGGGTGCATCAGAATAAGAATGTACACGAGATGGATAATTGGATGGGTGCATCAGAATAAGAATGTACACGAGATGGATTAGATGGGTGTATCAGAATAAGAATGTACACGAGATGGATTAGATGGGTGCATCAGAAAAAGAATGTACACGAGATGGATTGCATTGGTGCTTCAGAATTAGAATGTACACGAGATGGATTGGATGGGTGCATCAGAATAAGAATGTACACGAGATGGATAATTGGATGGGTGCATCAGAATAAGAATGTACACGAGATGGATTAGATGGGTGTATCAGAATAAGAATGTACACGAGATGGATTGGATGGGTGCATCAGAAAAAGAATGTACACGAGATGGATTGGTTGGGTGCATCAGAAAAAGAATGTACACGAGATGGATTGCATTGGTGCTTCAGAATTAGAATGTACGCGAGATGGATTGGATGGGTGCATCAGATGAAGAATGTACACGAGATGGATTGGAAGGGTGTATCAGAATAAGAATGTACACGAGATGGATTGGATGGGTGCATCAGAATAAGAATGTACACGAGATAGATTGGATGGGTGCATCAGAATAAGAATGTACACGAGATGGATTGGATTGGTGCTTCAGAATAAGAATGTTCACGGGATGGATTGGATGGCTGTATCAGAATAAGAATGTACACGAAATGGATTGGATGGGTGTATCAGAATAAGAATGTACACGAGATGGATTGGATGGACGCATCAGAATAAGAATGTATAAGAGATGGATTGGATTGGTGCTTCAGAATTAGAATGTTCATGGGATGGATTGGATGGGTGTGTCAGGATAAGAATGTTCACGGGATGGATTGGACGAACGTAAAGAATGAGAATGTACATGAAATGAGGGCTTCAATGGGGTATTCTTCTTCACGACTAAAGCTTAAGATTCAGGCTTTCTTTACGGCTGATTATTTTAGAGTCTAGCCGTCTATATACATATAGAAGGTGTGTATACGATATTCCACTATGAACTGCTAACGTCCTTGTCAAGCTTCCACATGCTTATCGAGGGTCATTTTATGTAAGTCAAATGAGGTCCAATAAAGTGTTGATTTTACACAAAAGGCTGTGTTTCTAAAAGAGGACTCTCATAAAGATGGTCCTGAAGGGCTGAAATGATAGGAAGTGGGATTCACCTTTATTGGCCGGATTGACAGGTTTTTATGCCCTGGGACTGGGATTTTGCCATTACTGGGATTGAGATTTCTCTAATTCTTTATTATAAACTTTAACTCGGATTTTGCAGAGCCCTAAAGTTTACGTGTGAGGAGACTGAAAATCTGAACGGCACCTTTAGATCGTTTTCCTTTTGTTTGTTTGTTTATTTGTTTGTTTGGGCGTTGTTTTTTTTATTGATGATCAATATACTTATATACGCATGCGCAGTCCTTGTACGTGTGCATAAACATATCTCACTTGTAACACCAAAAATGTTTCTTTGCAAAGCGGTATTTAAGAGATAAAACAATAAAAACTCAGTTCTGATTTTTACACCATCACTGATCTGCGCATACGTCGCATCTGAGTTTTTCTAAACACATCCCACATGGAAAAAAATAACCAAAGCGACAAAAGCATCAGCACTTCAAACGACATACCGGGTGTGCTGGTCATAGCAAGGGGTTAATCATCTACGGTCTAGGGGCCGACTAACCTCTCCCTTAGGCTTGGGGGCCGAGCTTCCTGATCAGTCAGTAATGTCCTCCCGGGATAGCGGTGTTGGGGTCGAAATCTCCAGCATAGCCGTAAGTCCATACGATGCTTCAGCAATCGATGTCTGGAAGTATGGTCCCGGTAAATCAATCAATAAAAACAAATTAACTCCATCAAACTGAATCTTACATAAAGATGATTATGGTTATATATATTATAGAAATATTCCATTATATTCTGAAGTATCCGAACATGCATTTTTTGAGTATCCAAAATCATACTCTGGAGTATCCAAAATCATATTCTGGAGGATCGAAAACCATATTCTGGAGGATCGAAAATCATATTCTGGAGGATCGAAAATCATATTCTGGAAGATCGAAAATCATATTCTGGAGGATCGAAAATCATATTCTGGAAGATCGAAAATCATATTCTGGAGAATCGAAAATCATATTCTGGAGGATCGAAAATCATATTCTGGAGGATCGAAAATCATATTCTGGAGGATCGAAAATCATATTCTGGAGGATTGAAAATCATATTCTGGAGGATCGAAAATCATATTCTGGAGGATCGAAAATCATATTCTGGAGGATCGAAAATCATATTCTGGAGGATCCAAAATCATATTCTGGAGGATCGAAAATCATATTCTGGAGGATCGAAAATCATATTCTGGAAGATCGAAAATCATATTCTGGAGGATCGAAAATCATATTCTGGAAGATCGAAAATCATATTCTGGAGAATCGAAAATCATATTCTGGAGGATCGAAAATCATATTCTGGAGGATCGAAAATCATATTCTGGAGGATCGAAAATCATATTCTGGAGGATTGAAAATCATATTCTGGAGGATCGAAAATCATATTCTGGAGGATCGAAAATCATATTCTGGAGAATCGAAAATCATATTCTGGAGGATCGAAAATCATATTCTGGAGGATCGAAAATCATATTCTGGAGGATCGAAAATCATATTCTGGAGGATTGAAAATCATATTCTGGAGGATCGAAAATCATATTCTGGAGGATCCAAAATCATATTCTGGAGGATCGAAAATCATATTCTGGAGGATCGAAAATCATATTCTGGAGGATCGAAAATCATATTCTCGACGATCCAAAATCTTATTCTGGAGGATCGAAAACCATATTCTGGAGGATCCAAAATCATATTCTGGAGGATCCAAAACCATATTCTGGAGAATCCCAAATCATATTCTGCAGGATCCAAAATCATATTCTGGAGGATCGAAAATCATATTCTGAAGGATACAAAATCATATTTTGGAGAATCCAAAATCATATTCTGGAGGATCCAAAATCATATTCTGGAGGATCGAAAATCATATTCTGGAGGATCGAAAATCATATTTTGGAGGATCCAAAATCATATTCTGGCGGATCAAAAATGATATTCTGGAGGATCCAAAATCATATTCTGGCGGATCAAAAATCATATTCTGGAGGATCCAAAATCATATTCTGGAGGTTCCAAAATCATATTCTGGAGGAGCAAAAACCATATTCTGGAGGATCCAAAATCATATTCTGGAGGATCCAAAATCATATTCTGGAGGATCGAAAATCATATTCTGGAGGATCCAAAATCATATTCTGGAGGATCGAAAATCATATTCTGGAGGATCCAAAATCATATTCTGGACAATCGAAAATCATATTCTGGAGGATCCAAAATCATATTCTGGACAATCGAAAATCATATTCTGGAGGATCCAAAATCATATTCTGGAGGATCGAAAATCATATTCTGGAGGATCGAAAATCATATTCTGGAGGATCCAAAATCATATTCTGGAGGATCGAAAATCATATTCTGGAGGATCCAAAATCATATTCTGGAGGATCCAAAATCATATTCTGGACAATCGAAAATCATATTCTGGAGGATCCAAAATCATATTCTGGAGGATCCAAAATCATATTCTGGAGGATCCAAAATCATATTCTGGACAATCGAAAATCATATTCTGGAGGATCCAAAATCATATTCTGGAGGATCCAAAATCATATTCTGGAGGATCCAAAATCATATTCTGGACAATCGAAAATCATATTCTCGAGGATCCAAAATCATATTCTGGAGGATCGAAAATCATATTCTGGAGGATCGAAAATCATATTCTGGAGGATCCAAAATCATATTCTGGACAATCGAAAATCATATTCTGGAGGATCCAAAATCATATTCTGGAGGATCGAAAATCATATTCTGGACAATCGAAAATCATATTCTGGAGGATCCAAAATCATATTCTGGACAATCGAAAATCATATTCTGGAGGATCCAAAATCATATTCTGGAGGATCCAAAACCATATTCTGGAGAATCCGACCATATTCTGGAGGATCCAAAATCATATTCTGGACAATCGAAAATCACATTCTGGAGGGTCCAAAACCATATTCTGGAGAATCGAAAATCATATTCTGGAAGATCCAAAATCATATTCTGGAGGATCCAAAATCATATTCTGGACGATGCAAAATCATATTCTGGAGGATCCAAAATCGTATTCTACAGGATCCAAAATCATATTCTGGAGGATGCAAAATCATATTCTGGACGATGCAAAATCATATTCTGGACTTTGCAAAATCATATTCTGGAGGATCCAAAATCATATTCTGGACGATGCAAAATCATATTCTGGAATATCCAAAATCATATTCTGAACGATACAAAACAATATTCTAGAGGATCGAAAATCATATTCTGGAGGATCCCAAATCATATTCTGGAGGATCGAAAATCATATTCTGGAGGATCGAAAATCATTTTCTGGAGTATCCAAAATCACATTCTGGAGGATCCAAAACTATATTCTAGAGGATCCAAAACCATATTCTGTTGGATCCAGAATAATATTCTGGAGGATCCAAAACCATATTCTGGAGTATCCAAAATCTTATTCTGGAGGATCCAAAATCATATTCTGGAGCATCCAAAATCATATTCTGGAGGATCCTAAATCATATGCTGGAGGATCCAAAACAATATTATGGGCGATGCAAAACCATATTCTGGATGATCCAAAAGCACATTCTGGAGTATCCAAAATCATATTCTGGAGGAGCAAAAACCATATTCTGGGGCATCCGACCATATTCTGGAGTATCCAAAATCATATTCTGGAGGATCCAAAACCATATTCTGGAGTATCCGACCATATTCTGGAGTATCCAAAATCATATTCTGGAGGATCCAAGATCATATTCTGGAGGATCCAAAACCATATTAAGGAGGATCCAAAATCATATTCTGGAGGATCCAAAATCATATTCTGGAGGATCCAAAATCATATTCTGGAGGATCGAAAATCATATTCTGGTGGATCCAAAATCATATTCTAGAGGATCCAAAACCATATTCTGGAGAATCAAAAATCATATTCTGGAGGATCCAAAATCATATTCTGGAGGATCCAAAATCATATTCTAGAGGATCCAAAATCGTATTCTGGATGATGCAAAACAATATTCTAGAGGATCCAAAATCATATTCTGGAGGATCCAAAATCATATTCTTGAGGATCCAAAACAATATTATGGGCGATGCAAAACCATATTCTGGATGATCCAAAAGCACATTCTGGAGTATCCAAAATCATATTCTGGAGGAGCAAAAACCATATTCTGGAGTATCCGACCATATTCTGGGGTATCATAAATCATATTCTGGAGTAACCGATCATATTCTGGGGCATCCGACCATATTCTGGAGTATCCAAAATCATATTGTGGAGGATCCAAAACCATATTCTGGAGTATCCGACCATATTCTGGAGTATCCAAAATCATATTCTGGAGGATCCAAGATCATATTCTGGAGAATCCAAAACCATATTCAGGAGGCTCCAAAATCATATTCTGGAGAATCCAAAATCATATTCTGAAGGATCCAAAATCATATTCTGGAGGATCCAAAATAATATTCTGGAGGATCGAAAATCATATTCTGGAGGATCGAAAATCATATTCTGGAGGATCGAAAATCATATTCTGGAGGATCCAAAATCATATTCTGAAGGATCCAAAATGATATTCTGGAGGATCCAAAATATTATTCTGGAGGATCCAAAATCATATTCTGGAGGATCCAAAATCATATTCTGGAGGAGCAAAAACCATATTCTGGAGGAGCAAAAACCATATTCTGTAGGATCCAAAATCATATTCTGGAGGATCCAAAATCATATTCTGGAGGAGCAAAATCCATATTCTGAAGGATCGAAAAATCATATTCTCGACGATCCAAAATCTTATTCTGGAGGATCGAAAACCATATTCTGGAGGATCCAAAATCATATTCTGGAGGATCCAAAACCATATTCTGGAGAATCCCAAATCATATTCTGCAGGATCCAAAATCATATTCTGGAGGATCGAAAATCATATTCTGAAGGATACAAAATCATATTTTGGAGAATCCAAAATCATATTCTGGAGGATCCAAAATCATATTCTAGAGGATCGAAAATCATATTCTGGAGGATCGAAAATCATATTTTGGAGGATCCAAAATCATATTCTGGCGTATCAAAAATGATATTCTGGAGGATCCAAAATCATATTCTGGCGGATCAAAAATGATATTCTGGAGGATACAAAATCATATTCTGGAGGTTCCAAAATCATATTCTGGAGGAGCAAAAACCATATTCTGGAGGATCCAAAATCATATTCTGGAGGATCCAAAATCATATTCTGGAGGATCGAAAATCATATTCTGGAGGATCCAAAATCATATTCTGGAGGATCGAAAATCATATTCTGGAGGATCCAAAATCATATTCTGGAGGATCCAAAATCATATTCTGGACAATCGAAAATCATATTCTGGACAATCGAAAATCATATTCTGGAGGATCCAAAATCATATTCTGGAGGATCCAAAATCATATTCTGGAGGATCCAAAATCATATTCTGGAGGATCCAAAATCATATTCTGGAGGATCCAAAATCATATTCTGGACAATCGAAATTCATATTCTGGAGGAGCCAAAAACATATTCTGGAGGATCCAAAATCATATTCTGGAGGATCCAAAATCATATTCTGGACAATCGAAAATCACATTCTGGAGGATCCAAAACCATATTCTGGAGAATCGAAAATCATATTCTGGAAGATCCAAAATCATATTCTGGAGGATCCAAAATCATATTCTGGACGATGCAAAATCATATTCTGGAGGATCCAAAATCGTATTCTACAGGATCCAAAATCATATTCTGGAGGATGCAAAATCATATCCTGGACGATGCAAAATCATATTCTGGACTTTGCAAAATCATATTCTGGAGGATCCAAAATCATATTCTGGACGATGCAAAATCATATTCTGGAATATCCAAAATCATATTCTGAACGATACAAAACAATATTCTAGAGGATCGAAAATCATATTCTGGAGGATCCCAAATCATATTCTGGAGGATCGAAAATCATATTCTGGAGGATCGAAAATCATATTCTGGAGTATCCAAAATCACATTCTGGAGGATCCAAAACTATATTCTAGAGGATCCAAAACCATATTCTGTTGGATCCAGAACAATATTCTGGAGGATCCAAAACCATATTCTGGAGTATCCAAAATCATATTCTGGAGGATCCAAAATCATATTCTGGAGGATCGAAAATCATATTCTGGAGGATCGAAAATCATATTCTGGAAGATCGAAAATCATATTCTGGAGGATCCAAAATCATATTCTGGAGGATCGAAAGCCATATTCTGGAGGATCGAAAATCATATTCTGGAAGATCGAAAATCATATTCTGGAGGATCGAAAATCATATTCTCGACGATCCAAAATCTTATTCTGGAGGATCGAAAACCATATTCTGGAGGATCCAAAATCATATTCTGGAGGATCCAAAACCATATTCTGGAGAATCCCAAATCATATTCTGCAGGATCCAAAATCATATTCTGGAGGATCGAAAATCATATTCTGAAGGATACAAAATCATATTTTGGAGAATCCAAAATCATATTCTGGAGGATCCAAAATCATATTCTGGAGGATCGAAAATCATATTCTGGAGGATCGAAAATCATATTTTGGAGGATCAAAAATGATATTCTGGAGGATCCAAAATCATATTCTGGAGGTTCCAAAATCATATTCTGGAGGATCGAAAATCATATTCTGGAGGATCGAAAATCATATTCTGGAAGATCGAAAATCATATTCTGGAGGATCCAAAATCATATTCTGGAGGATCGAAAGCCATATTCTGGAGGATCGAAAATCATATTCTGGAAGATCGAAAATCATATTCTGGAGGATCGAAAATCATATTCTCGACGATCCAAAATCTTATTCTGGAGGATCGAAAACCATATTCTGGAGGATCCAAAATCATATTCTGGAGGATCCAAAACCATATTCTGGAGAATCCCAAATCATATTCTGCAGGATCCAAAATCATATTCTGGAGGATCGAAAATCATATTCTGAAGGATACAAAATCATATTTTGGAGAATCCAAAATCATATTCTGGAGGATCCAAAATCATATTCTGGAGGATCGAAAATCATATTCTGGAGGATCGAAAATCATATTTTGGAGGATCAAAAATGATATTCTGGAGGATCCAAAATCATATTCTGGAGGTTCCAAAATCATATTCTGGAGGATCGAAAATCATATTCATGAAGATCGAAAATCATATTCTGGAGGATCGAAAATCATATTCTGGAGGATCGAAAATCATATTCTCGACGATCCAAAATCTTATTCTGGAGGATCGAAAACCATATTCTGGAGGATCCAAAATCATATTCTGGAGGATCCAAAACCATATTCTGGAGAATCCCAAATCATATTCTGCAGGATCCAAAATCATATTCTGGAGGATCGAAAATCATATTCTGAAGGATACAAAATCATATTTTGGAGAATCCAAAATCATATTCTGGAGGATCCAAAATCATATTCTGGAGGATCGAAAATCATATTCTGGAGGATCGAAAATCATATTTTGGAGGATCCAAAATCATATTCTGGCGGATCAAAAATGATGTTCTGGAGGATCCAAAATCATATTCTGGCGGATCAAAAATGATATTCTGGAGGATCCAAAATCATATTCTGGAGGTTCCAAAATCATATTCTGGAGGAGGAAAAACCATATTCTGGAGGATCCAAAATCATATTCTGGAGGATCCAAAATCATATTCTGGAGGATCGAAAATCATATTCTGGAGGATCCAAAATCATATTCTGGAGGATACAAAATCATATTTTGGAGAATCCAAAATCATATTCTGGAGGATCCAAAATCATATTCTGGAGGATCGAAAATCATATTCTGGAGGATCGAAAATCATATTTTGGAGGATCCAAAATCATATTCTGGCGGATCAAAAATGATATTCTGGAGGATCCAAAATCATATTCTGGCGGATCAAAAATGATATTCTGGAGGATCCAAAATCATATTCTGGAGGTTCCAAAATCATATTCTGGAGGAGCAAAAACCATATTCTGGAGGATCCAAAATCATATTCTGGAGGATCCAAAATCATATTCTGGAGGATCGAAAATCATATTCTGGAGTATCCAAAATCATAATCTGGAGGATCGAAAATCATATTCTGGAGGATCCAAAATCATATTCTGGAGGATCCAAAATCATATTCTGGACAATCGAAAATCATATTCTGGAGGATCCAAAATCATATTCTGGAGGATCCAAAATCATATTCTGGAGGATCCAAAATCATATTCTGGACAATCGAAAATCATATTCTGGAGGATCCAAAATCATATTCTGCAGGATCCAAATTCATATTCTGGAGGATCCAAAATCATATTCCGGACAATCGAAAATCATATTCTGGAGGATCCAAAATCATATTCTGGAGGATCGAAAATCATATTCTGGAGGATCCAAAATCATATTCTGGAGGATCCAAAATCATATTCTGGACAATCGAAAATCATATTCTGGAGGATCGAAAATCATATTCTGGAGGATCGAAAATCATATTCTGGAGGATCCAAAATCATATTCTGGAGGATCCAAAATCATATTCTGGACAATCGAAAATCACATTCTGGAGGGTCCAAAACCATATTCTGGAGAATCGAAAATCATATTCTGGAAGATCCAAAATCATATTCTGGAGGATCCAAAATCATATTCTGGACGATGCAAAATCATATTCTGGAGGATCCAAAATCGTATTCTACAGGATCCAAAATCATATTCTGGAGGATGCAAAATCATATTCTGGACGATGCAAAATCATATTCTGGACTTTGCAAAATCATATTCTGGAGGATCCAAAATCATATTCTGGACGATGCAAAATCATATTCTGGAATATCCAAAATCATATTCTGAACGATACAAAACAATATTCTAGAGGATCGAAAATCATATTCTGGAGGATCCCAAATCATATTCTGGAGGATCGAAAATCATATTCTGGAGGATCGAAAATCATTTTCTGGAGTATCCAAAATCACATTCTGGAGGATCCAAAACTATATTCTAGAGGATCCAAAACCATATTCTGTTGGATCCAGAATAATATTCTGGAGGATCCAAAACCATATTCTGGAGTATCCAAAATCTTATTCTGGAGGATCCAAAATCATATTCTGGAGCATCCAAAATCATATTCTGGAGGATCCTAAATCATATTCTGGAGGATCCAAAACAATATTATGGGCGATGCAAAACCATATTCTGGATGATCCAAAAGCACATTCTGGAGTATCCAAAATCATATTCTGGAGGAGCAAAAACCATATTCTGGGGCATCCGACCATATTCTGGAGTATCCAAAATCATATTCTGGAGGATCCAAAACCATATTCTGGAGTATCCGACCATATTCTGGAGTATCCAAAATCATATTCTGGAGGATCCAAGATCATATTCTGGAGGATCCAAAACCATATTAAGGAGGATCCAAAATCATATTCTGGAGGATCCAAAATCATATTCTGGAGGATCCAAAATCATATTCTGGAGGATCGAAAATCATATTCTGGAGGATCGAAAATCATATTCTGGTGGATCCAAAATCATATTCTGGAGGATCCAAAACCATATTCTGGAGAATCAAAAATCATATTCTGGAGGATCCAAAATCATATTCTGGAGGATCCAAAATCATATTCTAGAGGATCCAAAATCGTATTCTGGATGATGCAAAACAATATTCTAGAGGATCCAAAATCATATTCTGGAGGATCCAAAATCATATTCTTGAGGATCCAAAACAATATTATGGGCGATGCAAAACCATATTCTGGATGATCCAAAAGCACATTCTGGAGTATCCAAAATCATATTCTGGAGGAGCAAAAACCATATTCTGGAGTATCCGACCATATTCTGGGGTATCCAAAATCATATTCTGGAGTAACCGATCATATTCTGGGGCATCCGACCATATTCTGGAGTATCCAAAATCATATTGTGGAGGATCCAAAACCATATTCTGGAGTATCCGACCATATTCTGGAGTATCCAAAATCATATTCTGGAGGATCCAAGATCATATTCTGGAGAATCCAAAACCATATTCAGGAGGCTCCAAAATCATATTCTGGAGAATCCAAAATCATATTCTGAAGGATCCAAAATCATATTCTGGAGGATCCAAAATAATATTCTGGAGGATCGAAAATCATATTCTGGAGGATCGAAAATCATATTCTGGAGGATCCAAAATCATATTCTGGAGGATCCAAAATCATATTCTGAAGGATCCAAAATGATATTCTGGAGGATCCAAAATATTATTCTGGAGGATCCAAAATCATATTCTGGAGGATCCAAAATCATATTCTGGAGGAGCAAAAACCATATTCTGGAGGAGCAAAAACCATATTCTGTAGGATCCAAAATCATATTCTGGAGGATCCAAAATCATATTCTGGAGGAGCAAAATCCATATTCTGAAGGATCGAAAATCATATTCTCGACGATCCAAAATCTTATTCTGGAGGATCGAAAACCATATTCTGGAGGATCCAAAATCATATTCTGGAGGATCCAAAACCATATTCTGGAGAATCCCAAATCATATTCTGCAGGATCCAAAATCATATTCTGGAGGATCGAAAATCATATTCTGAAGGATACAAAATCATATTTTGGAGAATCCAAAATCATATTCTGGAGGATCCAAAATCATATTCTAGAGGATCGAAAATGATATTCTGGAGGATCGAAAATCATATTTTGGAGGATCCAAAATCATATTCTGGCGTATCAAAAATGATATTCTGGAGGATCCAAAATCATATTCTGGCGGATCAAAAATGATATTCTGGAGGATACAAAATCATATTCTGGAGGTTCCAAAATCATATTCTGGAGGAGCAAAAACCATATTCTGGAGGATCCAAAATCATATTCTGGAGGATCCAAAATCATATTCTGGAGGATCGAAAATCATATTCTGGAGGATCCAAAATCATATTCTGGAGGATCGAAAATCATATTCTGGAGGATCCAAAATCATATTCTGGAGGATCCAAAATCATATTCTGGACAATCGAAAATCATATTCTGGAGGATCCAAAATCATATTCTGGAGGATCCAAAATCATATTCTGGAGGATCCAAAATCATATTCTGGAGGATCCAAAATCATATTCTGGAGGATCCAAAATCATATTCTGGAGGATCCAAAATCATATTCTGGAGGATCCAAAATCATATTCTGGACAATCGAAATTCATATTCTGGAGGAGCCAAAAACATATTCTGGAGGATCCAAAATCATATTCTGGAGGATCCAAAATCATATTCTGGACAATCGAAAATCACATTCTGGAGGATCCAAAACCATATTCTGGAGAATCGAAAATCATATTCTGGAAGATCCAAAATCATATTCTGGAGGATCCAAAATCATATTCTGGACGATGCAAAATCATATTCTGGAGGATCCAAAATCGTATTCTACAGGATCCAAAATCATATTCTGGAGGATGCAAAATCATATTCTGGACGATGCAAAATCATATTCTGGACTTTGCAAAATCATATTCTGGAGGATCCAAAATCATATTCTGGACGATGCAAAATCATATTCTGGAATATCCAAAATCATATTCTGAACGATACAAAACAATATTCTAGAGGATCGAAAATCATATTCTGGAGGATCCCAAATCATATTCTGGAGGATCGAAAATCATATTCTGGAGGATCGAAAATCATATTCTGGAGTATCCAAAATCACATTCTGGAGGATCCAAAACTATATTCTAGAGGATCCAAAACCATATTCTGTTGGATCCAGAACAATATTCTGGAGGATCCAAAACCATATTCTGGAGTATCCAAAATCTTATTCTGGAGGATCCAAAATCATATTCTGGAGCATCCAAAATCATATTCTGGAGGATCCTAAATCATATTCTGGAGGATCCAAAACAATATTATGGGCGATGCAAAAAGATATTCTGGATGATCCAAAAGCACATTCTGGAGTATCCAAAATCATATTCTGGAGGAGCAAAAACCATATTCTGGGGCATCCGACCATATTCTGGAGTATCCAAAATCATATTCTGGAGGATCCAAAACCATATTCTGGAGAATCCGACCATATTCTGGAGTATCCAAAATCATATTCTGGAGGATCCAAGATCATATTCTGGAGGATCCAAAACCATATTCAGGAGGATCCAAAATCATATTCTGGAGGATCCAAAATCATATTCTGGAGGATCCAAAATCATATTCTGGAGGATCGAAAATCATATTCTGGAGGATCGAAAATCATATTCTGGTGGATCCAAAATCATATTCTGGAGGATCGAAAATCATATTCTGGTGGATCCAAAATCATATTCTGGAGGATCCAAAACCATATTCTGGAGAATCAAAAATCATATTCTGGAGGATCTAAAATCATATTCTGGGGGATCCAAAATCATATTCTAGAGGATCCAAAATCGTATTCTGGATGATGCAAAACAATATTCTGGAGGATCCAAAATCATATTCTTGAGGATCCAAAACAATATTATAGTCGATGCAAAACCATATTCTGGATGATCCAAAAGCACATTCTGGAGTATCCAAAATCATATTCTGGAGGAGCAAAAACCATATTCTGGAGTATCCGACCATATTCTGAAGGATCCAAAATCATATTCTGGAGGATCCAAAATAATATTCTGGAGGATCGAAAATCATATTCTGGAGGATCGAAAATCATATTCTAGAGGATCCAAAATCATATTGTGGAGGATCCAAAATCATATTCTGAAGGATCCAAAATCATATTCTGGAGGATCCAAAATAATATTCTCGACGATCCAAAATCATATTCTGGAGGATCGAAAACCTTATTCTGGAGTATCCGATTATATTTTTGGAAATTCAATCACATTTTGAAGTATCCGACAATTTTTTGGAGCATCAAACACGATATTCTGCAGTATCCTTTAATATGTAATCCAGATAAATTGGTTTGTATTCAAGGCAGAATAAGAATATACACCAGATGGATTGGATGGGTCTATCAGAATAAGAATGTCAACAGATGGATTGGATGGGTGCGTTAGAATAAGATTGTACACCAGATGGATTGGATGGGTGTATCAGAAAAAGAATGTACACCAGATGGATTGGATGGGTGCATCAGAATAAAAATGTACACGAGATGGATTGGATGGGTGCATCAGAATAAGAATGTACACGAGATGGATTGGATAGGTGCATCAGAATAAGAATGTACGTACACGAGAAGGATTGGATGGGTGCATCAGGATTAGGATGTACGCGAGATGGATTGGATGGGTGTATCAGAATAAGAATGTACACGAGATGGATTGGATGGGTGTATCAGAATAAGAATGTACACGAGATGGATTGGATGGGTGTATCAGAATGAAAATGTACACGAGATGGATTGGAGGGGTGCTTCAGAATTAGAATGATCTCGGGATGGATTGGATGGGTACATCAGAATACGAATGTACACGAGATGGATTGGATGGCTGTATCAGAATAAGAATGTACACGAGATGGATTGGATTGGTGCTTCAGAAATAGAATGATCACGGGATGGATTGGATGGGTACATCAGAATAAGAATGTACAAGAGATGGATTGGATGGGTGCATCAGAATAAGAATGTACACGAGATGGATTGGATTGGTGCTTCAGAATTAGAATGTTCATGGGATGGATTGGATTGGTGTATCAGAATAAGAATGTACACGAGATGGATTGGATGGGTGCATCAGAATTAGAATGTACACGAGATGGATTGAATGGCTGTATCAGAATAAGAATGTACACGAGATGGATTGGATTGGTGTATCAGAATAAGAATGTACACGAGATGGATTGGATGGGTGTATCAGAATAAAAATGTACACGAGATGGATTGGATGGGTGCATCAGAATAAGAATGTACACGAGATGGATTGGATGGGTGCATCAGAATAAGAAAGTACACGAGATGGATTGGATGGGTGCATCAGAAGAAGAATGTACACGAGATGGATTGGATGGGTGCATCAGAAGAAGAAAGTACACGAGATGGATTGGATGGGTGCATCAGAATAAGAATGTACACGAGATGGATTGGATGGGTGCATCAGAATAAGAATGTACACGAGAGGGATTGGATGGGTGCATCAGAATAAGAATGTACACGAGATGGATTGGATGGGTGCATCAGAATAAGAATGTACACGAGATGGATTGGATGGGTGCATCAGAATAAGAATGTACACGAGATGGATTGGATGGGTGCATCAGAATAAGAATGTACACGAGATGGATTGGATGGGTGTATCAGAAGAAGAAAATACACGAGATGGATTGGATGCAGGCCTGTAACGACAGGGCCTGCACAGGGTGCACGTGCACCTACCCCCCATCAGACCAAAAGGTCCGTCTTTTATCAATATTTGTTTGTTAAAGTTAATAAAGTTCATTATTATTATTATTGCTTGAAAATAAAAAAAAAAAATAGAGATTTAATGTAAATCAAAAAATTAAACCACTATCATTTCCCAGTTTTCTGCATTTGTTTCTTTTTTCCAATAATGTGTTGGGTTACCTGTGGTACACTACACTTAGGTCCATTTTTACTTGATGTGCACCCCCCCGGTAAATGTTCTGGTTACGGCCCTGCTTGTCCTAGGCGGAACTGTGTGGATATTCCCCAAACAGTGGGTAGTTATTGTTTGGGTAGGGTAATTAGCACTCCGGAAAGTTCTTTTTGGGTTATGTCTCATGAGAAGTGTATAAATTGTATGTAATTAGGCAGATGAAGCTAGAGGTTGAATAGAATAAAACCTGGAAGAAGGAACCTTCACCGCCTTGATTCGACTCAAGCTAACCTAGTCCTAACAGTTGATATGAACTAATATACATTCTCGTCTTGTTATTCAGTTATTTCCATTAGTACTTCAAGTAGTTCTCTCATACTATATCAAATTATAGAGCAATAGTCAAAACATACGACTATGCCACAGAAGTAATTAGGAATTAGTCACCAACGAAAAAAAGAAAGAAAGAAAGAAAGAAAGAAACGGAAGGAAGGAAGGAAGGAAGGAAGGAAGGAAGGAAGGAAGGAAGGAAGGAAGGAAGGAAGGAAGGAAGGAAGGAAGGAAGGAAAGAAATATATATTAAATTATAGAGCAATCATCAAAACATACAATTATGAAACAGAAGTAATCAATAATTAGTCACGAGAGAAGAAAGAAAGAAAGAAAGAAAGAAAGAAAGAAAGAAAGAAAGAAAGAAAGAAAGAAAGAAAGAAAGAAAGAAAGAAAGAAAGAAAGAAAGAAAGAAAGAAAGAAAGAAAGAAAGAAAGAAAGAAAGAAAGAAAGAAAGAAAGAAAGAAGAAAGAAAGAAAGAAGGAAAGAAAGAAAGAAAGAAAGAAAGAAAGAAAGAAAGAAGGAAAGAAAGAAAGAAAGAAAGAAAGAAAGGAAGAAAGAAGGAAAGAAAGAAAGAAAGAAAGAAAGAAAGAAAGAAAGAAAGAAGGAAAGAAAGAAAGAAGGAATGAAAGAATGAAAGAAAGAAAGGAAGGAAGAAAGGAAGAAAGGAAGAAAGGAAGAAAGGAAGAAAGGAAGAAAGGAAGAAAGGAAGAAAGGAAGAAAGGAAGAAAGGAAGAAAGGAAGAAAGGAAGAAAGGAAGAAAGGAAGAAAGGAAGAAAGGAAGAAAGGAAGAAAGGAAGAAAGGAAGAAAGCAGGAAAGAAAGAAAGAGGAAAGGAAGAAGGAAAGAAACAAAAAGTAAGTAAGCGGAAGAAAGTACTGACACAAAACAAAAATATTTCATTTCAGGTCTAAAAATAAAATGACTAAAACATATTACTTTCATTCAGTTTTTAACATTACAACTTAACAACTATCCTAGACGATATCCTCCCTATTCCTTTCTATAAGTATCTCAATAATTACATATTCCTGCCAAACAGCACCATGTAGCGTATGTCCAACCCGTCTACGCGGTGATCAAAATGAATATTATATATTACTATTTTTATAGTGTGTAATTGAAGGTGGCTGAATTTTGAATATTACCATCTTGTGTGGAAAATAATTCATAACTGGAAAACTAGAAAAACTATGGCAGTTATTTTTTCAGGACATCTACCAAGGGCGGATCCAGGGGGAGGGTCGGGGGACCCCCCCTGTCAAATTTAAGTTCAAATATTTTTTATCAATGAGATCGAGTATATCCTAAAAAGTTGTTTTTTTTTCTGAGAGAAGGCTTAATTTTAATATTCATTTTAATATCAATCAATGCCGTAAGTTTTAGCAGCTCATAAACGCTTCAATATTTGGGCTTCCTGTGGTAAAATGCGCCCGGGATTCCTGTGCCAACTAAATTTTCCCCTAGGACCCCCCCCCCCCCCCCCCCCCTTTGAAAAATCCTGGATCTGCCCTTGTCTACTTTAAAATAACTTTCCACAAATAATTTATACTGGAAAACTAAATTGTTTTAAAAGCTATGGAAGTAATTGTCTAAGGACATCTATTTTAAAATAATTGTAAAATAATTCATAACTGGAAAACTGAAAAAAACCATGGAAGTTCTTTTCTCAGGACACCTTCTCTTGCTAAATCTTCTTTTTTAGCAAGTCGCTCAAGTCGAAAAATTGTTTTTGTTCTCTTTAAGACAGATGTGACTTGGATTAAACGTATTTTTCACTTTGCAAAAATAAGAAAAAATGTTTTTTGATCCATCTTTGACTACATTATTGCGACTTTTTTCTGTGCATTGACGAGTAAGCAAAGCGCGCGGGAACCCTGTGTATAGTGGTACACGGACGGACGTCGTACTGACAATAGAATGACGTATCAAGCCATGAAAAACCATTCGATGGGTTACCTTCGGCCCGCACGGGAGCTCCGCTATAAGTTATATGTTTTCATTCAAAATTTAGCAGAAGGGCTATCAAAAAATGGGACCATTTTATATTCATATCCATTGTATTCTACAATTCTTAGGTTAGTAAATGGAGCTACCAAAAATATGTTTTTTTAAAACCCAAAATTATGAACGGTTCAAGAAATCCCTGTACGTTACTCACAGGTAGCCCAAGCTATGGTTCTGAATATATAGTATTCTATTTTAAAGAAATTTTTTGATCTGCCATACATTCTCTCTCTCTATATTCAGAACCATAGCTTGGGCTACCTGTGGTTACTTGCTTCCCTTACGCCTTGTACGCTGGATCAAAAGTCGCGGGCTCAAGATTACGATATTTTCCCATCATTCCTTGCGCACGTTCTCTTTCGGCCGCCATCATGGTGAGTGTAAGGATTTCCGAGATTAACTTAAAAAATCCTTTTCCATCGGCTTCAACATTCGTGTTTTTATCCTATTTTGATATCAGAAATGAAGTTTAGTTATCATTTAGTCAAGCTAGCTAATAATTTGTGTGTATTATTAAAGATAACGATGCATTTTAATTCGAAAATCGAGACCAACTTTGATATCAATCGAATAGAAAATTACGTTCGATAGCATTTAATCTCGTTGTGTTGTGCTTTATAATGACTTGTTTTAGCTATCCGAGATTTATGTTGAGGTTTGTTATGATGCTAAACTTGTGGCGTATTTCTGTTCTTCCAAAGGCACTCGTTATTCCAGAAAAGTTTCAGCATATTCTTCGTGTGCTCAACACTAACATTGATGGAAAGCAAAAAATCATGTTTGCCATGACGGCAATCAAGGTGAGAAAGTCTCCACTATTTTATGTTGGCTTTTATTTGCCATCGGATTTGACATAGTTTTTCAACTGAAAATTCCAATGGCAGTCATCATCTGTGCAGTTGAAAATGTGTTGTATGATTATAATTATTATCCAATGGCACCTACAAACGACCATAATTTTGTCTATTCGTAAAGTATTTCAGTGTATCGTGATTCTCCTATAAGTTTGATCGGGGGAGAGCCACCAATATCAACCCTTAATGTCTGCTTAATGCGATTTTGAGCTGTGAATACAGGTTTTATTGATGTTTGTAAGAAAATATATTTTGCGTTGGCCTTCACGACTGCTATGATCAATAGCTTACTATCAATAGATGTGATAAAAGTTAAATTTTACACTGTAAAAAATAAGAGAGATCACTTACTGATGTTTTGGACGCTAGTCCTTCGTCGGAGATGACAATAGATGTCACCTCTGGTAGTATCTGCATTTTGACCAGCTTGTAGAATGTTGGAGATTGTCTGTGTATCTTGTTTTCTGGTTTCATGTTGTAGAAATAGTCAGGTAGAATACTCCGAGGAGTTATACTGACATTATTTGACTTAACAGTCACTAGTTGCCCCCTCAGTCAAATTCAAAAAAGTCACATGATTGATAGCAAGCAGTACAGAATGTATTTTCTTCCAACTAACCGCCAATATAAACCCCTCATAAGTTAATTTAATTTTTTTTGCATTTTTTGTACAAATTGTTTGTTATAACCTCCATTATTATATAGCTTTAATAGTATGCTATATAATTATGCCTGTGCATAATTAGTGATTGAGCATGGTTGCTTATGCCATCTGCAGCTGTGCAGCAAACTTTGCTGCAAATTATAAGAAAATGGCATTGAAAGTTGCCCTATTTCACTATGACGTCACATCAAAACAATCTATTGTTTTAACCCTAAGGATCATGGTCGCCAGAGGGGGCTAATTAGTATAGGAAATCGCATGACCTTGAGTACAAGTCTCTTTGGCCTATTTTCTCCAACAAATTCTAATTAAGGACAACTAAAATACATAAAAAGTTTTTTGTTTACACTCAATTTGCCACTGTTGGCTGTGTTTAGCAGTGTTTTCATAGCGAATTAATTGGTACCCCTAAGGAGTACCTATTAATGCTCTAGTTGTACTGCTCTCGACCAATCAGAATCGAGAAATTTTGTTCAGAGTACTATAAGCAGCAAAACATTAAATCACAATAAAATTTGGTTTATGGTATAGTACGATAGTGAGAGCAGCTAAATACAGGGGTTTCAATAGGATGCTGCTACCGGCAGTCAATCTCTGGGTACTTTATTATTCTTGTCCATGTACAGTATAAACAAGCTGTCACATCACAGTGAAAAATGGCATATTACTTCGTAATATGTACATGTAATTGTATATATGAGCTTATAAGGAGTTATTGGCATCATTCAGAGTTTCTAGTTGGTTCTCTCCTGTGCTTCAAGGGTTTTTCTCCGTGTTCTCCGCTTTTCCTCCCTCCACAAAAATCAACTTCTAAATTCCAATTCGATCATGGAACGAGGGCCACAGGTTCGTAAGCACTGGCTATTTAGTGCTACCCTCATAAAAACAAGGAGTGTTTTTTTTTCTTTTTTTTTTCTTTTTTTTTTCTTTTTTTCTCAACAGCGCAACCAATATATTGCTTTCTTGACCTCATTATTGTTTCATATTGTAGTGTTATTATTTTCTATCTTGCCTTACATAACTGATGTCTTTGTTAATCCTACAGGGTGTTGGTCGGCGCTATGCCAATCTTGTTTGCAAGAAGGCAGATATAGATATGAACAAACGTGCTGGTGAGCTGACCGAGGATGAGGTGGAGAGGGTTGTCACCATTATGCAAAATCCTCGTCAGTACAAGATTCCTGATTGGTTCCTTAACAGAAGAAAGGATCACAAGGATGGAAAATTCTCTCAGGTAACTTGTACATAATGCTTGTCATACAGCTATTTCAGAAAACGTTGAATACTGAATACAGCATACTGAATAGTGCATTCCAAATTTCAGAGCTTTCAATAATATTTGGAGTAGACGGTCAATCCAAAAAAGTAGGGTTCCGTATCCCCCAAGGGGCCGTAACTTTATTTGGCAATGAATTAATTTTTTGTCAAGATAGCCGGCAGTTTAAGGTGAAGTATCAGGCGATAAACCGCTGGTAGCCGCCTTTTATTGAAAGCTCTGTAATTTGAAATAAAAAGTAAATATACAGTGATTTGTTCTCTCTATATGTAGCTAGTGTATTGTTTTCGGGTGAAAATAAATAATTATTATTAATTTTACAATATTACATGACCCAAAATGCATTTACGTCTAGGAATGCACTATTCAGTATTCAACATTTTTTGAAATAGCTGTATATGTTTTCTGAACTTAAAAACATATGATGCTGTTTATATCTGCACCCATGAAGGCCCTTGCAAAAAAACTTGATTTTGTATTGCTACCATTTGCTTTTAACCTTGAAGTATGAACGATTTTATGGATTGTTTTAGGTTTTAAATTTTACAGGTTTCTCTAGTTTTGTGTCGCTTTTGCCATGTGAGTTATCAGTGTTGAAAAACTTAATTCTGATGACATTTGTTTGAGCCAGTAATTGATAAATGGCTTTATTTTGCAATTTAAAGCACTATACAGTTTGATCAGAAAGTAATAATTCTCAACTCATTGAAAAATCTGAAAACCTGAGCAAATCATTTTTGAAATGTGTGTTCACAACACCCATTAACTTGTTCATTTTGCCATCCAAATCTCTACGTTTCGATGTTCAAGTATCACCTTATCTATCCTTAAATCAGTTTAAAACCTTGCTCTATGAATATTACACCTCTGCTTTACTGATAAATTATGATGTGGTCATCCCCATACATGGACAACCACTTGTTTAAAGTGTATTACCAGCTGTAGTCTGGCAAGTGCAGTCAGATGCAGCAGTTAATGCAACTGTGTGTAACTTGCTTATGTTTGTTACTATTTTGTTTTTGATATTTTTTGGACCCACAGTAATCAGTAGTGCTGTTGTGGAGTAACAGCCTATTTTTTTGATGGGCGAAGTTAAATAAATAAATGAACAGATATCACAAAAACCAGATCAAACCATTAAGTTTGAAACATAAAACAATGTGTAAAATTGTTCACACTTCAAGGTTGAATGCAAATGGTAGTAATGTTATTCTATAAACAGTTACATACAAGTATAGTTTTAGAGCCAGTCCTTTTATTATAACTGCCTCTGTTTTATTTTTGCATGGATCTAAATGTATAAAGTGTTGTAGACTAAGTTGCAACTCATTCTAAGATAACCTGTGGCTAACCTGGTAGATGCAGCTAACCCAGGGCTCAAAATAACGGTCAGTCATACGCTGTTCAAGATGTCCAGCATATGATATTTTATTTTATTTTTTCCAAATATGATCAGTCAACATGTCCGTTCAAAACTGTAGTTGACCAGTCGAGTACCAAATTTGGCCAGACATTGACCATTGACTGGCCATTTTTTTTGAGCCCTGCTAACCAGACACGATAAAAACTTTATCTAATCAAAAGAGAGCAAAATCCCCAATGACCTGATCAATTAACATACAGTATTACAATGACATGTTTCAAAAGAGTGAATTCGTAGATCACAGTCTTACATGCTAATGAGGTCTGGTAATATCCTAATGAGCTGTGTGGAGTAGACTAAATAGAAATATGGTGAAAACCAACATTAGAGAAAAACGTTTGTGCAAGAATTTACAAGAGTTTTAGTGGGGAAATAAATGTTTGTTTTTTCCCAGTATACAAAAGAAATCGTGGGTATAATTTCATAAGACAAAGATACTGTATTAATAAATACAATATGAAAGAATAAGCCTTAAGTTTCAAGAACTGACTTTAAGTTTTGGCATTTTGTAAAGACTATTTTTCAGGCAAGTGTGAAAGTCAAAATTTCAACATTTTTGATCACTGGACAAAAATCAACCAGACATTCTTCGCCATTGCTGCAAGAGCATGGAGACTTTTTTGGTAGAATTTTGAAAATTGTTGTCCAATCATAGTTATCAATAAAACTCCAGATGTTTTTGTCATGAATTTACAATAAAAATCTGTATTTCAAAGAAATTAAGCTCTCTAAAAAAGCTAATTAGGATTTCTGCACTATTTCCAGGAATTTCCACACTTTTCCTCACTATTTTCCAGCACTCTATCAGATGCACTGATATTAGCAGTCCTCATTTTATTTTATTTTATTTTATTTTATTTTATTTGACTTAGCCTACTCTTTGCAGAAATAAAAATTAATATATTAACGCATCAGTGAAAGGTTCAGTAATGTTCTAAAATAAGAGAGGCTAGGAATCTATTACAGGTTTTCCCCAATTACAATAGATCCTAAAAACTAAAAATTCTAAAATCTATTATTCTGATGCGATCATATTATAATTAGGCAATCAGTTAGGCAATGTACATAAAAGCTCACAAAGCACTCTGCATGGGAAAGTGAGTTCTTAAGATGTAACATGGAATCAATGGAACTATCAGAAGAAAAAAAAATCTACTGAAATCCCTCCAACCCCACAGAAACGCTGAGGGAAAATTATCTGATGAATTTTTAGAGGAGCCAAACTGAAGCGTAAGAACTCACTTTCCCATCATGACATGTAAAACTGCATTATCATCAATATACAAGGCCAAATATGAAACTGTCCTCACTAAAACGTTCAGTTTAGCAGGCCAAACGACAAGCGCACGGGCTGCAAATGCATTTACCGTCCTGCTTTGATCTGATTGGTTGAGAAAATGTCTGTCAGCCAATCAGATCTTAAGGAAACCATAGCAAATCGTGTGCATTTGATTTTTTTCTTGTTTTGTATGTATAAAAACTTTATTTTTTGAATGGAAATGTTTTATTGAAATTCAAATTTTTTATATTGATATTGCAAACGTTGTAGCAAAATATTGATGCTATTCAGGCCACAAATAAACAATATGCCCTCCAGAAGTATATATAACATCTAAGAGTTTTAGATTTAGGGTGAAGATGGAATACTTTGCTTTTGTTTTTCATTGTGATTGGTTAAAAGTAGTCCTGCTAGTATCCACATTAAAAACAGTTTCTTAAATCTTTTTCAGCTTCTGTCCAACTCCCTGGACAACAAGCTTCGTGAGGATCTTGAAAGACTAAAGAAGATCAGAGCTCATCGTGGCTTGAGACATTACTGGGGGTAAGCAAACATAAACACTATACACGCATCAAGAGTTCCATGCTACTGTTCAATGCGCATGCTCAAAGGATTAAAAAGTGGGATAAAATTTGTAAAATATGCTATATTTTAGTTGTATCTTTCTTGTCAAGTACAATTTTCACTAAATATTCAAGATCGCGTACTGTTAAGCGAATTTTGAATCAAATATACCGACAAATTGCATATTATACAAAATATTATCCCACTTTTTAATCCCCTAAGCAAGTGCATTGAGCCACAGCACGGAACTCTTGATGCGTCTATTGCTTGTTGTCTCTTTTTTTATGAGCCTTGATTTACCACTATATTCTTGATTACATGGCCATAGAAATGTGTTTTATTGCAAATTTTGGGTCAATAACATGATTTATTATACATTTTACTCACTATCTCGCTTCTGATTGGCCAAGAGCCCTCAGCCAATCCCTGATATAATGTGAACTTGATATGATAAATGTAGGTTTTACCTACAGATAATACATTTATCATGTCGAGTTTAAAGGTCACAACATGGAAATGCAAATATGTTTGCTATTTTTTTGAAAGCAGAATTAAATCTTTATTCTTATTTAACAAAATGTATAATAAAACAGTTATTGAATTTGGTTTTTGCATGATATCGTAACAAGACCTTGGCCATTTTATCCACCTACGGCTTCGGCAGATAACACGGCCTTGGTCTTGATAATTTACAATATCATGCTCAACCTCATCCAATAACTGTTTAAAATCCATTGCCGGATTTCAAGTCAAGAGGGATCAATATTGATGAATTTACAGCCATTCAAAAATGTTACCTTTCTTTGTATTTTTGAATGGCTGTAAGTTGTTCAATATTGATCTGATTAACACCAAACTTCAGAATTTTGTGGGTTCTGATGGCATAATTTAATCATTTAATCAGGCAATATATGTTTCAAAAAATTTGTAAACTTGTAAAATTTTCTGGTTTCCAGTGGTGTTCTGGAAAATTTTCAAAATGGCTTATGGGCTACTTTGTGGTGAAGAGTGTTACAGTCAGGCATTGTTGTTAAATTGCCATATGATCGTACTAACTTTTTTACAATTTATTGACCTGATTTTGTTTATTCTCTTCTTGAAACTATCTAGAAAAATATATTTTCCTAGAAGTTTTGCTAAAATTTTGAGAACAGAATAAATCATTCAAGTCAAATTGTACAAAAGTTGGTACAATCGTATGGCAATTCAACAACAATGTCCAAACATTTTGGTGACAGTAACACTATTTACCATGTGAAAGCCTAACGCTGAAAAGGTGGATTAATCAACCCCCTTCCCCAGGCTATTGTGAAAAGCCACTAGGAGTGTGATTCAGTTTAGATTTGAAAATAGTCCTTCAAAAAAACAAAATGTCCTGCAATTTTTTCCTGCAACTTTTGCTTGAACCATGTTATATTTATATACATTATTATTAGAGACAATGAAATTAACACAGATTTTGTTTGGTGTTGTTGTTTATAGTCTTAGAGTGCGTGGTCAACATACCAAGACAACAGGCCGTAAAGGACGCACTGTAGGTGTGGCCAAGAAGAAGGGAGGTTAAAATATAATGTTGCAATAATAAAGCCCAGCATACCTGAATCATGTGGTGTTTTTTATTCATGGCTTTTCTTACTTTTTTTATTTGCACTTAATTCAAAAAATGTTGGTCAGAGATCTGAAATCTAAAACCGAAATATATTGTGGGCTGTGAGCTGTGAATAGACCTCATCGGCTTGGGGTAATGTTGTCCCATTTCAGACCATGTATCATTCTCTAGAGAATAAGATTCTTTGTTTGAGTTGTATCCATATTCATGTATCTTCTCATGTGTAACCATTAAACAAAGAAATGATACTCTAGGGAATGACACATGGTCTGAAATGGGAAAACATTACATCCAAGCCGACGAGGTCTATTTAAATGTGAAGAAAACTGATAATAGCCCTTTTTTGATATTCTGGTTGAGTGATCACGCACAAAGCAATTCAAGGTGAGGCTCAGGGGAAACAATGGAATAATCCTGATATATTCTTTTGTTTTCGCAGAGCCTTGTTGTATAGTCAATTTACACTCAAAACCGCTCAAGCGCACCCCTAGAATCCCATTAATGAATTTATTATTCAAATATTGAGTTCATTATTCACTCTATCTACTTGAGTTTTGATTGGATTCTTCAACAATTGCCATGCCAAGGTAGAAAATATCCCCAGAAAGGCCATCAATTAGAATTTTAGTTGTGAAATGAATTTGAAGTTTGGAGTCTTCTGATTTTTTAACTCAATATTTGAATAATAAAATCATTGATAGTGCCTAAGGGGTATGCTTGAGCTTTTTTGACTGTAATTAGTGGCTTGCAACAGAGAGGTGGAAACAAGTTTTCCCTGTTTGTAACAAGTTTTGACTTGTTTTTTTTTTCCTTCTTCTAAATATGCCACCACCTTTGAGCTATGACCTGTCTCAGATTTCAGATCTCTAGCTGACAACCTTTTTGGAAATAAGTGTACACCTACGGTAATAATTTTGTAATCATTACATACAGCCAATACTGTGCTTCCATTGGTACGACTTCATGGTATCTGGTGTCTGCATCAAACAGACTTCTGTCTATGGTATAGCTAAGGATTGAAAGTAAGATTAACCAACAATACCAACCAAACCTCTGGCTTCTATCTATATCCACCAACATGAGGTGTCCCCTATTTTGATACAAGTACTTTTGACCTTTTGGGAAAATTTGCTTCAAAAGGTTGTCTCTGAAAATGCATTGAAAGCTTTGCATCCACACTAGCATTTCCATAGTGTCTACACTAAAATGATCAAAAATTCATGTATGATTGGAAATTAAGCATTATCACTTGTGCTTGTGAAAGAAAGAGGTGCCTGCATGAATGTCAGTGTTTTCAAAAGCTGCCACTCTTATTATAGGCCTCCATTTTCAAATGTCTCCACTCTGGATAGTGTTACAATATGCCAATGATTTTGTCAGCAGAGCAGATGTTTTGGTCATTTTTGTCACATTACCAGTTCCTGCAAAGGGGCTATTATTATCATGTCCCTATCATTGCAAGCTGACTGTTCAAGCTGATGGTGCAGGGAATTGTGAAGGGTACTATTGCAGAAACAAACCAGATGGCCATGGTATGTGTTGTTTTAACACAGTGTGTCTAGAAAGAACTTGTTTGTGAAAAAAAATTTGTGTACCCTATATGAAAATCAAAGAATTCTTCACACACACACAAAAAAAAACATCCTGGTCTTGGGAGAGTTCTCATAGAGGTAGCCAAAAAAGCTGGGGTCAACTTTTCATTCAGTTCAAAGATCTACTGAATAAATATATCAGAAGTCATGAATAAAATTACAGTTTTTTTTTTTAGTCGTTTTCTTGGGGGGGGGGGGGCGGGGGGGGAGGGGGGCTAGAAAATTTTTATATTTGGAAGTGGGGGGGTTATCAAAATATTCAATTCCTTACCATGGGGGCTAGCATTTTTTTTCTATTTGATTCCTCTAATTCCTCTGCCCCCCCCTCCTAAAAAATGAATGCTCCCTTACCAGACATCTGAGCCAACCTCGACTTGAAGCCATTGTTCATGGTCTCGAGCAAAATTGGGAAAGGTCTATTATAAAACATTTTTTAAAAGTGCATTAAATTTTCCTTAGAATACCATAATTTTTAAAAATAATCTTTGGATTTTTCATCGTTTGATTTAATTTTAGCTAAAGAAAATTTTGAGTCAATTTAGTTTAGAGTATTCTTTTGAAAAAGCTGTTTTGTACTCCCACCCCCCCCCCCCCCCGGTTTGTACTATTTTATTGGCATGAACAACCACAATGAGCTCTGCTAAAATATTGCATCCTGTTGTGACTAGTTACACATAATAATGATAATAATGGAATAATGATTACGTAACACCCTTTCTATTTTACTACATTATATATTCTACGCAATACAACTCAACTCATGATCAGGAGCCCAGGGTATATGGTATAGGGTATGTGCTACTGAGAGCCAAGACCCTAATTATCTAGAACAGATATATCCTCTTTATCACTAAACAAGCTCTTAGTGCACAACTATTTATACAATAGCATAGAAAAAAAGATTTATATTTTGGAAAAAAAAATTTGTAGTATAATAAAGACAAAGTTATGATGTTCCTGCTAACAAATAGCGTTGCATTGCGTGTGTTAAGTTACTCCTCATCTTGACCTTTGGGGCACGGCGGGGGTGACAGCTGTTTGCTGACGAAGTATCTTAGTTTATTACTTCATCCTTAATTGCTTTATTCAGATGGCTAGAAAAGCTGATTTTTCTTCAAAATTATTAACTTAATCTGTGAATAATTATAAGTGCTGAGTATAATGGAGCATTCATTACTCTATTTTAAACTTACTGATACAAATTTGATACTTTGTAAATTAAGAAACCACCTTGCAAGAGACAATTGTTTTCACACTCTTTCATACACCTATCTTGGGTAAACTTCTCGTGGCAAAACCAAACCAGAACGCAACCTGTTTGTTGAGCTCAAAAAAGTCCTACAACAACTTTACTGATCATCGGTAAAGTCTCTCCTTATCATATGATTGTAATCATGAATATTTCACAATCGTTTCAAGCAGATTTTATCACTGATAAAGCAAATTTTCCATACATATTGGTGGATACTAATCTGTCAATGGTTTCCAAGCAACATGTTTCCATAGCAACAGTAGCTTCATCATATCAAAATCTAGTCTGCAATCTAATCTTGCATGATCAAGTAGAGTAGTATTTCATGTTGGTAAGGCTGGAAGAAAATTTATGGGATTACAGCCATATTTTCAGACTTTTCAACTCAGGAACTATTTTCAGCTGGAGGGTGGGGGGGGGGGGGGGATTCCAATGTGAAAGAAAGTAGAAATGTAGAAATGACCCTAACAGCGGCTGAGTAGGAGACTATGCATACACCCCCAGGCATTTTTCAAGATGTTTAGGGACCACTGGCATTGAAGGGAGAGGATAGGAGAGAAATATGGGAGGGATAGGATTATTCATGAAATGTAACTTACCGGTAGTCTTCAAATAAAATACACGCATCAAGAGTTTCATGCTACTGCTCTAAGCGCATGCTCAGGGGATTAAAAAGTGGGATAATATTTTGTAAAATATGCAATTTTTTGGTATATTTGATTCAGAATTCACTTAACGGTACGTGTTCTTGAATATTTAATGAAAATTGTACTTGACAAGAAAAATACAACTAAGATATAGCATATTTTACAAAATATTATCCCACTTTTTAATCCCCTGAGCATGCGCTTAGAGCAGTAGCACAGAACTCTTGATGCATGAATAAGCAGATAAGTCTCTGCAACCACCCCACCCACCAGTAGTTCTCTCATTAAAATTGCAAACTAATAGACCTCATCAGCTTGGGTGTAATGTTGTCCCATTTCAGACCACGTGTCATTCTCTTGAGAATAAGATTCTTTATTTGAGTTGTATCCATATTCATGTGTCTTCTCATGCGCAACCGTTAAACAATGAAATGATACTCTGGGGAATGACATGTGGTCTGAAATGGGACAACATTACACCCAAGCCGATGAGGTCTATTAAATTCTGAAATATACCATCACAAAAGAAATCTAACTTACATATATTACATTTTTATTTAGTTCAAGTGAGGAAGTAGCTTTACAAATTGTAATGAGCTACTAAACAAATCTTTCAGCAATACCTCAATCTAAACAAGATATAAGATTACAAAGCTAGTTATGATATTATAAAATCAAAGAATAGTGTTACCTGCATATGTATACAGCACACAGTTCATAAACCCATGAAATAAGGGAAAAAATCTCATCTGACAACATCTATTCACCACTTTCACATTCCCATAATATTTTGCATTTTTGGGGGGCAACAGTAGCCAAAATTTTTGAAAATTCAAAACTTTTCTTGCAGATGCTGAGTATATTTGCTATTATCATTGAAAAATCCAGTATCAGTTTTATCTGAGAATGAAACGTTTGGCATTTATTTATTTATAATGATATTTTAACAGGATGCTCAGGACTTCACTTTAGTGATTTTCAAGAAGGTCCTGTAGAGACAATGTTACAGACAATGTATGGACTTACCAAGAAATGTCATGACTTTTACTCCTAAACCTGTTCAAATTTCTTTCTTTCTGGTTTTTGTGAATTCTGATAGAATCTATCGTAGATGCATAAGTGTTTTTTCTTCTATTCTTATCAATCTTCATGGTAATATTAACGGTTTTTCCTCATTGTTGCCCCCAAAAAACGCAAAGCATTATAGGAATGTGAAAGTGGTGAATAGCCCCTTTGCAGGAACTGGTCACATGACACATTTGCAAAAAATTAGCTCTGCTTACAAAATTATTGACATATTCAGAAAAAAAAAACTTAAATGTAGTACTATTGCGACGTTTTAGCATTTTTTGAGGTATTTTTAGCATTTTTTGATGTAATGTACTTATGATTTTTCCAAAACACAAAACTTTACAAAGAATGTATGACTGATGATGAGCAAGCCATGCTCAATAGCCATACATAATCTTTGTAAAAATTTTCATTTTCAAAAAATCATAAATATTTGTCTTATTTGTATCACGTTACCAGGTCTGGCAAAGGGCCTTTTAATAACTTAAGAGTCTTTTCATCCCTGAATCTGTTGTTTTGTCCTTTAACTATGAGAAATTTTTCTCTATGCATAGACCCCTTGCATGTGACATCAAAGCAGCTCAATTTGGAGGACAACACCAAAGAAATTCAATCTCCTGAGAATTGGAAACCTAGGAATTGTTTTGTTCTCCAAATTGAGCTGCATTGCAACGTGCTGAAAGGGGCTTATAGTAGACAGTCCTGTGGGAAATCAGAGTGGTTTGATTTTGGTTTATTTCATGGACCTATGGACTGACTTTTTGAGATTCATATAATAGTCTACAGTTCTTTTTAAAATCAATAAATCTCATCTTACGACAAAACACAAATGAAATATATTCTGATAGATATTATATTACGTCAGCTAAAAACCTCCAAAGATGTGCACAATGCCATATACAACTACAACCTGATGTATAGTTTTCTCTAGAAACGAAATCTACACACACACTATTGAATATATATATATTTACCTTTATATAATGTTTCTTGAATGATATATCAAAATATACCTAGGAGTATACTATGACTGTTCATTGCCAGTTTGTACCAAATGGTTGTTTCCAGTATCGTCATTTGACGTCATTTGATGCTAATGATGAAGAGCTGACACGGCGCTCCTTTTGTCGTCTGTTACAAAACCATACCCTCACCACCTCTTTTTCAAGTTCAAGGCTATCTGCTAGTGAACCTATGTCACTCGATGAGGGGCGAGGATGTTTATCAAAGTGATTTTCCAAAACACTTTTGACAGTTTTTTCAATAATGGTTCTTCGCTTGCGCTTCTTGTACGAACCATTTTGGTTTGGTATAGATCCATAACTGCTTGAATCTACAGTTTTTTCATTGTCTTTACACTCAATTTTCCTAAGCCATTTTTCAAGTAAAGGTTTTAGCTTTAACATATTCTTCATGCTTAGTTGCAAAGCTTCAAATCTACATATTGTAGTCTGACTGAGGTTATTGTTTGATATATCTCCCAGCGCAATACCAACATCTGCCTGAGTAAAGCCCAGTGCAACGCGACGTTGACGAAACTGTCGGGCAAAATCTGATAGCTCATCTGGTGTTGTCTTACCTATCGGAATGTCCATTTCTTCACCAGCAAAACTAGAGCTGACTAGTGCTGCATGAATCATATTATCTTGGCCACCTTGGTTCGGCATTGTTTCTTGGATGTTACCATGGCTACTCTGGACAAAAACATTGACAACTGGTGGCCCAGGTTCTTGATTCGCAGTTGTTGCTTGAGAAGAACTTTGTGTTTTTATAGTTAGGGTATCTGTAGTAGATGTTCCATGCCAATTCGAAACATCAACTACCTGCGTAGATCTGGCAGTAGCTGGGATAATTCTTGTAGCTCCTGGTTTGGAAGATGTAATCAGCTGGGTTCCCTGTGGTAGAACTGTCTTATAAGCTTGCAAAGACCCAGGGTTGCCAACGACAACTAGAGGCCCAGTGTAAGGGATAACACCCGGTATAATACCCTGCGAGCCATCAACTGGTATGAACTGGGTCTGAACTGTTTGAACATAGGGCAACGAAATATGCTGTTGTTGTTGAACCAATTGTTGTTGAACTGTCTGTTGAAGTAACTGGATTTTGGAAACCTCTGAATATTGGTTTGTGTCTCTGTCATTTGAGTCTTGCTTGTCTTGTGAGGTTTCTTTTTCCTCTTGTACAGTATTTTGGATAGGGTTTTTCAGATTTTGTGGTGTTATTGCAGTCTGAAGATAATCATTGACTGTCATCTTACTTGATTGGTGTACTTGTTCTTTGACAGCTTTGTTCTCATTGGTGGCTTGAATTGATGTGGTATCTATGGCAACTACATTGCCATTGGTACTGACGATGACAGGTGTCCCTTGTGACGCTGTCTGACTATCTAAGCAGCCATTGTCAACAGAAGGGAGTTCTTTCATTGACTCAAGAACTGGGTTATTTTCTAAGACATTTTCATTCTTGTCAGTGGAATTTGGTAGAACACTGTTATTTTTCCCTTCAGGTTTATCTGTTGTTTCATTGTTATCTTCAACCACTGGTTGTTTAGTTTCCATTTTTGTTCAAGGTTCTTCAGAATCCAAGCCTATTCAATAATATCAATCAATAACAACAACATTAGAACCAAAATGTGATACAAAAATCCCTATTTATAGCATTGAACTCATGACATTTTTATTAAGGATATGCCGAATATCATTAGTGAAGACCTTTCTTAATTATTTTCCTTATTCGTCTCGATCGTAAATTAGAAACGAAGCCTTCGTTTGACATAAAAGATCGACTCAAGTCTGAAACCTGTCTCTCCTTGGTATAGTATTTCGGTAATTATAATAATAAATAATCAAAAACATGATCCTACGACAATCTATAGTAGAATTGAAGTAAATAACTATAAAATAAGAGGTAATAAGAACTCTTAAAACAGCAAAAATCGAGCAAATTTTTTGTCATAATTTAGTAAAAATACTTAGCAATCAAATCAAAATCTGACATCATTTTTATTAAATTTACGAATTAAAAACTCAATCTCTCGCCTAGAATATGAAATCCAATTTTAAAAACTACATTCTGGTAATATTTTCAAGTGAATCTTTTCTTGAAGAAGCTGTTTTATTTAGTTTTTGAATTGTGTTTTCACAAATTAGAGAAATATCGAGCCTAAAATAGCGAACGAAGGGAAATATTTTTAAAATAAAATCGTCTCGATCATTCGACATTCGATGGTTAAATATTTCTTTGGTTAAAAGAAAAACTCATTCTCATGTCGTATAAGAACTGTTCGAGAATACAGAAGGATTCATTCAATGGGGTATTGTATTCGGATTTCTCACTTCAAAGCATAAATATACAATGAAAAGATTTGCAATTCAAATTTAATGTTGAGTTTGTTCATCATGCAGCCTTCAACTCGACTGAAAGTACAGAAAGGCAGCTGAGAATCAATACACGTGTGATCTAAACCCAAACTTCCATTAAAATACATCGTCTTTACATCGCTTTTGAGTCTAGAATTCAATAGGTTTTATCAATGGCTTTGATTTAGTGATATACAAGGGAAAATCCAAGGATAAATGGTTGATATTAGCGCGTAAAATCGGCGCTCACAAAGTACATTTCATTATGACAATTATTAATTTTTCTGATTTCAAATACAGAATCCAAAATCGATCTAAAACGCCCAGAAATCTCGCTTCTTCACCAAAAAGACGCCATAAAATCCAAAATTATACTCACCACTCATTCACAGACTGAGTTCCACTTTTACATTGGTTTGATTGAAGCGAAAACCAGACTTAAAATTCGATAAAAGAAAACTGAAAGTAAACATGGAGAAAGTGTGCGCAGAGAGAAATGCGCGGGAACCCTCACGTGACTTGGGCATCATTGTATGGCATTGTTGATACAATAGCCTACAATACACCTATCTTATTACAATTTTTTTTGACAATACCGTCTAACCTTTCTATAGACTTTAGTGTGTCCCTTCTCACCAAATACTGGTGAATCAAATACAATGAAAAATTGGATTTCAGATGTTCAGCCGGATTCAGTCATCCATCGAATATAAAAGAAAGCCATAAATAAACCAGTTATCTTGAGCTGTCGTTGACAACTGAAGCCTTTATTCTCTTTTTAAGTGTGTCTCAAATTAACGCCATTTTTATTTTTATTTATTTTTTTTGCACGCAATATTTTTCTTTTGTTTCTTGTGCGGCAAACCAGAAACGGAAAAAAGGACAGAACAGACGGTACGTTATTACTGAGAACGGACCAATATATCGCAAGGTTCTCAAGATTTTATATTTCATGGAGAACTAAAAAGAAGAAAAGGGAAGAGGAGGGGAGGGGAGGGGAGGGGAGGGGAGGGGAGGTAGAGAATTAATAGAGGGAAGTGGAATGGAAAACGGTCGAAGAGAATAAAGTAGAATAGAACAGAATAGGACAGAACACAATAGAACACTATAGAATAGAAAAGAACAGAATAGAATGGAAGGGAATGGAAGGGAAGGGAAGGGAATGGAATAGAATGGAATAGAATGGAAGGGAAGGGAAGGGAAGGGAATGGAATAGAAGGGAATGGAAGGGAAGGGAAGGGAAGGGAAGGGAATAGAAGGGAATGGAACGGAATGGAATTAAATGGAAGGGAATGGAAGGGAACGGAAGGGAAGGGAATAAAAGGGAATGGAATGGAATGAAATGGAAGAGAATGAAAGAGAATGGAATAGAATAGAATAGAATGGAATGAAAGAGAATGGAAGAGAATGAAAGAGAATAGAATAGAATAGAATAGAATGGAATGGAATGGAATGGAAGAGAATGGAAGAGAATGGAAGAGAAGAGAATGGAATGGAATGGAATGGAATGGAATGGAATGGAATGGAATGGAATGGAATGGAATGGAATGGAATGGAATGGAATGGAATGGAATGGAATGGAATGGAATGGAATGGAATGGAATGGAATGGAATGGAATGGAATGGAATGGAATGGAATGGAATGGAATGGAATGGAATGGAATGGAATGGAATGGAATGGAATGGAATGGAATGGAATGGAATGGAATGGAATGGAATGGAATGGAATGGAATGGAATGGAATGGAATGGAATGGAATGGAATGGAATGGAATGGAATGGAATGGAATGGAATGGAATGGAATGGAATGGAATGGAATGGAATGGAATGGAATGGAATGGAATGGAATGGAATGGAATGGAATGGAATGGAATGGAATGGAATGGAATGGAATGGAATGGAATGGAATGGAATGGAATGGAATGGAATGGAATGGAATGGAATGGAATGGAATGGAATGGAATGGAATGGAATGGAATGGAATGGAATGGAATGGAATGGAATGGAATGGAATGGAATGGAATGGAATGGAATGGAATGGAATGGAATGGAATGGAATGGAATGGAATGGAATGGAATGGAATGGAATGGAATGGAATGGAATGGAATGGAATGGAATGGAATGGAATGGAATGGAATGGAACGGAATGGAATGGAAGAGAATTGAAGAGAATGGAAGAGAATGAAACGACACGAGTGAAAAACGCACAGCTCATGCTCGGAAGTTCGTCGTGTTTACAAAGAAAACCATTGGAGATTTACCGGCGTTTAGTAAATCTCTAAAGTTAAGGCCGTTCGTGAAAAGTTAGTGCTTATTTTTCCTGACACATTACTTTAGTTGTTTTCTTTCCCTGGTCAAATAATACAAGAGAAATTCGATTAATACAAGACATGTAAATCTCCAATGGTTTTCTTCGTAAACACGACTCGTCTATGAATTTTCTGCCGAACTTCCGAGCATGCGCAGTGCGTTTTTCATCTGTGTCAGAATAAAGGCGAATCGAATCAAATCGAATGGAATGGAATAGAATGCTTTACTTCACCTGAGGTGTTGGGCCTCCGTTTCAGCTTTCGTTTCGACAAATTTATCTGGTGAAGAAACTTTTCTTTCTCTGTAATTTAAACTGACAAAAGAGTGGGTAAATAAGTGTCGCGGATCAAAGGCTTTAATATTTCCGATACTCGTTCGTTTTATTTCCAGGGGTCTATACAATTTTTTACCAGCTGAGCGAACAGCTAATCGCGCAAACCATTATTGATTAAAATCTGCAGCCTTTCACTTGTTGTTTTGAAAATCATCTCTGGCCATGCAGTGTTTTTTTTTTGAATAATGTGACACATGAAATATCACTCTATGAGTTTTGAACTTAATTTTCTGAGACTCAAAAGAGGGTCTCAATAGGATGGTAGTTTTTACTGTTAACGGTTGAATTTTTGGTCTTACTAACAGGCAGTTTTTTTCCGTTACGGTGAAAACTCTAAATAATTAATTTCGATTGTTTTAATAGTTAAATATATATATTTTTGGTTTTCAAAACCGGCGCTTTTCGCTACTATAGGTCTATCACTAATAGACTCCTAGTAGCTCAGCCAATCACAGGGCTCGATTGGTGATAGACCATTAGTAGGTTTTATCTAATAACGACAATCAAGGTCTTTCGCCTCTCTAACACGAAGTAGGTTGGGTAAATCTAGATGGTAATAGACCATTTCACGGTTGTCGTCGTTCAACCTCAGCCTCGATAGTGTGTAATATATTCTTTGGAATTTGACTACAGCTCACGGTAATTTAAGGAATGTACACATCAAACAATAGACCATTTTCGAGTGCACGAGCGCTTTCAAAAATATCTATTAAAACACTTAAAACTTCCACGGGCTTTAGTCAAATTCTAAAGAATAAATTACACGCTATCGAGGCTGAGGTTGAGGAACGACAACCATGAAATGGTATATTCCGTAATCTACAGAATCAAAAGCTTTGGCGAAATCAAGGTATAGAATATCAGACAGAAAGTTTTTGTCAAGGTGTTGGTCAATAGTGTGAAGAGCGTGAAGACAAGTTGACTTGCGCACGACGTACCGTTTTCTCAGAAACCCGTCAGTGCACTCCGTCAGTGTAGTGGAGAGATGGGAACATCAACATGGTCTTTTGAAAACACAGTATGGACAGGAACGAGATGGAGCGGTGGTTTTCAGCAAGTTTTAATTCTTTTGAAACCTTTTTCGGTATAGGCCGAGTAACATCAGCCAATTTTTAAGGGGGGGGGGGGGGGGGGTTTACCTATTTATCATTCACGGTTGCTAGGGAAAGGATTTAAAAATCTTTAAGAGGTTTTTCGAAAGTTTTAAACTTTAAGAGGCTTTAAGTTTTGACACAGGCGAACCACTCTAATAAATGTAGGAAAACATGAATATGTATCTGATTCTTTGTCGTTTTACTGCGCACGCGACCTCATCCCTACCCCCCTTAGTAGCATTTTTTTCCTAACTACATATAATATACTAACAAGTAGGCACATTCACGGGCTTCCTGTGGAAAATTCAAGATTTGACGAAAGAAAACCACAAATTTTGCACGATAGTTTGGCTCCGAAAGAAAAAGGACCTAACAGAAAGTTCAACTGACATGTAATCTCTAAAAAATTTTTAGTTTTTTTTTTTTGAGAAGAAATGCTCTAAAAGCATGTTTTTTTAATGCGTTTTCCTACCTGAACCGATGTGCCGACAATTTGAAGTGTTCACGGTTCGAGAGCCCTCACTGTAAAAGTTGAAAAATAAAGATAGTCCAAAGTTCTCACTACAGAGTTATACGGTAGTTTTGTGAGTTTGTAGTGTCTTTTAATTCGTTTTTGGCTTCCTTCTTTCCTCATAGGAAAGGGGAGAAGTCATAAAACTAGAAGCAGAGGTGTAGAAAAGACCTAGAATCGGGGGGGGGGGGGGGGGGGGGGGGGGGGACAAAACAAAAAAAAAAAAAGCAAAAAAAAAAAAAAAAAACACGACAAAGTCGCTGAAGAAGAAAAAAAAAAAAAAAAAAATAGAAGAAGAAGAACGCAATAAAGTCGATAACTGCAGATGCAAATCAAACATAGTGAGCAAAATCGCCGTTTTGGGGGGGGGGGGGGGGGGATTAGAAAAACATTTTTAGCAAACAAACAATTGCCAGTGAGGAGAAGGGATATAGACTTGTTCCAAGTCGACCTCTCTGAGACTCACAGAGTCACGAGCGAAGCAAAGGAAAAGAAAAAATAACATATCGAACGTCGAAGTCCAGCGCTTGTGAACCTAGTTCAGGTTGGGCTGCCTGTGTTTTATTCCGCGCGTGAACGGTCCCTCTAGAAAAAAGAGCTTGAACACAGGGTTAGAACATTTAATGCCACTCAGCTGTTAATAATTAAAAAGGGGTCAGTTTGTTCAAAAAAAAAAAAAAAAAAAAAAAAAATGTCAAGTTCAACTGTGATACAGTCTCTATGTCAAGGCCGTGGGACTTGATGACCGTGACATTTGCCTCAATCATAGTTTGGAACAGAATCGAAAAATAAAGAGGTCTTCGACTACATGATATAGTTCAACGTAACGAACTTAACATTTCAATGCAATTTTTGGGATATGGTAGATATCACGTGACCTGTGACGTCACAAATCACGTTTCCTAATTTCCGGTGATTGAATCAAAACGAACCATATATTTCCATTTGCGTTCAGAATTTCCGGTAGGCTGCAGAATACTCCAGTTTCACATTCGATGCAAACCGCTGTTTTTGAAGACCACAGACTCATTTGCACAGGCTTAGCCTCGTCTATAAGTCATCTAATCAAATACACCATTAAAAGTCCGTGGGATTGGTATTATTCAACTTGCGCATTCTTTACATTACAGTTGGCTGTTGCTAATGATTTGCAAAAGTCAACTGTAATGTAAAGAATGTGTAAGTTGAACAATACCAATGTTTTGAAATCTCACAGACTTTTACTGATGTCGTTGAATAGATGACTTATAAACGAGGCTAAGCCTGTGACAATGAGTCCGTGGTCTTCAAAAACAGCAGTTTGTATCGACTACGAAACTGGTGTATTATGAAAAGCGCTGTCAGTAATCAGAATTACAGTGTTGATAAGAGCAGTTTGTTTTTAACTTTCCTTCAGGTCCAAAAATCTAAGTTCGATGATTGGTATAGATATGAAGAATCTACACATGCAGTATATATATTTATCCCACACCATAGAAAATACAACCAATCAGAAAGCAGGAAAGCCATTGCATATTCGTCGGTATTTCACTCTTCCTTCCCATCATGCACTGCACATTGAATCTACGCATTTGTATTTTCTACGGTGTGGGATAAGATGGTTATACAATGGTTTCTCGTTGCATCAGTACCATGGATATCCCACTCGTCACTTGTATTTTCTTTGTATACACACTCGCCTAAAGGCTCGTGTGTATACTAGAAATTTCAAGTGACTCGTGGGATATTCCATGGTATGCCACGAGAAACCATTGTATAACTAGTATGTATACCATATCATGAAGTTTTTATCATTTGCCTCAGTTGAAAATGGTTTCTAGTTTTATAATCTCTTGAATAGAGTGACCCAGCACGTCACGTGCATGGACCGATAACTGATCAAGTTTATATTAAGCTTACGATCCTCACAAAGAACAGTTATTCATTTCTACTTTCACATTGCCCATAATGCATTGCGGTTTGGGGGTAACCATGTTAAAGATTGATCAGATGTTGAAAATGCATCATATGAAATTTAAAAATCAATGTAAAACAAATAGCCAGAAAAAAAAATTTTTTTTTGAAGAAGTCTATGAAGTAAATTTAGAGCACTTCTTCACGAGTCAATACATTTTCTGTAACACTAAACTTCTTGATGTTCTGAATGTGGGGAAATAACTCAGAATGAACTGATAATCAGTATTTCACAGATAAAAGCAGGTATAGTGTACATTCGATTGAAGAACGTTTAATTTTATGACACATTTTGACTGGTTAACCCGAAAAACTCAAAGCCACATAGACAATTAATGTGAAAGTAGAAAATGAACGATAGTAAAATGGCAACCCTGCAAATCTGGCTCGTCAACTAGTGCATCTGTTTGAAGACAGGAAAGTGGAATTGCAGATGTTTGTCTTGACCTTACAACACTTTGCAGCATACTGATAATCATATATTTTATCAGCTAGTCCAGTCCTCCTAAGGCAGGATTACACTAATGCTTTGCTTAACTTTACATCAATATTATAAGTATTTTTCAAGAATACATGTCAAGTTTTAAGCTGATTTATCTTTCTCCTCTTCTTGTTCTGGTTTCTTTGTGTCTTTAGCTGGTTTCTTCTTTGAAACTGGTACTGCAGCATTGATCCTGACGATAGAAATAATACGAGGCACTCAGTGACTTGATCAGTTCAAGGAATGAATGGCGAGTTTTCTTGGATTCTCGAGAATCTACGGGTGTTTTCCATTTGTCCAGAAAATTAAACCGGTTGATGAAACCGAGACCGGCAAGAATGGTTCTAATGAAACAGTTCAAACCAACTATACACCTACAACTATGAACGTTGCGGCCTCGTGCTTTCAAATGTTTTCTCGTGTTTAGAAACCCTAATGAAACACTCGTACTCGTTTTGGAAATATTACTTCACTACGGTTCTGGTCTTACTTACTTGTCTAGAAGATCATCGATTGCTTTGTGAATCGTGCTCAGGGCTTTGTTGATCTCATCCTAAAGATAAAAGCGTTAGATACTCGTCTGGTTTTGTCCTATAGACGGATCTTTGCTTACGTCAATATTTACAATTTGCTTCATTAGCATAGGAATTTCAATTTCTATCCAAATTTTCACCAAATCCGTTCTGGCTATCGAAAGAGAATGATAAAAATAGCTTATCTTAAGAATTTGAGCTTGGTACATGCAAGTGAAATAGGTTTTGCGTGAAGCGGTACGTTTAACTGAAGTCTCTAAATTTTACAGAGAATGTATTGGCTCATTAGTGTTTTTGCCACCCACTAATTCAAAAGCTGATATCTCGGAAAATATTGCATGCAAAGAGCTAAAAATTTCGTAGATTACTAGCTGAAGTTATAGAGCTTTTAAGCGTGACGTCAATCGAATGAAAACACAACTTCCGGATCCAAAACGAAAAGCAGTTTCATAAAGATTTTTGTTATTTTTTCATGACAGGATTAGTTGTCCAAAGTTCTAAGTGTTTAAGGTGAAGGCTAAACAAGTAAGAACATTTTTCGCTTTATTTTATCGGCTTTTATGAGCTGTCACAACTTAACAGCTATATAAGCTAGTTCAAAGTTTAAGAATCATTTAATTTTCAGCTAGTGCGCATGTGATTTTATCGCGAATTTCTCACTTAGCACTTAATGACTGGTCCCGAGGGAAACAGTTAGTTTTGTTTCGAGGGAAACGAAACTAACTGATTTCCCGAGGGATCAGTCATTAAGTGTTTTATTATATACTCTAGTCAAACGAAGAAAAATTTTCTCTCCATTTTGAATTTTTTTTATTTTTTATGACTGAAAACAAGATGAAGTTTGCAAACGCGCCACACGAACTTTCGATGGACTTTGACCTGATCACGTGGATTTATTCCCCTCTCACGCTTTGATCACGTGCATTTATTCCCGCGCGGGAGTTATTGAGATTTATTTCCCTCGTGATGTACTCTCGACCAATAAGAAAACGAGTTTGACTAGGATATATAATAACTTCTTTTGTTTAATTAAAAACAAAAGAAGGTATGAACAAAAGAAGGGGATAAATTCGTGATGAAATCGCGTGCGCACTGAAAACGATTCTTAAACTTTGAACTGGTTTATAGGGGTTTCTACATGATAGCTTAACTATTGCCTAGGCTCTCTGTTTTAACCCCATACCTTGTACATATCATAAATTTTCGGAATTGTAAACAAACCAATGAAAGCTGAAAAGAAAAAAAATTGTTAGTTATCAGTATTTCAAACATTCATTCGCTATCCACGAGGTGGTCAGCCAACCACATACACCGATCTCGGGCACGTGACAAGCCTTGACACCCAGGAAAGTACTCCCTAGCAAAATTGGATTTCAAGTCCAGGGAAACTGAAAAAAGATTGCAAAGCAACTGTATAGCAAAGAGGTGGAAATTTGTGAGTTTTGGTATAAAAAAGGGTAGATTTTCTTCAAAGGTATGTGAAAGGGTGCCTTTTCAGGCAAAAAGGTATATAAAAGGAGTACTTTTTTGCTGAAATTTGGCATAGAAAAGGGTAAGCGGTCGAGAGTCCGGGCGGAGCATACCCGTATGAAACGATCCGAAGTATCCCCCGGAATACCACTCGCATCAAACTGACAGCCGTGTGAGAAGAAGATACAAAACTAACACAAATAAACTGCATCAGTAAAACTGGTTTGTTTCGGCATGCTTACCCATGAAAGTAATTGTTACACCGTTGAACCATTGGGCGATGTATGATAGGAAGTACAACAGCATTAGAAGCTGAAACATGAAAAACAAAGTCAAGATAAAGGGCTAGGACTCACAGATTCAGGTGTCAAAGTAAAAGAAAGAAAAAGAAAAAAAAAAAAAAAAAAAAAGAAAAAAAAAAAGAAAAAAGAAAAAAAAAAAAATGAAGAAAAAAGAAAAAAAAAGAAAAAAAAGAAAAGAAGTTTACAGACAAAAGATGCATGAATGCCGCTTAGTAAAAAAACAATTTTCTGATATTTTAACACGCTCTAGACCAATCAGAATCGAGTAATTTTGTCGAGTGTACTATACTCTTATACAAATGATGAATGTCATAATAATTTTATACAAAATATCAATAACCTCTATTTAAAATTTAGATTTATCTCAGATATCAATTTTTGTAAGTCGATTTTCGCAGGATTCATGACACCTCAGTTTCACAGTGACGTCATTTCTAAGTCACTATTTCAGATTTATTTATTTATTTAATTTCGCCTTTTAGAAATGAAATCAGTAATCAGTTTAGTAGGTGTGTAACTGTAAGAGAGAAAATGAAAACGAGAAATAGTGAATTGAATGCCGGGGACACCACAACAGCTTTCGCCAATTAATGTGGGCCCTTAAACAATTACGATTAGTTAAATATGATATCAGCTGGTGGTGGTGGTGGTGGATGACTGACGTAGATGAAGACGATAATGATGATAATGATGGTAAGTGGTTGTGATCTAACGGTTCCTGATTGCTGACGCTTTTTAAACAATTAGTCCTCAAGTCCGAGTGGTCTACGAGTCAATAGCCCATGAGGCCGGAGGGCGAATGGGCTGTTGACTCGTAGACCATGAGGGCGAGAGGTGCAATTGTTTTAGTAAAAAAACTACTAATCGGTCCAATAAAAGGATGCAAAAACGTTTGGATTTTGCTTTAAATATATATTTTTTTGGTTTTCAAAACCGGCGCTTTTCGCTACTAGAGGTTTATCACTTACAGACCCCTAGTAGCTCAGCCAATCACAGGGCTCGATTGGTGATAGACCATTAGTAGGTTTTTTCTAATAAGATAATGATCTCAGAGGTCACCTTGACTGAGTCAGCTAAATCCTCCACCAAGAACAAGCTTCTAATGTTTTCTGCAAGGTTTGCAACGAATTCAGCAGACTTTTCACCAAAATGAGTTGCCTGATAAAAAAGAAAAAACGTTCACATTTTAGCAGGAGGGCACGATGCAAACAGCGACGGCAAGAATGAAAATCATCCTTCAATATACAGCTATTTCAAAAAACGTTGAATACTGAATACTGCATACTGAACAGTGCATTCCAAGACCAAAGGGCATTGTGGGTCTCATTAATTTGTAATAAAAAGTAAATATACAGCGATTTGCTCTCTATATGTAGCTAGTATATTGTTTCGGATGGAATGCACTAAAAATAAAAAAATGGAAACAAAAATTGTTTTACTCTATACAATATTAGATGACCCAAAATGCATTTCGATCTTGGAATGCACTATTCAGTATGTAGTATGCAGTATTCAGTATGCACTATTCAGTATGTAGTATGCAGTATTCAGTATGCACTATTCAGTATGTAGTATGCAGTATTCAGTATGCACTATTCAGTATGTAGTATGCAGTATTCAGTATGTAGTATGCAGTATTCAACGTTTTTTGGAATAGCTGTATACTGCCTATGCTGTAATGAAGTAATAATACTGAAACTTGCAACTCTTTACGTCGTAAGGACGTACCTCGGATCCGACGGCTATGAACGTGGACGCAAGAAGAAAACGCATCGAATTAAAAGTATGGCCGTTTTCAAACTAAATTCACTAGTGTGGACGAGGCCTAACAAACTCTCAAGATTATTTTACGTTCAAAGCCACTTGGGCCTTGCTCTAGATTTTGCCAAAGTCCCTTAGCGTCTCACGCCCTTTGCTTCGCTTGGAGGCGGTCAGCGCTCTTCGCCATTAGCGAGCAATACCGGCAAGTGAGCTAACAAGTCCAAGTCTAGCTTTGCAAACGGAGGTAACTTTTAGCATGCATTATTTGATAAAATTTTTCTTAAGATTAACAAGGCAAGCTTATTATACTCATGTTGTACTTACCTTATCTTTAGAAACGTTAATGTCCTTGTCTAGGTAGGAGCTGTAAGCAAAACCAAATAGCAGTTATTATGGATGCATGCAAATGAGATGCAAATGAGACAACAAGCATTGTATCAACCCGATAGCCTCACGTGTATGATTAATTCTTAAAACAAAAGAATATCTCAATGCGGGCTCAGCTGTAATAACAGCTATTTCTTAACAACACCAGGAATAGACCTCTTTACCTTCGTTGTTTGTTGTGCCCATTTCAGACCACGTGACGCCACTCTTGGGAGTCGATTCTTTTATGTGTAAATATTTTAACAAAAGAACATTTCTCAAGGGAATGTCATGTGGTCTGAAATGGGCACAACAAACAACGAAGGTAAAGAGGTCTATTAAAGCGATTACTCAATGCATGCCCATTTGCTGAAAATAAAAAAAAAGACCTTTTTTGTAAAAATACCGCTGTGTTCATTGACTACAGACTCATTAACGCAGGGTTAGCCTCAGTTCAATGTCAAATCATTCACAAATACCAACTAAGCATAAAGAATGCACAACTTAACAATACAAACGCTTTGAAATTGCACAGAACTTTACTGGAACACATGAATATTCTACAAATAAGTCAAGGAACCCAGCGGTATAAGCCAATTCACAGTTTAAGGATCGTTATCAGTGCGCATGCGATTTTATCCCGAATTTCTCACCTTCTTTTGTGTAATTAAAAACAAAAGAAGGTTTAAACAAAAGGAGGTGAGAAATTCGGGATAAAATCGCATGCGCACTGATAACGATCCTTAAACTGTGAATTGGCTTATTGTACGAATTCGAAAAAGGGCTAATAAATTGAAATTAGAGTCTTAGGGGTCACGTTGCATTCCAATTCCATGCAATCATTAAATTACCACAACACTTCAAAGATGTTACAGGGCCGTAGCAAGCCTTGAAAAACTATAGAGGGCACAAAGCAACACGTGACCACGACAAAAAAATGTATTCCATACTTGCTTTACTTTTCTGGGGAAAACTGGGAGGGGGGGGGGGGGGGGGGGACTCAAGCGCCCCAGCCCCTTGCTACAGCCCTGTGTTGCATACTAACTATGTCACTTACTGGAAAGGGTGCTTAAACTCTGTCCTCGAAAATGCCGACCGTGCACTAAAGAGTAGCCTTAGTACTAGCATGGGAATAAGGACGACCATGGATGTAGTCGATAAGACAGTTAACAGACTGAACTGAGTCAAGCAGACCAGGAAAATAAAACCACTGACAAAAACTATGGCCGTGACTTTAATGTCACGCCACAGAATAATGTCACGAAAGCTTGTCATAGCGTCTCTTTATCTGGGGGAAAAGAACAGCATCTGAGAGGTTATCATCACAACACGATAAATAAGAAAGAGAAAGCAACGGGGGAAGCTTTAAAACAACGATGTTATTCATTAACTAGTATTTTATAAATTTCATTTACATTTTTAGAACATTATGAACGTATTTTTCAAAATGTTCAAGATCAAATAATTCAGTTATAGCAAATTTAATATCCAAGTCCTTTCAGCTTGATAGAAGGTCAAAAGCTCGTAGTACAAGTACATGAATCTGCATAATCACTTGAAGCATCATTATTCTAATGGAATAAGATGTTGTCAATGTATCTATAGGTTTGAAGGCATTCAAAAAAATACGAATAGCACATCATATTGGAATAAATATACCAATATAGTAAAATTCATTGTGAAAAGCATAAGGTTTTTGATTTTTAGATCAAAAATACTCTTCAGTTGACCTCGATCGATCACACCTAAAAACCAAAATAGTCCGTGACAGAAAATGCGGAATGTTTGTACCTGACGGGCTAAAATGAGCTTACTTAGGCCCTCAAAAATCATTCTTCAATACCTATATTTACTATCAATGAATAGAAAATGTACAAGAGGCGAAAAAGGAATCCATTGGCATAGAAAATAATATAAACCCGAGTGTACAAGAGACAGACTTCGAAACGGACGCTCATTTGAATACACAATTCAGGCGGAGAAATTTTCGTTCACTCTCTAATCACAAATCTATACGTTAATAATAATAATACATTCTTATTTATCGAGTTTTAAAGGGTTATAAAATCATTTACAATTCGATAGAAAACATTACCTTATTGCTGTATCTTCCTTAGCCGCCTTTCGTCTCAACCAAGTGAAAGTCTGTCTGTTTTTACTTTCAATATGTAAATTTTCATCTTCTAACAGCTGGTTTCTGGTTTAGACCAATATCCCACAAGACTAAATGAATTTATCTGACATATAAAACTTTAATTCATTTGCTTTACTCATGCAAATCGTGTATCTTTTCCATTCTGGTAATGTATTCCAAAACAAGAATTAATTGTCCATACTTATGAATCACGTCAAGCCAAAAGCTATCACTATCGTTGTTTTTCCATCGATATAATTATATAGGATGTTAGATGTTCAAGGGCTGTGCTTATAGATTGCCATGGAAACACTTTGATTGACGTCAGCTAAAATCTACTTGTTCGCAATGGCCATATTCCGAGCATTTTATTGTAGGAAACGAGTATATTTTGCGTTGATTAATCCATGATTTAATAGACCATTTCACGGTTGTCGTCGCTCAACCTCAGCCTCAATAGCGTGTAATTTATTCTTTAGAATTTGACAGAAGCCCGTGGAAGTTTGAAGTGTTTCAATAGATATTTTTGAAAGCGCTCGTGCATCTCGAAAATGGTTTATGACCCCGGAGCACTTTTTACTTTCCAGATATGAAATAAAATCAGCATTAAATTTGGGTTAAGAAATCGAGTCAAAAACTCTTTCATTGATTTTTTCAACAGAAGGAAGCCACCTTTAGTTCAAATTAAGTTCGAATGTTCACAGAAGGGTCTCACTTTTGTACTCTTTTTGGTAATATCTATTCTACATTTATACTATTGAAACTTGCTATGTCATCAGAACTTGTACAAAATACCATGCATTTCACGGCATTATTGGCACGGTTCCTTGGTCTTTCTTTCCACACAGTACTAGCGAAAGCTGTAACGAGAGCCTTGTTGCAACTTGAATTTTTTTCCATTTTGCAATGCATCGTAGGAGCATGTATGACCGCCTACATATTTTTCATACTTCCCCTTCATCAAAATAGAGTCAAAATGGAGTCAAAATGAACAGAAAAAAAGAAAAAAGAAAAAAAAGAAAAAAATAAATAAAAAAATGAATTAATAATAGCTTGAGTAGGTATACTTTTCAGGTCACCCATCCAGGTAATGATCTCCCTCAATCGTGCTTGACTCAGTGTCTTGGAATTTCAGTTTTTATCCACTGGACCACGGGTTTCAAGATTTTACCACAACAATAGCCGCGAGAACAATGCACCAGATAGACTAGATTATTTTCCACTTGAAATCAATGTGCCAGTGCGTGGCAGGTTGTGCAAGGGGCTAGCTGATATGGTCTGGGGGCCGGCTGGTCTCTCCCCTGAAGCCTCCGGGCAAGAACATGACTGCGTAATTCGTGCAACCAAGGGCGGAGGGACTTAATTGCCGTCATGTCCGAAGTCCATACGTTGTCCCAGATCTGCGGATACTCGGGGTATGGCATGTGGAGGGCACTATCTTTTATTTCTGAATTAAGTTTTTAAATTTAAATATTTCCTTTGAATTTAATTTTTTTTTTCTTTTACGCCCACTTTTTATAGTTATTTTTTCTTTGTTTGTTTCTTATCCTTTTTCCCTTTTTTTCTTTTTCTTTTTTTTTCCTTCACTTTTCTTGTTTCAGTGTTTTGCTTGTATTTTTGTTTTCTTCTTTGTTAAGTTTTTCTTTCTTTTTTCAGTCTTTTCCTTTATTTGAATATCAATGTATAAGATTTGTTATCGAATTGATTAATGGTGGTCAATTATACGAGAATAATTCTTCTTTCCATTTTTTGATTTTACAAATAATTTGCAAATCCCTTCTTAGATCGAAGCGATTCAGCTGATCTGAAATAGTGACGTTTAAATGACATCACTACAAAACTGAGATGTCATGAAGTATTCAAAAATTGACTTACAAAGATTAATATCTGAGATAAATCAAGACTTTTAGAAAAAGTTATTGGTATCTCATATAAAATTAGTACGGTATTCATCATTTAGTGCAAAAACAAAATAAAAAATTAACCGAGTCTTCTGGCTACTAAGGATGAGACCTGAGTTTTGCAAATTTTCTCGATTCTGATTGGCTAATATTTTTCTCGGAGTTCTTAAATTTTTGTTTGGAAAGAATGACTATATACTCGTTTCCTTTTTGCTTACATTTAGCATTGACAGTTAACAGAGGCAATCTCAATGCAAAATAAAAACGAGCTGAATGTGCTTTCCTTGTTTGTTAATATGACGCTCCTTGGAAAAGTTTAGTGATAAGATCTTTTTTCAATTTAAATCGTTTCTCGGTATTTTCTTCTTTTTTTTTGCCTTAATTTCTATTAATTATTTTCTACACAAATGGGTGTTTCCCGTTTTCCTTTCCAGTGCCCATTCCCGTTCGATTCATACGAAAGGCATGCCTGTATCCTTGCCTGTACTTCGGTTCTTACTTTAATCATCGTCGGCTTCATATAACAGTCCAAAATGAAAGTGCTATTCTCACTGGTCCCACGGGTGCGAATATAAGAGAACTCGTTTGCATTTCGAATCACTTCACTCTTCCTAACTTCTAGGGCCCTACGTTATCCAGTGTCCTTATTTTAGTGGTCTCACTGTGCTTCCCTGCAACCCGCGGTTGCTTTCCTTACTTTGCTGTTTTTCCCAACCTCCCCTCCCTTGCGCTTCTATGGTTCTTTGAAGAGCTCCACCAGGTCCGCTACACTCCAATCACTCATACATGAGTACAGTGCATGGGACCAGTGAAATAAAATAACAATGAAAAATAAATTTCTTTTTATAATGGGTAACAAATTCAGTATGTATGTATATAAGAGCTAAATAGGGAATCGATCTCTTACAATAGTATGGATATGTGAGCGCGTAAAAAGCAAATAAAGACGGCTATCTGTAAATTTAACATAAACATGTTTATGAATAAAACCGTCTTTGAAGAGATTGAGTATTTGGAGATGAGGTTTGGGGAGAATGAGGATTGGGAAACGAGATGAATATCGGGGAGAATAAGTATTAGGAGATAAATATTGGAGATGATTAAGGTATAGGGCGTGAGTTAGAAGAATGAACGATGGTGGGTGGCAGAAAGAACGGATCTATAGAATTGTTTCACCACCGGATCAATAGATCTTCATTTTTCCCCATTGTTAATCATCGATCCGTGGGACAAGCTTTCTTCCACTAGGTCAAGGATTCACAAAATTTTCACAACATTAATCGTGATAACAATGCACCGAATAGACTAGATTTTTTCCCACTTCAAATCAACGTGCGTTGCAGATAGTGCAAGGGATTAGCTGTAGTATGGTCTGGGGGCCGGCTGGTCTCCCCCCTGATGCCTGGGCTAGAACGTTTTTTTGCGTAATCTGTACACCCAAGAACAGAAGGATTTAATGGAAGTGAGGTCCGAAGTCCAAACGACGCCTAAACTCTGCGGATGTCTCGGGGGTATGGCACAGTGGAATAATTTGTTTGAATTTCTGTCGTTGAAAATGGGTTCGAATCCCATCGAATCCCGATTTTTTTTCAGATTCTTTGATTCCCCCACCCCCCCCCCCCCCCCCCCCATCTTTTGCAGATCTTCTTCTTAACTTTCTAATAGTTGCTTTCGGCATCATAATTTCAGGAATCTCGGTTTCAAAAGTAATACAATACAATATGGTTTATTAGATGCTCCCAAGCGGGCTATTCAGATTTATCCCACACCATAGAAAATACAGCCAATCAGAAAGCAGGAAAGCCGTTGTATATGCTTCGGTATTTCACCCTTTCTTCCCATCATGCACTGCGCGTTGAATCTACGCATTTGTATTTTCTATGGTGTGGGATAAAACGGTTATACAATAGTTTCTCGTGGCATACCGTGGATATCCCACTCGTCACTTGTATTTTCTTCGTTTACACACTCGCCTAATTTACACTAGGTAAAGTATTTGCGACCAGGCCTGCATGCAATCCCTCCAAAGTTGTTAGCCTTTTGTAAGCCTTTAGCCCGTGCACTTTTACAATGCGTCATTGTGCGAGAATATAAACAAACCGAAGGGAAACCCAACAACTCTCGTTCGCTTCTTCAGTAAATTTAAAATAATTCAAAAGAAGACAAGGGTTGAAAAGCTTGCAGCTACTGAAACATTCGCATTATGTATTTCTACACGTATCAAGATATTCGTAAGCTTTCTATTTCTAGAATTAAAGTGATAACTGTTAAAAAATACTGTTTGAATATGTTAATTCATGGAACATGTTATAAAGCGGCCGGTCAAAATAAGGCATACCGTATAATATTCACAGAAGCTTAGCATCTATACGAACATGTAACTAGTATTAGTAAAATTCTACTACTATACTAATGCAAATCCTGCATTCTGATTGGCTAACGTACTCACTATCTATCAGCCGATAGATAGTGGGTAAAGAAAGCCGGACTTGTTTTGAAAAAATGGCGGCTTTTCCTTCGCGCTTTTGTGAAGTTTAGTTTAGTTTAGTATAGTATAGTTTAGTTGAGATTTTTACTAAAACAATTAGAAGACTCACTCTCGATTTCTATCGGCTTTGATAGTTGACTCGGGGCCGGAGCCCCTCGTCAACTATCAGCCGATAGAAATCGAGAGTGAGTCTTCTAATTGTTAATTAGAATTTAGTTAAGTTCCCTTCAAATGCAAAGGGAGCTCGCTGCGTCGAATAGGACTCTCCACATTTCAGTTTTATTATTGAGTATTATGAGAATTCATATCAGCTGAATTATTTGTCAGCAACTCAAACTTACTCGATTAGAGCAGCACAACTCGCGTCCCTAGAACTCTTAGAGGAATCCAAAGCCTGTCAAAATGATTTAACATGGCTAATATTGAGATGCTACGGCGAAAACTTCGTTTTAGTTTTTCTATAAACTTCGTGTTCACGAGCTTCTTTGACAAAGTAAAACCCGCATCTAATCATCAAATCAAGGGAGGGGAGCCTGAACATTTTCTCGAAGCTCGTTCTAGCCCTCGAATTTGAAAGAAAAAATAATTTTATTGATAATAACTTTTCAGTATTTTAGAAACACTGGATCCTGTGTTTGTAATGAGAGAAATTTGAATTCTAGTTCCAATTTTGTTTATACCGAAAAACATTTGCCGTGTCCTACCCTACTAAGGCAGTCATTGGTGCGCAATTTTTCCCGTCATGGGTTATGCTAACAACTTGGGCTTGTAAGCTTCGCGCTGATTGGCTAGTTACATTTTCTTGTATTACCTAGCAGTTACCTACTCATACACTAAATCTAAGCTTAATTAATTACAAGAATGTGATAAATTATACTAATAACGAAAACTAATTATATTAATTTAGTAATTAATCTATAAATGCAACTACTAATTAATTCTTTGAATTTGTTGATTTCAAATAATCCTTAAGGGACTTTTTAAAGCACTGTAGTGAGCTGGCTAATTCAATGGAAGTGGGTAGATTGTTCCAAGTTTTGGCGGCATTACTGCGATTCTCAATATTCTGCGAACTCAGACATTTCAACGGCTTGTTGTGAAATTGGTTTTTCGCTGCCGTCAATCAAAACTTATCTATATTAGCCTATATTCGGAGGTTTACCCAGTAATAAAATATGGTGTTGAGCAAACATGTACCTTGTCCTAGTCCTAATAGCACGTATACAACACAATGGTTTGTTTAGTTGCTTAAGAATCTGAATTTGTCTTCTATTTAAGTGAAACATCACTATTCTACTTAAACTGCAAGTTATACACTGATGGTGACATCGTCACCAATAAGAAAGAAGGCAGCCCAGTACCTTGGTTCCTTGTAGTTTTCTGTTTCTCGCATTTCTTTCATTGCTTGCTGTAGGCTCTTACTTGCACTCTCTCCTCTCTTTAAATGAGAATAAAACTTCAACATGAATACTTTAGTCGCGTTGTCATCAATGGCCCACAATGACGCTACAACAGCACGGGCTCCTGCAGCAAGAAACGCTCTACTCATCCCTACCACTCCCTCTGCCTTGATCTCACCACGACCACTGTGACAGCAGCTCAGCACAACCAGTTGTGCTCGGATACCACTTTCTTGTGCTTCCTTCATTGTCAAGATGAAGTGTTGCTCGTCTGGAAGGCTGTTCGTTGTTGACGACGTAGATGGAGCAAGAAGAATTTGTCCATTTTCCTGACTTCCATGTGCTGCAAAGTGGACGACAGATACGCCAACCTGTAGCTTTTGGACGACTGCTTCTTTGGTTGCTTGTCTTCCTATCAATGGCTCCACTCCGAGTAGTTTGGCAATCTCTTTAGCTTCATCTTCTGCACCAGGTAAATTTGTAAACGATCTTTCACTGCCTTCAAACTTGACTTTCCCAATTTCAGGATTTCCAACAATTAATGCGCCTGATTTGTAATGTTGATCATCTGAGGATTGTTGGAGAACTTTTAAAGTCGTTAAAGAAGGGGCCAGGCGAATACGTTTAGTTTCCGATAGAAATTGTCCTGTTTTGGGATCCTGGAAAGCTGCGAAAGGAACCATGTAAAGAGCTCCATCAGGAATTATGACTATCTCATCCTGGACAAGCTTGTGTTGTACCGGAGCAACTAATGCATCATATAGCAATTCCAAGGGTTTCTCGTCATCTTCATGATCTCCATCGTATATACATCGAGTATCCGTTTTGCTGACCTCTTTGCCAACTTCTCTTCCTTCTGTGGTGTTTTGCTCTGCGACTTGTGATGACACAAGCTCTTTTTCAATATTTAGATCTTCAACCTCGGGTAATCCCAGCGACCTGTCCTCACACTTTAATCCTTCCCTGACCTTCATTTGTTCGTAGCTCTTTTTCACAAAATTAAAGAGGAATTTCTCTTCAATGTCTTCTGACTTACCCCCAGGCAACGAGGAATGTTTTACTGAAGACTCAAAGCCTTTGATCTCACTCTGATGAAAATATAGTGGACTTTGATGTGCTAGAACCCAAATATGTGCCAAGTCATCTTGTTGTACAGCATAAAACAGAATGCCAAAATTACAAGTCGACAAAATCATCTCAATGTCGGTAACTTCAATGGAAGCACTTTTTGTTGTAGTTTCTTTATTCATGTTGTATTTCAATGTCAAAAGATCTCCAAGAGCACGGGCTCGTCCACGATCCGATACAAGAAGCGCTTCCTCCGTCTGTTGAGTCTGAACATAAACATGCGCCAGTCTCCTGTAGGCTTCGATGAACGTATCAACAATTGATATCTTGTATGTGTCTTGCTCCAGGTCATCAAATACCGACTCAAAAGATTGTACACTCTTCTTTAAGTGACTTTCTGCTTCTTTCATGTGGGTACTTTGATCGCTGTCTTGCTGTAATGCCAGTCTTCTATAGCAACTTCCTAGTATATAAGTATAAGAATGATTACAATAAGCTTTTTTCACTACTGTATTTTCTTTAAAATGGTCACTTACCGCGATGCATAGCGGTTGGTTTATATTTTGAACTACAATCACTGAGTTATGGGAACGAAACAAGAGAGAAAAACACTTTTGGTACTTTTATAACTCATTGAAACTTGGCTAAAGTATAATTTGTTGTAAATTGTCAAAATAGATGTCTGCAATGTTATTAACAGTCATCTTTATTCACGACCGATCAAAACTTAGACCTGAGAATGTACTACGTACTGTTGTGTTCAGAACGGCGTTCTGTCAGAATATTGAGTTCTAAATTGTAGAAACCCTTACCGATAAGAACTTTGAGCACACCAGATGGTATTTTAGAAAACTATCGTCTTCTGGAAACTCAGTAGATATCAAAATCCACGTTTTCTAAAGTGAATCTCGGCTATCACTCGCAGCTCTGACTACTCAAACTCGGTCAATTCGTTTACAATAAAGGGAATAAAATTCTTGTGTTTTACTATAACCATGTTTACTGGAACCCTATTCGCATTGAAAAACGTGAATATCTGAGCAAGACTTGTACTTTGACAGGCACTAACTTATTCGCCGCCTCAAGTCGTTGATTAGAAAAACCTACTTTAAAATTCTTGAAAACAGACAAAAACAAGATGTACTAGCTTCAATATAAATTTGAGATATGTACAAAATGAACAGGCAATTAAAATACGGCCTTGATGATCAGATAGAAAATGATTACTTTCCGTTATCAAACTCTGCCATAGAATCCTTGAATTTCATGACCTACGAAATACTAGAACGCCGGCAATGCATTACGGTAAGTAACCATGGTTCTTTAAATATAGTGTTCATGTTTGTGTCTCTTCTAGTATCAATGCGCTTTGAATTCGTGTTTTGGCTGCCGGTAATCAAAGTTTGAGAGCTTTTGAATGATTAAAAATTCATGGTATTATTATTATTATTATTGACATGCGCATTGGCTGCAAAAAAGTTATTTTCACAATTTTGGACAAACGTTTTGAGAAAATGTACATATTTTTCGCTAATAAAATTTCAACCAACCAAAAAAAAAAAAAAAAAAGCCACAAAAAGCCACAAATCAATGCTGTTGTGAAGCTGGAGCCCTGCTTCATCCGCAAGGTGAACATTGGACCGTTGGAGGGGGAATGACCTTTTTAGCCCATTAGTCTTGATATTTCTTTTTGTGACCGAGAGTTTTCATGTATGATAATGTTGATTTGCGTATGGTGATGGAATATGAAATGTATATGTGATCGTACCATACTGAATGGACTCAGAAAAAATTCTGAGCCCCAGATGGGAATCGAACCCACGACCCTCCGTATGCTAGTCGGACGCTCTACCACTGAGCTGCTGGAGACTCTAATGGCGAGTAGGTCGTCAATGTGGGTTTAATTGTGACAAACGTACTATATAAGCTACAGTCACATAAATGTCTAAGGAAAATCCATGATAATGTTGGTTTGCGTATGGTGATGGAATATGAAGTGGATATGTGATCGTACCATACTGAATGGACTCAGAAAAAATTCTGAGCCCCAGATGGGAATTTTTTCTGAGTCCATTCAGTATGGTACGATCACATATACATTTCAATTTTCATGTAGTTTTGTCCAAAATTGTAGCTCAAAAAATAAGTGCGATTATAAAGTTTTCATTTGCAGTTAAGATTTTGCCCTCAGCTTCTATGACACTATAAGACTTACCAATATAAAAATGCGCATGTCCTTGTCCAAGTTTGTCATCTATTTCTACAGCAATTCGTAGGTGCTTTTTATGATATCCAATGGCCTCTTGGTACTTCATTAGTGACTTGTAAATCTTTCCTATGCATCCACTGGCCTCTGCTTCTGTCTTTCTGTCACCAATCTCCATAGCGATGCCAAGACACTTTTCATAATATTCAATTGCCATTTGGAATTTTCCTAAGGACTTGTAGGCATTTCCTAAGTCCCCGAGAGCAGCCCCCTCTCCACTCTTGTTACCGATTCCAACAGCGATGGCTAGACGCTTTTCGTGATATGCAGTCGCTTTTTGGTGATCACCGAATAAGTTATGGATATGTCCTATGTGTCCGTAAGCTGCTACTTCTGCTGCTCTATCACCTATCTCTTTAGCAATACTAAGCTGTTTTTCGTAATATTGCTTTGCATCGTGGTATTTCCCTAATCGCAGATAATCATTTCCTAAGGTCCCATAGGCAGTTCCTTGCCCATCTTTGTCATTTATTTCCATAGCGATGGTAAGGCTTTTTCCGTGATATTCAATTGCCTTTTGGTATTTCCCCAAAAAGTTACATACATTTCCTAAGCTTCCATAAGCGTGTGCTTGTCCTTGTCTGTCTCCTATCTCCATTGCGATGGTTAGTTGTTTTTCCTGACACTCTTTTGCCCTGTAATAGTTCCCCAATGATTCATAGGTATCTCCTAAGTTTCCGTAGGAATTTTCTTCGTGTTTTCTATCACCTATCTCAACAGCAATGCTGAGACCTTTTTCGTGATATTCAATTGCTTCGTGGCATTTCCCTAACGACTGATAAACAATACCCAAGTTTCCATAAGCAATTTCTTCTCCCCCTTTGGAATTTATCTCGATAGCGATGTTAAGAGACTTTTCGTTATATTCAATTGCTTCTTGGTAGTTTCCTAAAGCGTGATAGATACTCCCTAAGTTTGCATAGACTCCTCCTTCATTTTTTCTATCACCTATCTCAATAGCAATGCCGAGGCTTTTTTCGTAATACTTTATTGCTTCCTGGTATTTTCCTAATGACTGATAGACATTTCCCAAGTTTCCATAAGCACATTCTTCTCCTTGTCTGTCACCAATCTCTTTACTGATGATAAGACGCTTTTCTTGATATTCTATTGCCTCTGGGTATTTTCCTAATAACTGATACGTGCTTCCTATGTTTCCGTAAGCATTTCCCTGTTCTTTTTTGTCACCTATCTGAATAGCGATGCTAAGGCCTTTTTTGTGATACTTTATTGCTTCATGGTATTTTCCTAACGATATGTAGGCAATTCCCAAGTTTGCGTAAGCAGATGCTTCTCCTTGTCTATCATCAATCTCTTTAGCGATGACAAGACGCTTTTCTTGATATTGAATTGCCTCGGGGTATTTTCCTAACAACTGATAAGCACTCCCCATGTTCCCGTAAGCCATCTCTTCACCATTTCTGTCACCTATTTCAATAGCAATACCAAGGCTTTTTCGATGATATTCAGTTGCCTCTTGGTATTTGCCAAAAAAGTGACATACATTTCCCATGCTTCTATAAGCATTTCCCTCTCCTTTTCTGTCACCTATCTCAATAGCGATGCTAAGGCTTTTTTGGTGATATTCAGTTGCCTCTTTGTATCTACATAGTGACTGATAAGTTATCCCTAAGTTGTCGTAAGTAGTTCCTTCTGTGTGTTTGTCTGTCATTTCTATAGCTATCCTGAGACACTTTTTAAAATATTTAATTGCCTCTTGATATTTCCCTAAACACTGATAGGCATTTCCTAAGTTTCCATAAGTTAACATTTCTCCCTTTCTGTTGCCAGTTCTAAGAACAATGCCAAGTCTCTTTTCTTGATATTCAATAGCCTTCTGGTAATTCCCTAATGATTGGTGGATGTTTCCTAGGTTACTGTAAGCACGTGCTTCCCCTGCTCTGTCCGACATCTCAATGGCAATGTTAAGACATTTCTCGTGACATTCTATTGCCTTTTGGCAATTTCTTAATGACTGGTAGTCATTTCCCAAGTTTTCGTAGGCGACTTCTTCTCCTTTTTTATAACCCATCTCTTTAGCGATCTTTAGTAACTTTTCGTGATACTTAATTGCCTCGTCGAAATTATTCAGTCGGTAATAAGCATTTCCTAAATTTTCGTAGGCCTCACACTCTCCGTGGATATCCTCAATCCAATTAGCAATGTGTAATTGCTTTTTGTAATATTCAATTGCTTTTCCTATCTGATGAATTTTTTCATATAATGTACAAAGTATTATATAACTGATTCTCTGAGCGCCTACATCCTCTAGAAAAAGAGCTACTGCCAAGCATTCTTCAAGTAAGCAGATCATTTCGTCCTCTTTTAACTGAAAACAGTCCAATGTTGCACATAGCAGACAAAAGTCAATAAAGAGCCTGATTTTCCAAACATCCATTGTAATCACTTTTTAGTTTCTTTAAAAGAAAAGAATGGAATTAGAATGACGGTTATTTACAACAAGATTATTATGCAAATTAACAAATATTCTTGATCTTACATAAGCACGGTACGTATGTGAGGCGGTGCATTTATTTATGGTAGGAGATATCATTATCAAATTTGGTCTCATGTTCCGTGACGGCGAGGTCATTTTTTTGCGTCTGTTTTCTTATCGAACATACCAGGTGATCTGAGGAAATTCGAAAATGAATCCGAAAAAGAATCAATCCCATGCGTCTTTTCGAGCTCAATCATGGATGAACAGGGGGAAATCAAAAACAAACAAAATAGCATACAAGTACAAGTATGCAAGGAGAAGTGTCATTTAGCCGAGGACTTTAAGACTTAAAATGTTTCTACTTCAAAGAATATGTTGCGTAGATGAGCCTAGCAATATATTTTCATCAGTTATGTTATTATTTACTTTTATTCATTTTTTAATTAAAGAATTGTCGTTGAAACGATCTCGAAGAAGCTGCTGAAAAGCTTTCTCGATCTCTTGGCATGATTTAACTAAAACTTCCGCATCTTACGCTGCTCTTTTGTCCTTGGCAATCTCCAGGATGCTGTGAACCTTAAGAAAATCCTTTTATCTGTTATTTAGAATTCCTCGGTTTCAACAAGAAAAAGATTTTTTGTCGAGAAAGTCGCTCATATTTAGCTTATTTTCAAGATGGCCGCCATGAAATTCAAGTGAATTGAGCGTGCGTTGGATGATTGGATTGATTCTCTCTCAGATCTGGAAATCATGCTTTGCGCGCCTAGTTAGATCACTTGGTAGCTATTAGCCAATCAGCGCGCGAGAAATTTTACAGTTATGTTAAAATTAATTTTGTTACTATTTTTCTTACTATTAGGGAAAGTCCATTATTAAAAGGGGGAAGGAAGGTACCTGATTCATTCTATGTACTGATAATCTTTATAGGATATATACAGTTGTACAAGGCTGCCTGTGACTCAAATTCACCCATATGATTCAACTAAACCTAGTAATACTCAATGCTTTTGGATTTTTCATGTAAACGGAATCACAGTGTTTAAGAGTGTCCCTGTAAAAATCGAGCAGCGATGATGAAAATAAAAATCATCGAAAATCCTCAAATTTTGCCAGAACATAGGTATATGTGGCCTAAGTTATGGAAAAAGGTTTTGAATGCCGTATATGTGGCCTAAGTTATGGAAAAAGGTTTTGAATGCCGTATATGTGGCCTAAGTTATGGAAAAAGGTTTTGAATGCCGTATATGTGGCCTAAGTTATGGAAAAAGGTTTTGAGTGCCGTATATATGGCCTAAGTTATGGAAAAAAGTTTTGAATGCCGAACGATTTATATATTTTGGGAGAACGGTGGCATTTTGTGTTTTTCGGGTTCAGAACCGCGTTTCAATGGTGGCACAGTGCATCTCACGAATTCGTCTGTTAAAAATTAAAATCAACATCAATTCAAAACCCATATAGCAATTCCTTAACAAGAGATGCTCTTTGAAGGTTTTGAAGGAAATTTTTTAAAATCCGTAAAAATGCATTTTTTTAATGAATTTTTAAATTCATACTCCGCGGGAGTACCAATTAGGTCGCTATGGAAACACGGCCAAAAGCGGCAAATTTCCCCAGTGAAATGAGAGAAATTCCCAAAAAAAGGCAGTGTTTTATAGATTAAAATGCAAAAATTCAGAAAACTGTTCAATACACACATAGGAAGGCCTCAAATTATGATAACTAGACAAATTCAAGACCTAATGAATCATGTTTTGTAGTAGAAAGTCGTTTTTTTCTTTCTAGTTTTCGCCAAACAATTTGAGTTGGAGTTTTGAATGTTCTCGTTTTACCACCTGTTGTCTTCTGTGGTCTTCTCGAAAGATATATTCAACACCACAACTCCAATAATTGTACAATATGTAGAAAACAGCTAACAATTGTTTTAAAGCAAATTTCTTTCCGTTTAGCGAAAAAACACAGCGAGTAGAGGCTCGTTTTTTTAAAAAAATCCGTAAAAATGCATTTTTTAAAAGAATTTTTAAATTCAGGTTAAATTTCACCTATCAAATTATAGCTCACCTTTGGTGACTAAAATCGACCACTGTTTTATGGCTTGATGAATTGAGACTACACTTAGTATCAAAAGCAATGTTTCTTCTCTCAGAAACTGAAATAATTTTTTTGGGCTACTTAAATTACGAATTTTTAGAGCGCTTTTATTACACAAGGTCAAAAAGTCTGTTACGTGACCAACGTCATTTGCATGTCACACCAAGTAAAACGTTACCAATATATTCGAATTTCCCCGTATCTCAGATGAAAACTTCATTTCAATCTCGTGATGTTTAATATTAAGAAGCGATCGTGTGTCACTCAGAATAAATCGATCGGTTCTTAATATTAAACAGACAAACATCAGGAGATTGAAATCGGAGCTTGTCAGATGTTAGTTCACTACTAAAGGTCAGCCGTACCAAAACAGCTTCATTAGTCAATCGTGCCGATTTTGGTCGATTTCCAATTTTTTTTTTGAGGTTGGCGTTTTTTTTCGTTTGCCCGTTTTTTAGGTTGCCTTTTTGTTTTTGGTTGCCATTTTTTTGATCATGTTCTGAAACGGGTTTTGCTCCCCCCCTCCCCCCCCCCCCCCCCCCCACGTCCATGCCAAAATCCTGGGTACGCCCCTGTATTCCCCCTCTCAGAAATTTTGAAAATGAGAGCCTCGAAAATGCGATTTCCAATGTTATGAAAGGCATCTACAAGAGTATAAATTTATGTGACCCGCTTCCCATTTTCCTATGCTAGTACGTGTTGCAGACGTGTTGCAAAAATTCTAACTAGATATGTAAAACCATGAAACTAAAGTTTAAGAGAAAAAACAAAAACAAAAAACAGTACATCATAGAATAATTATTTTTTAACTTGGGGGACCCAATTTCAAAAGTATGAAGGGTTACCCCCAAAACCCCTGTAGGTGCTCCCTTTCGTCGGTCATTAACCTAACCCCCTCCCCCAAAAATGCCCTAAACAAACTCCCCCCTCTCAACAAAATGCCCTGAATAATCATATCCTAACTGAAAGAAAATATCAATTTTCTTGTTTGCAAGTGCAAAAAAAAAAAAAAAAAAAAAAACTATGCCACCCCCTCCCCCCCCAGAAGTTTTAAAATTGCGAGGGGAACTACAACACTTGATGTCCGATAGAGGGCTCCGTAAACTGAAGCGTTTGCAACACGTAGTATTACAGTGAAAATGGGAGGCGGGTCACATAAATTTATACTTTTGCAGGTGCCCCTCAAAACACTGGAAATCGCATTTCCGAGGCTCTCATTTTCAAACTTTCTACGGAAGGGCGGTCATTAACCTTACTTACTTCCCTCTCCCTAAAAATGCCCTGAACAAACTCCCCCTCCAAACAAAATGTCCTGAACAATCATATATTAAAGTGTACATAGCCTTTTTTCCAATGCCGTCAACACTGATTCTACATGAAGTAAATAGTCGAATGGTAAAATATTTCTTGATTTGTGTGATGTGTCTTTAAGCTATGAAGGTTTATACTTCCAATGTTTTTATGACTGTGACGTCTAGCAAGGCTTCATTAAATATACGAAATTAATCTTGTTCACACAAAAAATATTTAAGAAGAATCATTATTTTACTCGCGGTTTACATAAAATGTATTTTAAATTTGTGTCTTCACTGCTTGGCAGCCCCGAATGTTCTCGAAGAACAGAAGAGAACAAATAAACGAGTTTGTTTTATGTTTGTCGTCTGAGTTTCTGACAAATTCTAATTCGATCTATCAGCTGCCTTACCAACTGGGTTGTAAAACGTTTTAGGCTTTCAGCCGTCCACCATGGAGTAGTAAATCCCATAAGATTTGTGGTTATTATTGTTGTTTACAACCTGAAGTCACTATACAAGCTCTAGTAGAGACTCCTGTTTGATGATTATAATGTTATGAAGCAATGATAATCATAGTAATCAAGCAAATACTTTGAAAAAATGCCTTTTGTAGGTGATTTCTTTGTAAATAAATGTTCGGTTCGTCAGTGTTTTATTTTTAACTCGCCTTGCATGGATATTTTCCCCTTATGTCGAATTCAATAACTGAAACAAATATCGATGAATATTGCAACTCCATCCTGAATCAGTATTACTTCGTATCCTTTGGATTCTTGTTTGTTTATCGATAATCGATGCTCGCTTGAAACGGTAGCTCTAGCTATCTTTGCTTTCGCTTCTCAGTTTTGTCGATCAAACCAAGCTTTTTTCTTTTGGTTCTTCGTATTAATTGCTTTGGATTGTCCTTATTTCCAGCGACAAGTAGCATAAAAGACATAAATTCTTACCTTGAAATTGTAAACAACTCGCTCAATGTTACCAGACACACTTCCGTCTTAGCTTCTTCGTGTTTCTTCAATTGCTACTGCTCCTTAAAAACCATAGAAATTACTTCAAAAAGTGGCCTTGGACAGTCTTAATGCTTCTTTTTCTAGTGTCGATAGATGTCATCGGTAGAAGAAGTCAGAAAGATTAGTTATTGGGCTGTTTTCAAAGTCAAAACAAAAGTGCTTCGTGGCACATCTGATTGTATGCGTTGTTCTGAAATAAATTAAAATTAATGATATTAGAAGTAGCATATGCGCATGCGTGTATATAATTTGTTTCTTAAGAAACGTTTTTTTTTTAATGAGTTGTCTGTGAGGTTTAATTTTTTCGAAACTTACTCGTTCTACTGAATTAATAAAAAAAATAAATAAATAAATAAAATTCAGACTGCCGGGCATTTAGTGTTTTGAAGGTATTGACCGTCTGCCGGGTACCAGTAGACACAGCATATTGTATTCGGCGAAGCTATTAGTATTACTGGCTATTTTCTTTGAGAAAAAAATCCTAAGGGAGCATTCAATTTGGGAGCATTCATTTTTTAGGAGGGGGGGTTATGAATAAAAATACAGTGGTTTTTTTTAGTCGTTTTCTGGGGGGGGGGGTTATCGAAATATTCCATTCCTTACCATGGGGGCTAGCATTTTTTTTCTATTTAATTCCTCTAATTCCTCCCCCCCCCCCCCCCCCCCCCCTCCTACAAAATGAATGCTCCCTAATACGAATCCAACAATCCAACAGCCGAGTTTCAGGTTGTTCTTGGCGTCAGGATTTGACAATGACGATAAGCAATTATTGGACGAGGTTGAGCAAAATATCGTGATTTGTTAGTGGCTAGCAAGCAATTATTTGCCGATGCCGAAGGCAGTGGAAAACCAATTGCACCATGTTACTGGGCAAATAATAGGCTTTCGCCAGGCAAAGTTTGAGCATAGGCGATTTTTGAGCCATTTCCAACTTTGCTCGATCCTGCCTCTTAATAATTTCCACTAGAGGTTCCTAAGAAAAAACATCTAACGAGTACTCTCCTATGTACAAAGTATTCTCAATATTTGATTTGCATTTGATCTATAGCACTGATAAATCGATAATGTAAATTTTGAGACAAATAGGCACCTACGTCATAAACTGGATCTTGAGCTGTTTGGTTTATGGTGACTCTGAGATGGAAATTTACAATAGCAATGTAAAATGATCAATATTTACTAACTTATTATGGCTCCAGGGGCGAATCCAGGGGGTGGTGAGTGGGGTGACTAGTCATCCAACCCTCTTTTGCACAAGTTAAAAAGAATGTGTTTAAAACTGAAAGCATTTATTCGGGTAAGATTTTACTTGATTTAATTCATTGACTCTCAATTTTTAAAATGACTCAATTTTTCACCTTTTCTTTTAATGGGTTTCCTGTGGAATTGACATGGAAATTAAGCCCCTTTTAGAACTCCTGGATCCGCCCCTGGGCTCTAGCTCCGCACCAAGAGGCGCATCAGGCTATCAATGAAATTTTTTAATTACTATAAACATAAGATAACAAAAATTACATAGTTTTAAAAATTTAATTACTCACCTGTTCGTAATAGTATTTCCGGTTGGTTCTTTTAAAAAGTGGAATTAATAAAAAAAAAAAAGAAAAAAAAAAAAAAAGAAAAAGAAAAAAGTGTGTTAGAATTTTAGTTTATAAATGATAAATCTCAGCATTTCATTTTTATTTTTTTACATACGTAACAAACAAAGAGAGATCATCGCAATGAAGAAAGAAGAAGAGGAAAAGTGATATTCCAAATACCTTTCCTTTTAACGTCCCTCCAAATGTAAAGAAGCAAGATAATATTAAGAACCAAAGATACCGCTAGGAATGCTGCACAGACAGCTAATGCAGTTACACCTTGAATAGAAAAACGAACATACATGATCAGTGAGATGAAATCAGAGTTGAGGAATATAGTGCTCCCATGGATAACAATGTCCATTGTTATATAGCAACTGTCAAAGTCCATTTTTCTTGTACTCTGATTGGGCGAGAGGGCATCACGTGAACGTAGAACGAGAACAAATTTCGATGTTTCCCCGGTAACGGCTCTCAGCGGGCAATAATATGTTATCTACCAGGAAATAACAAAGCCCGAAGCAATTTCACGGGATACGTAAGAGTTTTTAAAGTGAAATGATTAAAAATGTTGTGTGCTTTGACAGTTTGTCGTTATCGTCGTCTCGAGACCACGAAACACACTGTTTCCCGAGGTCCCTGGATGGATATATTATCCTGTATAAATAAAGGAATTCATAGTAGTATTCATTGTAATTAACTTGACCTCTTTAGCTTCGCTGTTTGTTGTGCCCATTTAAGACCATGTGATGCTATTCTTATTCTTTAAAGTATAAATATTCAAATAAAAAACATTTCTCCAGGAAATGTCATGTGATCTGAAATGGGAAATTTGCATACGAGCTAGGTCTATTTACAATGAATGTTTTTTTCCAGACAAAGATCATGATTAGAGTAAACAAAAAAAGGTCCAAAACAAACAAACAAAAACTAGCTTGATCAGGCTAAAAACTGATCATGAGAGCATTCCAAAATGCATTAATGTGTTGAGATTATTAGTGTAAAACGTCTTTTTCTAGAGTTTTTTTAAAGGGAAAAACATGATCAATAATTTTCAACTTACTGTAATTTTCTTGGTTGTCTGAGTTTTTCTTTGATTCCCGGCCTGTTTATTAAGACAAACAGAATCATTCACCACGGATCTTTCATATCCTTGTACTGTGTTAACCATAATCATTCATTATAAACTATTGCCTCCTTAGTATAATCTTAACTGCATATTTAAAAAAAATATCACTTCTACAACAACATTACAAACACTAGAGGGAAATCATTCACTTTCCGACTTCATTGTTTTCGGTTTGTCTTTGGTTAGCGGCAACAATGATTGTCGCAAAACCAAAGAGATGCGGCTCATTCACCTTTTGGGTACTCATAATCCCAATGGGATGAGTGAACGCTTCGCTTTTAATTAATCTATTCTTTTGTCTTTTTATTATTTTTATTGTTTCTTTCTTGTAACCTTGTCTGCCTTGCTCTCATTGGTTATCTATTTTCCATCTTTACCATATATACACTACCTTCCACTCTAACTTATTCTCTCTTTTACTCCGACGAAGGACTAGCGTCCGAAACGTCAGTAAGTGATCTCTCTTATTTTTCACGGTGCAAAATTTAACTTTTTATCCATACTGTTAGACTAATACACTTTAGTTGACCCTACCGTATATTTACTCGATAAACCGGTAAATACGGTAATTCATTGTTTACTTTTGAATTAGTAAACTTCATCCCACATCAAAATCTCACTTACCAAGAGCCGTAGTAGTATCACTGTGGTTACCTTCGGCAAAACATATGCTTCTTCACCTTTATCACTACTCCCTATTTCACTTTCTCCGAACTCATTCGTTGCCGTGACAATAAACCAGTATGTCTGTCCAGGCTCCAGATCCTCCAGTTGTATAACATACCTCAAGCTAGACAAGTCACGGACGACATGTATACGTGTCCAGGTTTTATCTACATGTACACTTTGTTTCTGGTAGATGATATAACTTGATAGATCTTGTTTGAAACACCGTTTTCGTCAGGTTTTGTCCAGTACAATGTTATTGTAGTTTTACTTTTGCTAAGATTGAGACTGGTCAATGGTGGTGGACCTAAAGGTGCAGAAATACGAGCAACAAAATTGTGCAACTTGTCGCGCAACAAGTTGAGTTGCAAGTTGCAGAGCGAATGTTTCTCGTATTACCACCACGCGCGCAACAAAATTTATTGTTGCGTAACTTTTGTTGCAGAAGTAGAAACTCTTTGTTCTCTATGTAATAATGAAAATGTGTTGTTCGCGGGTTGGTGATACGAGCAACATTCACTCTGCAGCTTGCAACGCAACAATGCTGCGCAACATAGCAAAGAGCGTTTTAACGCTTTAAAATCCCATAAAGCACAAGTTATTCTCTAACAGACTTAGAATATAAAGTGATACTCACGAGATCATTGTTTGTATACATTTGTTTGCTACGTTGTTTTTTTGTTCCTCTCCAAAGAGAAAATAAATCTTTTCATAAAAGTAATATCACAGGGAGCCCATTTTAGATAAAAGTAAAAGGTGAAAATAAAATCGAAAACAAAATCGCGTTTAATCAATTTCTCTAATTCCAGGTCAAGATAATGTCCTCTATGATACGAACGAGCAAAAAATCAGTAAAAAAATACACTAGAACGTTTTTTTCGCGCGCGCCTTTGTTTTCCTATATAATTACCCTATGGTATCCTATGTGTGAAAATGATATTATCGATATTGATTTTCTTCTTCAGAAGTTGTTGTATAATTTAACTTTTTCTCTAGCCTTACTATTTTTCATCAAAGTAATTCATCGAATGCTTTGGGAGTGTTTAGAGTAAAAATCAAAATATATATCGAAAACTAGACACACCTTATTTTGAAATTGGTTTTATTGTGTTTTTCTTTAATTCTTTCTTTCTTTCTTTCTCTAATCAAGAAAAAGTACGCTCAATTCAGATTGTAATTATAATTCAAGGCGTTCACTTAAAAAAATTTAAAAGGTTTTGGTAGATAATTATGATTTTATGCAATTGAATGTTCACTATTCTCGATCTCATCTTTATATTGCAGACTCCTTGCTATTACCCTGCAGGGACTGATAGGCGGTGTTTTGGTTCCTAATATTGAGGGGTTCATATGGGTGTTGCTCATTATCATTATGTTGCATACTGAGTTCCATAGATCTTGTACGAAGGGGCTCATACACTGGTCCATGTGTCCCTTGAATAGACGTGTTTGGCAACAGATTGAGTTCCTGATAATTACTGGTATCATTGGAAGGACCGGCTTCGTTAGGATTCGGTTGTTGGATGGTTTCATATTCTGTTTCTTTTTGCACAGGCTGTGTCGCATGAAATGCTGTCTGTGCTGATGTTATCTTGTCTTCCAATTCGAAGTCATTCTGAAAAATGGAAATGAAGGATCAAATACTGCAACATTAACACCTTAAAAAAGTTGTGAAAAGGGTAAGAGAATGCTTTAACAAAATAATGAACACAAAGATGACTTACTTCATAGCTTTCCCCAGCAGCAGCTTCCTTCGTTTTTCTTAATCAGTCAGGAAAAAAAATGAGATTAATTTTTTTCATGCTTACACCACAGCACCAAAACATGACCATGCAGAAACCACAAAAACAACAACAACAACAACAAAACTACAACAACCACAAACATCAACCAACAAATGTTTGAAAAACATTCTCGTTATTTCATGCCCTTGTTTCATAAATGTAAGACGCTAGGAACACACTTATTCCCTATTTTCCCCCTATTCTACCTCTTTTCTGTTGGTCTTTTGTTTCTACCTAAAAGCAATGGATTAAAACAATGAATGGATGGGCATTACATTTAACAACTAGATAATATGATAGACCATGAGCATTTGCAATCATTTGATTTGAAAACGAATTTATATTGTTACTTCAAACGTAACTCACACTGATCATAGGTGAAACTTACCTTTCAGTTGGACTCTTCGTTTTAGGCACAGAAATTGTAGAAAGTTGAAACAAAGAGAAAGAACAAGAATAGCAATAATGACTGCAAAGACTGCAGAACCCAGGCCTGAGAAGAAATGAATAATCGAAAGGTTATACTTGATTAAAAAGTATTTTGACTAATAATGTTTTTTTAATTGATTTATATTATCTTTTTTAACGCAATAGGGAGCTTGCAGTCTTATTGCCTCATCTTAGATTAATACTCTACTTACAAAATTTTGATTGTTCTTCAATACAATATTTGATTGCTATTACAAGAAAAAAAAAGATATCAGAAAAGAATTGTAAATTAATCATGACAGAATTACATAACAGCAGAAATAAAACAAATCATTCTAACTTTCTTTATCTTAATTTTTCTTTTTAAATTCGTAACCCTCTCCACATACTAAATTGCAAGTGAAATCGAATAAAAGCAAGTTTCATTAAATACACTCTAAGGACACATTGATTTTATATTGGTTTTAGATATGTGACTTCATTTTTTTATACAGACCATTTGTAGCAGTGTTTTCGTCTGCTGTAGTATTTACAGTTTTGGCACTTTCTTCATCCTTCACACTTTCTCCATATTCGTTCCATGCAGTCACTATAAACATGTATGTTTTGCCATAAACAATGTTCTTTGTTATTGTAAAGCCGACTTGATGGGGATCGTTGACATCATCATTCTTTATCCAATCTGCTTCTCGTTTCACTTCCTTCATGTAGATGGTGTAGCGCGTTATATTGCCACCATTGTCATCCGGTTTTGACCACCTCAAAACAACTGAGAGCTTAGAATCTTTTCGCTGAAGAAAAGCTGATAACAGTTGTGGGATTGAAGGCTTGCCTACAAAGAATGACAATACATTAACTGTATTTCAAGGTTATAACAAAAGTGATAATAGTGCGATTGCAATACCTATCACTGGGCGTGCTGATTTATGTATGATAAATGGAACAATGCCCATCTGATACTGAGCTGTTTTCAATACGTAATGAATTGCATTGATATAGTTTTGTAATATGATTGGCAAGTACCATTATTATAAATTTATTGACTTGCAGTGGCATTATATGCACATACATTTACCTATTGTTTTCGTTGTGATAGCTTTTGCAGATGCCGCTCCATACCCAACAATATTTCTGGCATACACTTTGACCGTGTACTGTGTGTTTGCTTTCAGTCCAGTTATCACAGCTTGGGTATTCACTGTGATCACTGGTGGCTTGGTACTGACTTCCAGTAAGTAACCACTGACTGCGAGTCCACCATCATCAGCAGGATTGGTCCATCTCACAGTAAAGGACGATGCATCTAATTCGGTTATTGATATAGTTACAAGACCTGGAGCAACTAGGAAAAACAAACAAACAAACAAACAAATAAAACAACAACAAAATTATTGTAAATGTAATTTGATCAAATAGGCATAAAATCAGCGAAAAAAGATTGCACCGTCTGTATTAACTTTTTCACATTGTTTTTTAATAAACTTACACAGTTGTGTGACACTAATGACGTGTTCATCACTTCCCAGGATGTTTGTTGCACGACACTTGTACTGTCCATAGTCCCCTTGGTCAGTAGTTGTCAGTACTGTTACCTCACTACCCCCGGGTACAATGTTGACACCTCTAGTGATCTGCTGACTTGTTGGTTTGTACCAAGATATTCGTGGTGCAGGTAAACCACTTGCAAAACATCTGAGACGAATAAGGTTACCATTCCATGATTTAGATTTTGAATTCGAAGTGTACTGAGACTCGTCAATAGCGGGTTTGACTGAAAGACAAATATTGAGTATAAGTTTAAAAATTGCGCAAAATTGGACAATTAAATCAGCAACAGCAGTAGCAAAAACTGCAACAACAGCAACAAAAAAGACCGGAAACATTCTCATGCTTAATTTGAACTTACAACAGGAAGTTTCAACAGTCTACGCAGTGAGAGGTCTCTCTTTAGGGTGTTTGTGGCATGAAGATTTTTATTTAGAGTTCTAAAAACGTGTACCCCTGCACTCAAAGGACAAAGAGCAGTTCCCCGCGCATATCATATTTCAACTAAAGATAGTGCACCTGAAGAACTTTCTTCCTTTCTCATCAAAATCCAAAATGCTAAATTCTAATCTTATCTGTTGTTTAGCACTTGATCAGCCCAACTTTGGGTTGTTTCATTTCAAAGTATGGATGAACTTACGCGATTGTTTTTTACATTATTTGGTAAACACTCACAGTAGACTGTTACACTTGTCCGTGTAGTGGTTGCATTCTCATTTGGGTTGTTCTTAGCCTGACACTCATATACTCCAGCATGGTATCGTCTAATGTTATCTATCTGCAGTACAGCACTTCCTGATCCTTGGCTCTTGGTATCATCATTACCATCAGTTATATTTACCCACGTGATGTTGGGTGCCGGAGGACCAATAGCTGTGCAGTTTATATTTAGGTCCTGTCCCTCGTTAACCTGGTATGTGTTGTTTGGGTGACTTGGTAGGAATGTTGGGCGCACTTTAAAAAAGTCTCATATAAGTAAGTTATTAAAAAAAATCAATTAGCTGACATCAATGCCCTTTAAATAAAAAGGTCCTAACCTGTGACTACCAATCGTGCTTGGTGTGCAATAGGATTGTTTCCTTGAAGCACCAGCCTGCATTTATATATCCCGTTATCAGCAGGAGTCACATCAGTAATGACCAGAGTAGCATTGGACTCTCTGCTTACTCGATCAGGGTTCATTAATCTTGGTGGACATGTTGCTCTATTGATGACAAAACTCCAGTTATTGGTGAACTTGTCATCAAAACCTATTCTACTGTCATTGAAAAGCCATTCTGGTGATTCGGGAATGAATTGCTGTTCTCTGTTATCCACATGGTAGTCCCACACAAACGTAGCTGTTCCTCCACTAGTTACGTACAACACGCTTGGAGGGAACTGAGTGAAGTGAGCTGTTGTGTCTGGATAACAGTATTAAGTAAGTCTCCCTATTCGTCGAGTGTCAAGTGTCGAGGGTAGCATGTCGAGGGTCGAGGGTACGAAGTCGAGGGTCTAGGGTATGAAGTCGAAGGAAGGAATATATAGGTTGGATAATGTTCAGTGTATAGAGAAAATGGATAACATGCGTTAATTTAGAATTGATCGTCAGCCGCGCTAACATTTAGTTGCCACGAACACTTGGACGTAAACGGCTTCAAAGCAATTCTTGAAACAAAATTTGTGAATTTACTAATTAGAAAAATGATCAGTGTCCCTTATATCAGAGGTTTGATCAGAGGTTCACTATTTCAGATTTGGAAAGTCAAACCTTTATGCAATGTACTAAACCTGATTGACGAAGTACTCACGATCATGCATATAAAATATTCATGAACGCTTCGTGTACGAGCTTTAAGGGGGGACTTACCTATTTACCAGCCACAGTTGCTAAGGAAAGGATTTAAAAATGTCTAAGAGGTTCTTCTTATATTACAACATAAATAAAATCAATTTGTGAAATAGACCATTTTTTGATAGTGTGATGACGTCATCGCTCTTGCGTCATTCATGATGTCATATTTCATAAAAAGTTAAAAAAACAATCGTGCAAAATAAACGAAATTATAGCTGACATGAATTGGAACAGAGCTATGCGCGGATTTTACTCTATGTTAAGAGAGTGAAAAAATATTTAGTTTAAAAATTTCAACATGGCTTGGTAGCCTGGTCTTTTCACCGTTTTCATATTGTTTATTTGTGGCCCGAGTAGCATCAGTTTTGAATTTTAGAAAAGAATCTTAATAAAACATTTTCATTCAAGAAACAAAGTTTTTATACATGCAAAGCAAGAAAACATCAAACACACGCGCTTTAAAATAGTTTACTTAAAATCTGATTGGCTGACAGCAGTCGTAAGACATTTTCTCAACCAATCAGATCGAAGCAGGGCGGTAAATGCATTTGCAGCCCGCGCGCTTGGCGTTTGGCCCGCTAAACTGAAAGTTTTAGTGAGGGCAGTTTCATATTTGGCCTTGTATATTGATGATAATAAGGCTTAACTTTGTTTCAATTCATGGCAGTTATGATTTCGCTTATTTGTGAGGCAATCCGACCAAATGCACGCTTGTTTTTTAATTCTTATGAAGTATGACGTCATAAATTGCATAAAAGAGGCAATATGATAAAGCAATATATGGCGATCGTTAGAAAAAAATTAAAATTCAATAAATCATACAAATAAATTTTGTAACTCATGTCTCGTGTTTTCCTTTGAGTCTCTGTGAAGTTTCAGGTCATTTACATCAATATTGAGCGAGTATCGTGGTGGAGTTTCTCTCGTACTAAAAAATTGAAAGCATACAGAACATAGAACATGCCTTTTAATTTTCTTACGTGTCACATATGCTATCATTTATCACTGTTATTCAAAACAGAATACTATAACTTTTACTTATTTCGTAGTTTTTCTTGTTGTTCATTCATGGGAATCAGTATACATGATACCAGACCAGATATCTGACCTGGGTCAAATTGCAAGAAGGTTGTGGTTGACGATAAATTCTAAATTAACTCATGTCATCTATTTTTCTTATACCCTGAACATTATCCAACCTATATATTCCTTCCCTCGACTTCATACCCTCGACATGCTACCCTCGACACTCGACACTCGACACTCGACAAATAGGGAGACTCGCATTCAGTTAATATTGCATGAAGCGATTATGGCAATAAAATACACTAGCTGTGGGCTGAACTTAAAAAGTTCATTCAACTCAGCATGTATCGAGTATAAGTGTAGACATTGCATTGCTTGCCTTAAAGCCCTTCTGAAAGACACATTGTGTTTTCCATTATAGTTAGCGTTTTCTTTCAGTGATAATCTGTATTTCTCTTACGTACTACTCAAAATTTCAACTCCTTTATAAATAAATAAATAAAATTAATGAGAATTAACAGTGGAATCCACAGAGTGGCTCTTACTCCACTGCATTGCAATTGGAATTTAGAAGTTGATTTTTGATTTTTACCTTTAACTATTGATCACTTCACTTTGGAGAAATTAGGAATCACTGATGAATACGACATAACATAACGACATAAGTTATTAAATTACAATTAACTAATCGACTTACCTACGCAAGGAAGTAAAAATATTCCACAGATAATACCAAGGATATTAAAGGAAATAATAGGTGCCTGACCAACGCTCATCCTGAGAATTAATTTGGCATTCAGAAATTTTCAGATTTCGTGATCGTTTGGAATCGTTACAGATGGTGTTGTCAGCGAATCTTTCTGCTTCACTGAAACAACGAGTGCTTTTAAATTATGCACATTCGTTTCCTGTGGTTGCCTTTTGTACTTCATTTCCGTGTCAGTCTGTTTTACTTGGTAACGCAACAATTATAACGTTTTTCACTCATGGCATCCATGTCACGTGCCTTTCGAATACTTCCCGTTTCACGTGCCTGCATCCTTTAATTGTAACTAGAACTGACACCCTACCACTGTGAATCTCAATGTATTTAATTTTAACAAATTAACTCTAATTACTGTTGTCTGTTTTACATGGTAACGCAACAATTATCATGGAGTTATTTTATTTTGGATCCAGCGCATCTTTGTCAGGTACAATAAGTTTACATCTTGCTTCACGTGCCTACATCCTTTAATCGTACCTAGAACTGACACGCTTTCACTGTGTTTCTCATGTATTTATTTTAACCCATTAACTCTACAAATTCACATAAACAAAGTAAGTTCTGAACATACATTTGCCTTTTTACAAGCGGTTATGGAAAGAGGCATTTCTAGACAGATATTCATTTCTTTTCCTTTCTATTTAAATGCGGTGCTACAGCATAATGAAACGGATAACGAAAGAATTAAGCTAACGAAACAAGCCTGACTCGCAGCTACAATAAACGAGTTTGGTACAATATAAACAGTTGGTTGTTTTCCAAACGAAAACTAAACCGACTATTGATGAAAAAATGAACTATTTTATTTAAGTTGATCATTAATTTGCTAAAGTGGTTAACCTTTTTAAGACCACACATAACGTGCTATGAAAGCACATATTTTTTTTTGCTGTTGTGGATTTAGGCTTCTTTTGTTGTAGAGGAAATAAAAAAAATCTGACAATTCTAAACCTGTCAGTTTATTAAATTATGTACTGGGATATAAGATATTACATATTTCCAGCAAGAAGATACTTTCATTCTAGATAAGACATTGCATTTTTTTCAGAAGTTGCTGTCTATAAATTTCACTTCTTCTCTAGCCTCACTATTTCTCATCCAAGTAATTCAGGGAATGTTTTGGAAGTGTTTAGAGTAAGAAGGCCATAAAGTGTGGAAGAAGATAAATATCGAAAATTGGACACACCTGGTTTTATTGTGTTTTTCTTTAATTCTTTCTTTCTTTCTTTTTTTTTTCTCGTATCAAGAAACATTACGCTCAATTCAGATTGTAATTATATAATTCAAGGCGTTCACTTAAAAATTTTTAAAAGGTTTTGGTAGATAATTATGATTTTATGCAATTAAATGTTCACTATTCTCGATCTCATCTTTATATTGCAGACTCCTTGCTATTACCCTGCAGGGACTGATAGGCGGTGTTTTGGTTCCTAATATTGAGGGGTTCATATGGGTGTTGCTCATTATCATTATGATGCATACTGGGTTCCACAGATCTTGTACGAAGGGGCTCGTACACTGGTCCATGTGTCCCTTGAATAGACGTATTTGGCGACAGATTGAGTCCGTGATAATTACTGGTATCATTGGAAGGATTCGGTTGTTGGATGGTTTCATATTCTGTTTCTTTTTGCACAGGCTGTGTCGCATGAGATGCTGTCTCTGCTGTTGTTATCTTGTCTTCCAATTCGAGGTCATTCTGAAAAAATGGAAATGAAGGATCAAATACTGCAACATTAACACATTAAAAAAGTTATGAAAAGGGTAATAGAATGTATTAACAAAATAATGAATACAAAGATGACTTACTTCATAGCTTTTCCCAGCAGCAGCTTCCTTTGTTTTTCTTAATCAGTCAGGAAAAAAATGAGATTACTTTATTTTTATGCTTACACCACAGGAAAACATGACCATGCAGAAACCACAAAAACAACAACAACAAAACTACAACAACCACAAATCAATGTTTGAATAACATTTTCGTCATCATGATTTCATGCCCTTGTTTCATAAATGTAACACGCTAATAACAAACTTATTCCCTATTTTTTCCCCTGTTCTACCTCTTTTCTGTTGGTCTTTTGTTTCTACCTAAAAGCAATGGATTAAAACAATGAATGGATGGGCATTACATTAAACAACAAGATATTATGATAGACCATTAGCATTTGCAATCACTTGATTTGAAAACGAATTTATATTGTAACTTCAAACGTAACTCACACTGATCATAGGTGAAACTTACTTTTCAGTTGGACTCTTCGTTTTAGGCACAGAAATTGTAGAAAGTTGAAACCAAGGGAGAGAACAAGAATGGCAATAATGACTGCAAAGACTGAAGAACCCAGGCCTGACGAGAAATGAATAATCGAAAGGTTATACTTGGTTAAAAAATATGTGCACTTATAGCGTTTTTTAATTGATTTGTTATCTTTTTTACGTAACAGGGAGCATGTCGTCTTATTGCCTCATCTTAGATTGATTCTCTACTTACAAAATTTTGATTCTTCTTCAATACCATTTTTTATTGCTATTACAAAAAAAAAAAAAAAAGATATCAGAAAAGAATTGTTAATTAATCATGACAGAATTACATAACAGTAGAAATAAAACAAATCATTCTAACTTTCTTCATCTTAATTTTTTCTTTTTAAATTCGTAACCCTCTCCACATACTTAACTGTAAGTGAAATCGAATAAACGCTAGTTTCATTAAATACACTCTAAGGACATATTGATTTGATATTGGTTTTAGATATGTGACTTCACTTTTTTATACAGACCATTTGTAGCAGTGTTTTCGTCTGCTGTAGTATTTACGGTTCTGGCACTTCCTTCATCCTTCACACTTTCTCCATATTCGTTCCATGCAGTCACTATAAACATGTATGTTTTGCCATAAACAATGTTCTTTGTTATTGTAAAGCCGACTTGATGGGGATCGTTGACATCATCATTCTTTATCCAATCTGCTTCTCGTTTCACTTCCTTCATGTAGATGGTGTAGCGCGTTATATTGCCACCATTGTCATCCGGTTTTGACCACCTCAAAAGAACTGAGAGCTTAGAATCTTTCCGCTGAAGAAGAGCTGCTAACAGCTGTGGGATTGAAGGCTTGCCTACAAAGAATACGACACATTAACTGTATTTTAAGGTGATAACAAAAGTGATAATAGTGCGATTGCAATACCTATCACTGGGCGAGCTGATTTATCTCGGTTAAGAAATGGAACAATGCCCATCTGATACTGAGCTGCTTTCAATACGTAATGAATTGCATTCATATAGTTTTGTAATATGATTGGCAAGTACCATTATCATACTTTTGCTGACTTGCAGTAGCATTATATGCACATTTATTTACCTATTGTTTTCGTTGTGATAGCTTTTGCAGATGCTGCTCCATACCCAACAATATTTCTGGCATACACTTTGACCGTGTACTGTGTGTTTGCTTTCAGTCCAGTTACCACAGCATGGGTATTCACTGTGATCACTGGTGGCTTGGTACTGACTTCCAGTAAGTAACCAGTAACTGCGAGTCCACCATCATCAGCAGGATTGGTCCATCTCATAGTAAAGGACGATGCATCTAGTTCGGTTATTGATATAGTTACAAGACCTGGAGCGACTAGAAAAAAAAAAAAAAAATAAAACAACAACAAAATTATTTATAAATCAATTAGTTGACTCTGGTTTGTTTTAAAGTATGTATTTTCAAGACGTTTCGATCTGGACTCAGATCTTCTTCAGTTATCGTTACAAGTAAATTCGTTATAATACTATCGCGAGCAGAATTTGAAAATATTGTTTAAGCGCGCGCCGTTCTAGAATTTACAATTATTTTATATAATTTAGGTATAGCAATGCAATCATTTCCCGAGTTCTTATCAAGTTCAGAGTGCCATGCCTCTAGGAATTGTCTCTTGTGCCAGTTTTGTTCTTTGTCTACAATTTTAGTTTTACTGAACTTAAACTCATGGCCTTTATTGTTCGCATGTTGGGCAATTTTTGATGATGGTTGGTTGTTTACTATTGCTCTCTTGTGTTCTTGGACTCTGGTTTTTAGAGCTCTTTCTGTTTGGCCATAGTACACGTAGTGACAATCATTACAGTCAATCTTGTATACTACCTCCGTTTTAGAGTTTTCATCTTTAGTTGATGTTTGAAGAGGAAAGAAGCTATTCAATTTTGACATAGGCTTATGGGCGGTCTTGATGCCATAAGATTTTAATGTTCTGCTTATTTTCTCCGATACTCCACTAATGTATGGTAGTGTAATCATACCTTGTTGGATAGTTTCATCTATGGAGCTGTTGGTGTTTGGATTGGAGTTAATAGAACTTTGTGCACATTTCTTGATAAAGTGGTCTGGATAGTCGAAACGTCTTGAAAATACATACTTTAAAACAAACCAGAGTCAACTAATTGATTTATAATTATGAATCCTGGTTGCAAATTCAACATTTTAACAAAATTATTGTAAATGTAATTGGTTCAAATAGGCATAAAATCAATGAAAAATGAATGTCACAATAGTCTTCACTAACTTTTTCACAATGTTTTTCAATAAACTTACACAGTTGTGTGATATTGATGACGTGTTCATCACTTCCCAGGATGTTTGTTGCACGACACTTGTACTGTCCATAGTCCCCTTGGTCAGTAGTTGTCAGTACTGTTACCTCACTACCCCCGGGTACAATGTTGACACCTGTAGTGATCTGCTGATTTGTTGGTTTGTACCAAGATATTCGTGGTGCAGGTAAACCACTTGCAAAACATCTAAGACGAATAATGTTACCATTCCATGATTTAGGTTTTGAATTCGAAGTGGACTGAGACTCATCAATAGCGGGTTTGACTGGAAGACAAATATTGAGTATAAGTTTAAAAATTGCGCAAAAATGGACAATTAAATCAGCAACAGCAGTAGCAAAAACTGCAACAACAACAACAAAAAAGACCAGAAACATTCTCATGCTTATTTTGAACTTACAACAGGAAGTTACAACAGTCTACGCAGTGGGGGGGGGGGGGGGGGGGGTATCTCTTTAGGGTGTTCCTGGCATGAAGATTTTTATTTAGAGTTCTAAAAAAGTGTACCCCTGCACTCAAAGGACAACGAGCAATTCAACGCGCATATCGTATTTCAACTAAATATAGTGAACGTGAAGAACTTTCTTCCTTACTCATCAAAATCTAAAATGCTAAATTCTAATCTTATCTGTTGTTTAGCGCTTGATCAGCCCAACTTTGGGTTGTTTCATTTCATTCAAGTATGGATGAACTTACACAATTGTTTTGACATTATTTGGTATATACTCACAGTAGACTGTTACACTTGTCCGTGTAGTGGTTGCATTCTCATTTGGGTTGTTCTTAGCCTGACACTCATATACTCCAGCATGGTATCGTCTAATGTTATCTATCTGCAGTACAGCACTTCCTGATCCTTGGCTCTTGGTATCATGATTGCCATCAGTGATATTCACCCACGAGATGTTGGGTGCTGGAGGACCAACAGCTGTGCAGTTTATCTTTAGGTCCTGTCCCTCGATAACCTGGTATGTGTTGTTTGGGTGACTTGGTAGGAATGTTGGGCGCACTTTAAAAAAGTCTCATATAAGTAAGTTATTTAAAAAAATAGCTGAAATGAGTGCCGTTTACATTAAAATAAAAAGGTCCTAACCTGTGACTACCAATCGTGTTTGGTGTGCAATAGGATTGTTTCCTTGAAGCACCAGCCTGCATTTATATATCCCGTTATCAGCAGTAGTCACATCAGTAATGACCAGAGTAGCAGATGATTCTCTGCTTACTCGATCAGGGTTCAGTAATCTTGGTGGACATGTTGCTCTATTGATGACAAAACTCCAGTTATTGGTGAACTTGTCATCAAAACCTATTCTACTGTCTTTGAAAAGCCATACTGGTGATTCGGCTGCTAATTGCTGTTCTCTGTTATCCACATGGTAGTCCCACACAAACTTAGCTGTTCCTCCACTAGTTGTGTACAACACGCTTGGAGGGAACTGAGTGAAGTGAGCTGTTGTGTCTGGATAACGGTATTAAGTAAGTCTCCCTATTTGTCGAGTGTCAAGTGTCGAGGGCAGCATGTCGAAGGTCGAGGGTATGAAGTCGAGGGTCGAGGGTATGAAGTCAAAGGAAGGAATATATAGGTTGGATAATGTAAAGAGTAAAGGAAAAATAGATAACATGAGTTAATTTAGAATTTATCGTCAGCCGCGCTAATATTTAGTTGCCACGAACACTTGGACGTAAACGGCTTCAATTCTTGAAACAAAATTTGTGAATTTACTAATATGAAAATGATCAGTGTCCCTTATATCAGAGGTTTGATCAAAGGTTTACTGTTTCAGATTTAGAAAGTCAAACCTTTCTGCAATGTACTAAACCTGATTGACCAAGTACTCACGATCATACATATAAAGTATTCATGAACGCTTCGTATACGAGCTTTAAGGGGCGAGTTACCTATTTACCAGCCAAAGTTGCTAAGGAAAGGATTTAAAAATGTCTAAGAGGTTTTTCTTATATTACAACATAAATAAGATCAATTTGTGAAATAGACCATTTTTTGATAGTGTGATCGCTCATCGCTCTTGCGTCATTCATGACGTCATATTTCATAAAAAGTTAAAAAAACAATCGTGCAAAATAAACGAAATTATAGCTGACATGAATTGGAACAGAGCTATATATGATTTCACTATATGTTAAGAGAGTGAAAAAATATTTAGTTTAAAAATTTCAACATGGCTTGGTAGCCTGGTCTTTTCACCGTTTTCATATTGTTTATTTGTGGCCCGAGTAGCATCAATTTTGAATTTTAGAAAAGAATTTTAATAAAACATTTTCATTCAAGAAACAAAGTTTTTATACATGCAAAGCAAGAAAACATCAAACACACGCGCTTTGAAATGGTTTACTTAAAATCTGATTGGCTGACAGCAGTCGTAAGACATTTTCTCAACCAATCAGATCGAAGCAGGGCGGTAAATGCATTTGGAGCCCGCGCGCTTGGCGTTTGGCCCGCTAGACTGAATGTTTTAGTGAGGGCAGTTTCATATTTGGCCTTGTATATTGATGATAATAAGGCTTAACTTTGTTTCAATTCATGTCAGTTATGATGTCGCTTATTTGTGAGGCAATCCGACCAAATGCACGCTTGTTTTTTAATTTTTAATGAAGTATGACGTCATAAATTGCATAAAAGAGGCAATATGATAAGGCAATATATGGCAATCGTTAGAAAAAAATTAAAATTCAATAAATCATACAAATAAATTTTGTAACTCATGTCTCGTGCTTTCCTTTGAGTCTCTGTGAAGTTTCAGGTCATTTACGTCAATATTGAGCAAGTATCGTGGTGGAGTTTCTCTCGTACTCAAAAATATTGAAAGCATACAGAACATAGAACATGCCTTTTAATTTTCTTACGTGTCACATATGCTATCATTTATCACTGTTATTCAAAACAGAATACTATAACTTCTACTTATTTCGTAGTTTTTCTTGTTGTTCATTCATGGGAATCAGTATATATGATACCAGACCAGATATCTGACCTGGGTCAAACTGCAAGAAGGTTGTGGTTGACGATAAATTCTAAATTAACTCATGTTATCTATTTTTCCTATACCCTGAACATTATCCTACCTATATATTCCTTCCCTCGACTTCAAACCCTCGACATGCTACCCTCAACACTCGACACTCGACACTCGACAAATAGGGAGACTCACATTCAGTTAATATTGCATGAAGCGATTATGGCAATAAAATACACTAGCTGTGGGCTGAACTTAATAAGATCATTAGACTCAGCATGCAACGAGTATAAGTGTAGACATTGCATTGCTTGCCTTAAAGCCCTTCTGAAAGACACATTGTGTTTTCCATGATAGTTAGCGTTCTCTTTCAGTGATAATCTGTATTTCTCTTACGTACTACTCAAAATTTCAACTCCTTTATAAATAAATAAATAAAATTAATAAGCAATGACTGTTAGTAACAGTGGAATCCACAGAGTGGATCTTACTCCACTGCATTTCAATTGGAATTTAGAAGTTGATTTTTGATTTTTACCTTTAACTATTGATCACTTCACTTTGGAGAAATTAGGAATCATTGATGAATACGACATAACATAACGACATAAGTAATTAAATTACAATTAACTAATCGACTTACCTACGCAAGGAAGTAAAAATATTCCACAGATAATACCAAGGATATTAAAGGAAATAATAGGTGCCTGACCAACGCTCATCCTGAGAATTAATTTGGCATTCAGAAATTTTCAAATTTTGTGATCGTTTGGAATCGTTACGAATGTTGTTGTCAGCGAGTCTTGCTGCTTCACTGAAACAACGAGTTCTTTTGAATTATGCACATTCGTTTTCTATGGTTGACCTTTCATTCCAGTGTTAGTCTGTTTTACTTGGTAACGCAACAATTATAACGTTTTTCACTTATGGCATCCATGTCATGTGCCTTTCGATTACTTCCTGTTTCACGTGCCTGCATCTTTTAATTGTAACTAGAACTGACACCCTACCACTGTGAATCTCAATGTATTTTAACAAATTAACTCTAATTACTGTTGTCTGTTTTACATGGTAACGCAACAATTATCATGGAGCTATTTTATTTTGGATCCAGCGCATCTTTGTCAGGTACAATACGTTTACATCTTGCTTCACGTGCCTACATCCTTTAATCGTACCTAGAACTGACACCCTACCACTGTGAATCTCAATGTATTTTATTTTAACCCATTAACTCTGTTTACTGTTGTCTGTTTTACGTGGTAACGCAACAATTATCATGAAGTTATGTTTTATTTTTCATTCAGGGCATGTTTGTCACATGCAATAAGTTTACATCTTGCTTCACGTGCCTACATCCTTTAATCATACCTAGAACTGACACGCTTTCACTGTGTTTCTTATGTATTTATTTTAACCCATTAACACAGGGAGCCCGGCTTTCCTTTGCCGCATTCAATATTCATTATTCTTTACGTAATTGCTTTTTATGGGTTTCCTGTGGTTTAAGATCGGCTTCCGGTGGTTTGGGATCGGTTATGATTACACAAGCTGTAATCAGATCTGTACTGTAAATTGATAACCGTTGGTAACGCACTCTCTATAAAGCATTCATAAGATAAGCGGTCCGAGCAACTGGAGGTGAACATATGACTAAGACTTAGCTTTTAAATATCACTTCCTAGGATCGTATCATTTCTGAGTATAAAGAAATAAACCTTCCTGAACCAAAGTTCATTTATTGGGCCAACATTCAGTGGGATTTTTATCAATAAAGGACCTCCATGAACCGAATAAACAAGGGTTTTCAAATCGGATACTCGCTTGGTTTCGTCCCTTCTCTTCTTTTGAATGCTTTATAGACGGTGCGTTACATTCAAACATTACAGGCAACCCATAAAGAGCACGTTACCAACGGTTATCAATTTACAGTGCAGATCTGATTACAGCTTGTGTAACCGAAGCCGATGTTAAACCACAGGAAACCCATAAAAAGCAATTACGTAAAGAATAATGAATATTGAATGCGGCAAAGGAAAGCCGGGCTCCCTGAGCCATTAACTCTATTATTAACTCTATCAACTCTTTATAAACAAAGTAAGCTCTGAACATACATTTGCCTTTTTACAAGCTGTTATGGAAAGAGGCATTTCTAGACAGATATTCATTTCTTTTCCTTTCTATATTAACGCGGTGCTACAGCATAATGAAACAGGTAACGAAATAATTAAGCTAATGAAACAAGCCTGACTCGCAGCTACAATCATTGATTTTGCTACAGTATAAACAGTTGGTTGTTTTCCAAACCAAAGCTAAACCGATTATTGATGAAAAAATGAGCTACTTTATTTAAGTTGATTATTAATTTGCTCAAGTGGTTAACCTTTTTAAGACCACACATAACGTGCTATCAAAGCACATATTGTTTTTTGCTGTTGTGGATTTAGGCTTCTTTGGTTGTAGAGGAAATAAAAAAATCTGACAATTCTAAACCTGTCAGTTTAATAAATTATGTACTGGGATATAAGATATTACATATTTCCAGCATGAAGGTACTTTCATTCTAGATAAGATATTCCATTTTTTCAGAAGTTGCTGTCTAATTTCACTTCTTCTCTAGCCTCACTATTTCTCATCCAAGTAATTCAGGGAATGTTTTGGAAGTGTTTAGAGTAAGAAGGCCATAAAGTGTGGAAGAAGATAAATATCAAAAAATGGACACACCTGATTTTATTGTGTTTTTCTTTAATTCTTTCTTTCTTTCTTTCTTTTTTTTCTCGTATCAAGAAACATTACGCTCAATTCAGATTGTAATTATAATTCGAGGCGTTCACTTAAAAGGTTTTAAAATGTTTTGGTAGATAGTTATGATTTTATGCAATTGAATATTCACTATTCTTGATCTCATCTTTATATTGCAGACTCCTTGCTATTACCCTGCAGTGACTGATAGGCGGTGTTTTGGTTCCTAATATTGAGGGGTTCATATGGGTGTTGCTCATTATCATTATGATGCATACTGGGTTCCACAGATCTTGTACGAAGGGGCTCGTACACTGGTCCATGTGTCCCTTGAATAGACGTGTTTGACGACAGATTGAGTCCGTGATAATTACTGGTATCATTGGAAGGATTCGGTTGTTGGATGGTTTCATATTCTGTTTCTTTTTGCACAGGCTGTGTCGCATGAGATGCTGTCTCTGCCGATGTTATCTTGTCTTCCAATTCGAAGTCATTCTGAAAAATGGAAATGAAGGATGAAATACTGCAACATTAACACATTAAAAAAGTTATGAAAAGGGTAAGAAAATGCATTAACAAAATATTGAATACAAAGATGACCTACTTCATAGCTTTCCCCAGCAGCAGCTTCCTTTGTTTTTCTTAATCAGTCAGGGAAAAAATGAGATTAATTTTTTTTATGCTTACACCACAGCACCAAAACATGACCATGCACAAACCACAAAAACAACAACAACAAAACTACAACAACCACAAAAAACAACAAACCAATGTTTGATTAACATTCTCGTTATTTCATGCCCTTTTTTCATAAATGTAACACGCTAATAACCAACTTGTTCCCTATTTTTTCCCCTATTCTACCTCTTTTCTGTTGGTCTTTTGTTTCTACCTAAAAGGAATGGATTAAAACAATGAATGGATGAGCATTACATTTAACAACAAGATATTATGATAGACCATTAGCATTTGCAATCATTTGATTTGAAAACGAATTTATATTGTAACTTCAAACGTAACTCACACTGATCATAGGTGAAACTTACTTTTCAGTTGGACTCTTCGTTTTAGGCACAGAAATTGTAGAAAGTTAAAACCAAGAGAAAGAACAAGAATGGCAATAATGACTCCAAAGACTGCAGAACCCAGGTCTGACAAGAAATGAATAATCGAAAGGTTATACATGATTAAAATATATGTGCACTTATAGAGTTTTTTAATTGATTTGTTATCTTTTTTACGTAACAGGGAGCATGTCGTCTTATTGCCTCATCTTAGATTGATTCTCTACTTACAAAATTTTGATTCTTCTTCAATACCATTTTTTATTGCTATTACAAGAATAAAAAAAGATATCAGAAAAGAATTGTAAATTAATCATGACAGAATTACATAACAGTAGAAATAAAACAAATCATTTTAACTTTCTTCATCTTAATTTTTCTTTTTAAATTGGTAACCCTCTCCACATACTTAACTGCAAGTGAAATCGAATAAAAGCTAGTTTCATTAAATACACTCTAAGGACACATTGATTTTATATTGGTTTTAGATATGTGACTTCATTCTTTTATACAGACCATTTGTAGCAGTCTTTTCGTCTGCTGTAGTATTTACAGTTTTGGCACTTTCTTCATCCTTCACACTTTCTCCATATTCGTTCCATGCAGTCACTATAAACATGTATGTTTTGCCATAAACAATGTTCTTTGTTATTGTAAAGCCGACTTGATGGGGATCGTTGACATCATCATTCTTTATCCAATCTGCTTCTCGTTTTACTTCCTTCATGTAGATGGTGTAGCGCGTTATATTGCCACCATTGTCATCCGGTTTTGACCACCTCAAAACAACTGAGAGCTTAGAATTTTTCCGCTGAAGAAGAGTTGCTAATAGTTGTGGGATTGAAGGCTTACCTAAAAAGAATACGACACATTAACTGTATTTCAAGGTAATAACAAAAGTGATAATAGTGCGATTGCAATACCTATCATTATCATAAATTTGCTGACTTTGAGTAGCATTACATGCACATACATTTACCTATTGTTTTCGTTCCTATAGCTTTTGCAGATGCCGCTCCATACCCAACAATATTTCTGGCATACACTTGGACCGTGTACTGTGTGTTTGCTTTCAGTCCTGTTATCACAGCATGGGTATTCACTGTGATCACTGGTGGCTTGGTACTGACTTCCAGTAAGTAACCAGTGACTGCGAGTCCACCATTATCAGCAGGATTGGTCCATCTCACAGTAAAGGACGATGCATCTAGTTCGGTTATTGATAAAGTTACAAGACCTGGAGCAACTAGGAAAAACAAACAAACAAACAAACAAACAAAACAACAACAAAAATTATTGTAAATGTAATTCGTTCCAATAGGCATAAAATCAGTGAAAAATGAATGTCACAATAGTCTTTACTAACTTTTTCACAATGTTTTTCAATAAACTTACACAGTTGTGTGACATTGATGACGTGTTCATCACTTCCCAGGGTGTTTATTGCTCGACACTTGTACTGTCCATAGTCCCCTTGGTCAGTAGTTGTCAGTACTGTTACCTCACTACCCCCGGGTACAATGTTAACACCTGTAGTGATCTGCTGATTTGTTGGTTTGTACCAAGATATTCGTGGTGCAGGTAAACCACTTGCAAAACATCTGAGACGAATAATGTTACCATTCCATGATTTAGGTTTTGAATTCAAAGTGGACTGAGACTCGTCAATAGCGGGTTTGACTGAAAGAATAATATTGAATATAAGTTTAAAAATTGCGCAAAATTGGACCATTAAATCAGCAACAGCAGTAGCAAAAACTGCAACAACAACAACAATAAAGACCAGAAACATTCTCATGCTTATTTTCAACTTACAACAGGAAGTTACAACAGTCTACGCAGTGAGAGGTCTCTCTTTAGGGTGTTTCTGGCATGAAGATTTTTATTTAGAGTTCTAAAAAAGTGTACCCCTGAACTCAAAGGACAACGAGCAATTCCCCGCGCATATCGTATTTCAACTAAGGATAGTGCACTTCAAGAACTTTCTTCCTTTCTCATCAAAATCTAAAATGCTAAATTCTTATCTGTTGTTTAGCACTTGATCAGCCCAACTTTGGGTTGTTTCATTTCAAAGTATGGATGAACTTACACAATTGTTTTTTACATCATTTGGTATATACTCACAGTAGACTGTTACACTTGTCCGTGTAGTGGTTGCATTCTCATTTGGATTGTTCTTAGCCTGACACTCATATACTCCAGCATGGTATCGTCTAATGTTATCTATCTGCAGTACAGCACTTCCTGATCCTTGGCTCTTGGTAACAACACTGCCATCTGTGATATTGACCCACGTGATGTTGGGTGCTGGAGGACCAACAGCTGTGCAGTTTATCTTTAGGTCCTGTCCCTCGTTAACCTGGTATGTGTTGTTTGGGTGACTTGGTAGGAATGTTGGGCGCACTTTAAAAAAGTCTCATATAAGTAAGTTATTAAAAAAAATCAAATAGCTGAAATGAATGCCCTTTACACTAAAATAAAAAGGTCCTAACCTGTGACTACCAATCGTGCTTGGTGTGCAATAGGATTGTTTCCTTGAAGCACCAGCCTGCATTTATATATCCCGTTATCAGCAGTAGTCACATCAGTAATAACCAGAGTAGCAGATGATTCTCTGCTTACTCGATCAGGGTTCATTAATCTTGGTGGACATGTTGCTCTATTGATGACAAAACTCCAGTTATTGGTGAATTTGTCATCAAAACCTATTCTACTGTCTTTGAAAAGCCATTCTGGTGATTCGGCAGCTAATTGCTGTTCTCTGTTATCCACATGGTAGTCCCACACAAACGTAGCTGTTCCTCCACTAGTTGTGTACAACACGCTTGGAGGGAACTGAGTGAAGTGAGCTGTTGTGTCTGGATAACAGTATTAAGTAAGTCTCCCTATTCGTCGAGTGTCAAGTGTCGAGGGTAGCATGTCGAGGGTCGAGGGTATGAAGTCGAGGGTTTAGGGTATGAAGTCGAAGGAAGGAATATATAGGTTGGATAATGTTCACGGTATAAGGAAAATGGATAACATGCGTTAATTTAGAATTTATCGTCAGCCGCGCTAACATTTAGTTGCCACGAACACTTGGACGTAAACGGCTTCAAAGCAATTCTTGAAACAAAATTTGTGAATTTACTAATTAGAAAAATGATCAGTGTCCCTTATATCAGAGGTTTGATCAGAGGTTCACTATTTCAAATTTGGAAAGTCAAACCTTTATGCAATGTACTAAACCTGATTGACCAAGTACTCACGATCATGCATATAAAATATTCATGAACGCTTCGTATACGAGCTTTAAGGGTGGACTTACCTATTTACCAGCCACAGTTGCTAAGGAAAGGATTTAAAAATGTCTAAGAGGTTTTTCTTATATTACAACATAAATAAAATCAATTTGTGAAATATAATATTTTTTGATAGTGTGATGACGTCATCGCTCTTGCGTCATTCATGACGTCATATTTCATAAAAAAAGTTAAAAAAAACAAGCGTGCAAAATAAACGAAATTATAGCTGACATGAATTGGAACAGAGCTATGCACGGATTTCACTCTATGTTAAGAGAGTGAAAAAATATTTAGATTAAAAATTTCAACATGGCTTGGTAGCCTGGCCTTTTCACCGTTTTCATATTGTTTATTTGTGGCCCGAGTAGCATTAATTTTGAACTTTAGGAAAGAATTTTAATAAAACATTTTCATTCAAGAAACAAGGTTTTTATACATCTAAAGCAAGAAAACATCACACACACGCGCTTTGAAATGGTTCCCTTAAAATCTGATTGGTTGACAGTAGTCGTAAGACATTTTCTCAACCAATCAGATCGAAACAGGGCGGTAAATGCATTTGCAGCCCGCGCGCTTGTCGTTTGGCCCGCTAGACTGAACGTTTTAGTGAGGGCAGTTTAATATTTGGCCATGTATATTGATGATAATAAGGCTTAACTTTGTTTCAATTCATGTCAGTTATGATTTCGCTTATTTGTGAGGCAATCCGACCAAATGCACGCTTGTTTTTTAATTCTTATGAAGTATGACGTCATAAATTGCATAAAAGAGGAAATATGATAAGGCAATATATGGCGATCGTTAGAAAAAAATTAAAATTCAATAAATCATACAAATATATGTTCTAACTCATGTCTCGTGTTTTTCTTTGAGTCTCTGTGAAGTTTCAGGTCATTTACATCAATATTGAGCGAGTATTGTGGTGGAGTTTCTCTCGTACTAAAAAATTGAAAGCATACAGAACATAGAACATGCCTTTTAATTTTCTTACGTGTCACATATGCTACCATTTATCACTGTTATTCAAAACAGAATACTATAACTTTTACTGATTTCGTTGTTTTTCTTGTTGTTCATTCATGGGAATCAGTATATATGATACCAGACCAGATATCTGACCTGGGTCAAATTACAAGAAGGTTGTGGTTGACGATAAATTCTAAATTAACTCATGTTATCTATTATTTCCTATACCCTGAACATTATCCAAACTATATATTCCTTCCCTCGACTTCATACCCTCGACCCTCGACATGCTACCCTCGACACTCGACACTCGACAAATAGGGAGACTCGCATTCAGTTAATATTGCATGAAGCGATTATGGCAATAAAATACACTAGCTGTGGGCTGAACTTAATAAGATCATTCAACTCAGCATGCAACGAGTATAAGTGTAGACATTGCATTGCTTGCCTTAAAGCCCTTCTGAAAGACACATTGTGTTTTCCATGATAGTTAGCGTTCTCTTTCAGTGATAATCTGTATTTCTCTTACATACTACTCAAAATTTCAACTCCTTTATAAATAAATAAATAAAATTAATGAGAATTAACAGTGGAATCCACAGAGTGGCTCTTACTCCACTGCATTCCAATTGGAATTTAGAAGTTGATTTTTGATTTTTACCTTTAACTATTGATCACTTCACTTTGGAGAAATTAGGAATCATTGATGAATACGACATAACATAACGATATAAGTAATTAAACTACAATGAACTAATCCACTTACCTACGCAAGGAAGTAAAAATATTCCACAGATAATACCAAGGATATTAAAGGAAATAATAGGTGCCTGACCAACGCTCATCCTGAGAATTAATTTGGCATTCAGAAGTTTTCAAATTTCGTGATCGTTTAGAATCGTTACAGATGGTGTTGTCAGCGAATCTTTCTGCTTCACTGAAACGAGTTCTTTTAAATTATGCACATTCGTTTCCTGTGGTTGACCTTTTGTACTTCATTGCCGTGTTAGTCTGTTTTACTTGGTAACGCAACAATTATAACGTTTTTCATTCATGGCATCTATGTCACGTGCCTTTCGAATACTTCCCGTTTCACGTGCCTGCATCCTTTAATTGTAACTAGAACTGATACCCTACCACTGTGCATCTCAATGTGTTTTATTTTAACCCATTAACTCTGTTTACTGTTGTCTGTTTTACGTGGTAACGTAACAATTGTCATGGAGTTATCTTTTATTTTTCATCCAGGGCATCTTTGTCACGTGCAATAAGTTTACATCTTGCTTCACGTGCCTACATCCTTTAATCGTACCTAGAACTGACACGCTTTCACTGTGTTTCTTATGTATTTAATTTAACCCATTAACTGTACAACTTCATATAAACAAAGTAAGCTCTGAACATAAATTTGCCTTTTTTACAAGCAGTTATGGAAAGGGGTATTAGTAGTAGTATTATTATATTTCCTTTGAAGGGTAACACGGTGCTACAGCATAATGAAACAGTTCACGAAAGAATGAAGCAAACAAACGAAAGAAGCCTGACTCGAAGCTACAAAACACAAAACAAAACAAAAAAACATTAACAAAAAACCATTTTTTTGTAAAATATAAACATTGGATATTTTCTAAGGTAAAACAAAACCAATTGTCGATGAATATATGAGCACATGTTTCATTATTATTTGGTATACTAACTACTATATTTAAGTTGCTTATTAATTTGCTGAAATGTTTAACCTTTTAAGACCACAAATGACGTGCTATCATTATTCGGGCTTCCAAAGGAATGCCCGAGTTATAAATTGGGCTTCGTTATTATTTCTATTATTATTATTATTATTATTATTATTATTATTATTATTATTATTATTATTATTATTCAGTTACAAATCGCCCTCGAAGCGCTAAAGCGCATGCGCGAAATCAAAGTCTATGCGCATGCGTAGAATCAGCCATGACCACATGGTTGAGCAATGGCGGATCTATCGAAGGAGTCGTCGCTGAATCTAATCATGGATAATATGGAGTTTAACAAGCTAAAAACACGTACAAAAGCACAAACTGTTCGCGGTAGACCCACACTAAAAGATGTCAACCGTTTTCGGAACTTCACGAGAAATCAATTTATGAGCGAACCATTTTGAGTGAAGCTTATATCGAGAATCACGCTAAACTTCGCTTAAGCTTATATCAAATGAACTATCTTTAATATATTGAGTCAAATTAGCATCATCATGCGTATAGACGTGATCGTGAACCCAGTAGAATACCAGTACGAACTCTGAAACGTCTGAGGAACAGAAGCAGAAAGCTGAAGGAGTTTGTCTACGAACGTATTTGTCAAAGTATACCGAAATCCTCCAAGCTGTATTGTTATGTGAAGGTTAGAAAACTAACAAAGAATGAATGTAAGCTTAATACAAAGAGAATGAGCTTGAATAAAGTCACAGAACATGAAAAGAAGCTTTTGCTTAATTATTGTTCTAGGATGGTTTATCAAGGGATAATGAAGTTAAAATATAGAGCTTTTCAATGTACGTCAAGAGACTACAATAGAAGGATATCAGTACTGTACTTCTTTACAAAGAAAAAACTGAAAAAACTACACCAATGTTGTATAAACAGTTGGGTGCACAGCTGTTGCTATATATCGTAATAGTAATGTGGGGTTCAAAATATTTGATTCTCATGCAAGGGATTTATATGGTAGAAGCCATTCTCAAGGTACATGTGTGCTGCTTGAAATAACATCAGTAAATAGTTTAGTACTTTTTTTCCAGAGTATACATAACAATGATATATTTGAGATGAAAGGAGTGCAAATTAATGCAGTTCAAAATAGCAGCCATCCTCAGAAACTATGCACATAATGAAACCAAAAAATTGAATCTAAGTTGTGCTGCAGCTATGTACTCTCTTTGTTATTCTATAATGAAAATATGTGGTTACTGGAATTCAAACACATTGCTTACTATCGTAGACAATGGCAAAAGATTATGTATCAAGGTTCACAAAGAAAACCCCACAGCTGCAACATAGGAAGCCCGAGTTCACGCAGTCATGCGTCTAGTTGCAAATAAGTTCTTCTTTGGTTGTAGAGGAAATAAAAAATCTAACAATTCTACACCTTTGTCAGTTTAATAAATCATGTATTGGAATATAAGATATTACATATTTCCAGCATGAAGATACTTACATTCTAGATATGATAGAGGATATTACATGGCTACTCGAAGATACGAATTTTATCTTCGAGTGTTGAAAGGATCTCTCACGAGTGAGCGCAGCCAACGAGTCAGAGATTTTCAACACGAGAAGATAAAACTCGCATCTCCAAGCGCCCATGTAATGTTCTGTTTATTATATAATTATCAATGAAAAAGAAAAGAAAGATTTTTCTCTGCTATAACAAGTATGTTACCATAGTGATGATATCTTCACATGTGAAAATATCAAATTTTTGAAATAGAGAAATATAGGTATTTCATTCATAATCATATAATAAATTACATCTTTTTTCAGAAGTTGCTGTATAATTTAACTTTTTCTCTAGCCTCACTTTTTCTCTAGGCTTACTATTTTTCAACCAATTAATTAAGCGAATGTGTTTAGAGTGTTTAAAGTAAAAAGGCCATAAAGTGTGCGAGAAAATATATATCGAAAACTGGACACACCTTATTTTTAAGTTGGTTTTATTGTGTTTTTCTTTAATTCATACTTTCTTTCTTTCTCGTATCAAGAAAAAGTACGCTAAATTCAGATTGTAATTATATAATTCAAGGCCTTCACTTAAAAGGTTTTAAAATGTTTTGGTAGATAGTTATGATTTTATGCAATCAAATGTTCACTAATCTCGATCTTATTTTTATATTGCAGACTCCTTGCTATTACCCTGCAGGGACTGATAGGCGGTGTTTTGGTTCCTAATATTCAGGGGTTCATATGGGTGTTGCTCATTATCATTATGCTGCATACTGGGTTCCACAGATCTTGTACGAAGGGGCTCATACACTGGTCCATGTGTCCCTTGAATAGACGTGTTTGGCGACAGATTGAGTCCCTGATAATTACTGGTATCATTGGAAGGGCCGGCTTCGTTAGGATTCGGTTGTTGGATGGTTTCATATTCTGTTTCTGTTTGCACAGGCTGTGTCGCATGAAATGCTGTCTCTGCAGATGTTATCTTGTCTTCCAATTCGAAGTCATTCTGAAAAAATGGAAATGAAGGATCAAATACTGCAACATTAACACATTAAAAAAGTTATGAAAAGGGTAAGAGAATGTATTATCAAAATAATGAATACAAAGATGACTTACTTCATAGCTTTCCCCAGCAGCAGCTTCCTTTGTTTTTCTTAATCAGTCAGGAAAAAAATAGGATTAATTTATTTTTATGCTTACACCACAGCACCAAAACATGACCATACAGAAACCACAACAACAACAACAACAACAACAACCACAAAAAACAACGAATCAATGTTTGAATTACATTCTCGTTATTTCATGCCCTTGCTTCATAAATGTTACACGCTAAAAACAACTTTTATTCCCTATTTTTATCCCTATTCTACCTCTTCTCTGTTGGTCTTTTGTTTCTACCTAAAAGCAATGGATTAAAAAAAAAAAAAGAATGGATGAGCATTAAGTTTAATACAATATATTATGTGCGACCATTAGCATTTGGAATCCTTTGATTACAAAACCCACTTTTATTGTTACTACAAACGTTACTCGGACTGATCATATAGTTAAAACTTACTTTTCAGTTGGACTCTTCGTTTTAGGTACAGAAATTGTATAAAGTTAAAACCAAGAGAAAGAACAAGAATGGCAATAATGACTCCAAAGACTGCAGAACCCAGGCCTGACAAGAAATGAATAATCGAAAGGTTATAAATGATTAAAAAATATGTGCACTTATAGCGTTTTATAATTGATTTGTTATCTTTTTTACGTAACAGGGAGCATGTCGTCTTATTGCCTCATCTTAGATTGATTCTCTACTTACAAAATTTTGATTGTTCTTCAATACAATATTCGATTGCTATTACAAGAATAAAAAAAAGATATCAGAAAAGAATTGTGAATTAACCATGACAGAATTACATAACAGCAGATATAAAACAAATCATTTTAACTTTCTTCATCTTAATTTTTATTTTTAAATTCGTAACCCTCTCCACATACTAAATTGCAAGTGAAATCGAATAAAAGCTAGTTTCATTAAATACACTCTAAGGACACATTGATTTTTTATTGGTTTTAGATATGTGACTTCATTTTTTTATACAGACCATTTGTAGCGGTGTTTTCGTCTGCTGTAGTATTTACAGTTTTGGCACTTTCTTCATCCTTCACACTTTCTCCATATTCGTTCCATGCAGTCATCATAAACATGTATGTTTTGCCATAAACAATGTTCTTTGTTATTGTAAAGCCGACTTGATGGGGATTGTTGACATCATCATTCTTTATCCAATCTGCTTTTCGTTTCACTTCCTTCATATAGATGGTGTAGCGCGTTATATTGTCACCATTGTCATCCGGTTTTGACCACCTCAAAAGAACTGAGAGCTTAGAATCTTTCCGCTGAAGAAGAGCTGCTAACAGCTGTGGGATTGAAGGCTTGCCTACAAAGAATGACACATTAACTGTATTGCAAGGTAATAACAAAAGTGATAATAGTGCTATTCCAATACCTATCACTGGGTGAGCTTATTTATCTCGTTTAAGAAATGGAACAATGCCCATCTGATACTGAGCTGTTTTCAATACGTAATGAATTGCATTCATATAGTTTTGTAATATGATTGGCAAGTACCATTATCATAAATTTGCTGACTTGCAGTAGCATTATATGCACATACATTTACCTATTGTTTTCGTTCTGGTAGCTTTTGCAGATGCCGCTCCATACCCAACAATATTTCTGGCATACACTTTGACCGTGTACTGTGTGTTTGCTTTCAGTCCAGTTACCACAGCATGGGTATTCACTGTGATCACTGGTGGCTTGGTACTGACTTCCAGTAAGTAACCAGTGACTGCGAGTCCACCATCATCAGCAGGATTGGTCCATCTCACAGTAAAGGACGATGCATCTAGTTCGGTTATTGATATAGTTAGAAGACCTGGAGCAACTAGAAAAAAACAAACAAACAAACTAAACAACAACAAAATTATTGTAAATGTAATTGGTTCAAATAGGCATAAAATCAGTGAAAAATGATTGGCACAGTCTTTATTAACTTTTTCACAATGTTTTTCAATAAACTTACACAGTTGTGTGATATTGATGACATGTTCATCACTTCCCAGGATGTTTGTTGCACGACACCTGTACTGTCCATAGTCCCCTTGGTCAATAGTTGTCAGTACTGTTACCTCACTACCCCCGGGTACAATGTTGACACCTGTAGTGATCTGCTGATTTATTGGTTTGTACCAAGATATTCGTGGTGCAGGTAAACCAGTTGCAAAACATCTAAGACGAATAATGTTACCATTCCATGATTTAGATTTCGAATTCGAAGTCGACTGAGACTCATCAATAGCGGGTTTGACTGGAAGACAAATATTAAATATAAGTTTAAAAATTGCACAAAAATGGACAATTAAGGTGACTGTCTAACTTTTGAACGTTCAATTTCAGCCCACGATGTGCGTTCGCAAAAAAAAACTCGCTCACAACCACCAACATTTTATCGAAGAACCATACAGGTTTTGAACTTCAACAGGACAAAAACCCCGATTTTAGCACGGGACTCGATATTTTTCTTTGAATGTCCAGTAACAACAGGTAAAAATCAATCTTTTGAGAAAGTTTGAAAAAGAAACTTACTTATCAGAACTTTAGAAAAAAGCTTTTGATGTGTTTTTGTTGTTAAAATTGTCGTTTGAGTACGATTTTCGTTTTATTTAGCAGGATGCTGAATTTTTAGCTAATTATTCAAACTTTCTTAAAATATTTAAGTTGGTTTTCTAAAGTGTTTTAAGTAGATGTCCTGAAAAATTGCTTCAAGAGCTTTTATGATTTTTTGAGTTCTTAAGTTTTGTGTGCAAAGCTAGATTTCCGCCATTTCTCTTTCGAAAACTTGTCAAGATGGTCGTATTCAAAGTCATTATCTCGAAACAAGCTTGGGACAACCCATTTTTCTTTTCATTGTTGGAATCAGCGTTAAATTTCTAAGAACATTTTGTAATTATTCCTTGCTAAAGTAGTCGGTAACCTTAAATCAGCAACATTAGCAGCAAAAACAAAAACAACATCAATAACAACAATAACACCAGAAACATTTTCATGCTCATTTTCAACTTACAACAGGAAGTCACAACAGTCTGCGCAGTGAGCGGTCTCTCTTTAGGGTGTTCCTGGCATGTAGATTTTTATTTAGACTTCTAAAAAAGTGCACCTCTGCACTCCAAGGACAACGAGCAATTCCCCGCGCATATCGTATTTCAACTAAAGATAGTGCACGTGAAGTACGCTAGCGGCTTTTGAAGAGAGTGTGAGTACGAATGGTCGGATGGAAACCAATTATCTAGCAATTATCCATAGTTTACTTACAAATCCATGCTTTTTTCTTCTAATGTGGTTGACACTAGTTTTACCCTTATCACAAGGGTAATGGTTTTTCTTCCAGTTCTCCAGTCTTCCTTTCTCATCAAAATCTAACATGCTAAATTCTAATCTTATCTGTTGTTTAGCGCTTGATCAGCCCAACTTTGGGTTGTTTCATTTTAAATTATGGTTAAATTTAGGGAATTTTTTACATTATTTGGTAAACACTCACAGTAGACTGTTACACTTGTCCGTGTAGTGGTTGCATTCTCATTTGGGTTGTTCTTAGCCTGACACTCATATACTCCAGCATGGTATCGTCTAATGTTATCTATCTGCAGTACAGCACTTCCTGATCCTTGGCTCTTGATAACAACACTACCATCAGTGATATTCACCCACGTGATGTTTGGTGTTGGTGGACCAACAGCTGTACAGCTTATCTTTAAATTGTCTCCCTCTTTAATCTGGTATGTGCTGTTTGGGTGACTTGGTATGAATGTTGGGTGCACTGAAATAGAATTTGTTTATCAGAACTAACGTTGGCTCAGATTCAGTATCTCAGTCTAACATTTGATATTCAAGTTTCGAGCCGCTTTTTTGGCACCTTTTGAAGACGAAAACCATATGCCTACAAAAATTAAATCTTAAAATTGTAGTGTATATTTTCAGTCCCTCGATAACCTGGTATGTGTTGACTGGGTGACTTGATAGGAATGTCGGGCGCACTGAAACACATTATATATAAATACACCACAAGGTAGTTGAAGGTCAAAAGGACAATCTTCAAAGTAATTCGTTGTGAGACTGGGAGCGAGTGCAGTCAATAAGCGTTTTGTTATAAACCAACGGTCAAAAAACACAACAAAATAGATTTTTTAATTATTTGACATTATAAACTTTGAAAGAGTTAGGTTTCCGGTGAAATCACTTCCGGTTTTGTTATTTCCTGATAGAAAATATATTATTACCCACTGAAACATGGAAACTGTTCACGTTCACGTGATAAGCTCTCGTCCAATTAGAGTACGAGAAAAATGGACTTTGACAGTTGGTTTATAACAAAGTTATATACAACCCCTCCCCTCACTTTGGGTACAAGCGTACGAGCTGGGTTAGCTACCTTACCTTGTTTATAACTTGAATACATAACATAGTTGTAGTGTGTTGTGAGTGACAGTTGACACTTTTGAAACGAGCAAGGGACTGAGGCGAATTTTGAACTTTAATCCAATTAGCAAAAACAATTCTTCAGCTGATAAAGAATCTCATGATTAAGTCTGGTAAATTTAAACGTGTTTTGTTAAAAAAATAAACAGAGTTGCACGGTTGTCTCCTGTAACCATACCTTCGAATTCTTTGTAAATTTTTGACACTTTTGAAAGCCAACAATTCTCGATCTTTTCATGCAATCATGTTCAATTTTTGCTAATTAGATTAAAATTCAAAACTCGCCCTAGTCCCTTGCTCATTTTTAAAGTGGCCTAATGGAAGCTAGTATTCATTGACTGAATTTGTATCCCACTATAATAAAAAAAAATGATTTCTTTATTTATCTTATTTATAATTTCATTTAGTTTACCTGTGACTACAAGGTATACTTGGTGGTATATAGGGTTCGCTTTAAACTGCAGTCCACATTTATAAATCCCGTTATCTGCAGTAGTCACATCAGTAATGACCAGAGTAGCAGTGGACTCTCTGATTACTCGATCAGGGTTCATTAATCTTGGTGGACATGTTACTCTATTGATGACAAAACTCCAGTTATTTATTCTCTTGTTGTCAGCACCAATTATACTCTCACTATGTGTTGCCTGGTTGGTGAAATACCATACTGGTGATTCACTTTTGAACTCGACCAATTTGTCATCAACATGGTAGTCCCACACAAACCTGGCTGTTCCTCCACTAGAGACGAAAGAAACATTTGGTGGAAAACGAGTGAAGCGACCTGTAGTGTCTGGAAGACAGCAACATTCAATTAATACTGTATTACTTCATGATCAAAATGACTGACTCTATATGCAGGTCTTCGATTTCGATCATTCGACATTCGACATTCAGCAATTCGTTTTTCGTTAAATTTGGGTAAAATATAGGGATTGTCACAGTAACACATACATTGTTGGCTGAACTTAATAAGATCAGTCGAAACAGCATGCGTCGATTTTTAGGGGAATCAAGGTTGGTGTAGAGGCATGAATGCATGGATTCGCCTTCCTATCTGAGTCTTGGGGAGTCTTGCGAGTAGAGTTTGTTAGTTCTTGGTAAAGGTAATGGTTTTTCTTCCAGTTCAGCGGTCTTCCTTGCTCATCAAAATGTAACTGCTAAATTATAATCTTATCTGTTGTTTAGCAATTGATCAGCCCAACTTTGGGTTGTTTAATTTCAAAGTATGGATAAGATTAGACATTTTTTTACATTATTTGGTAAACACTCACAGTAGACTGTTACACTTGTCCGTGTAGTGGTTGCATTCTCATTTGGGTTGTTCTTAGCCTGACACTCATATACTCCAGCATGGTATCGTCTAATGTTATCTATCTGCAGTACAGCACTTCCTGATCCTTGGCTCTTGGTATCATCATTACCATCAGTGATATTGACCCACGTAATGTTGGGTGCTGGAGGACCAATAGCTGTGCAGTTTATTTTCAAATCATCTCCCTCGTTAATCTGGTATGTGTTGAGTGGGTGACTTGGTAGGAACGTTGGGTGCACTGAAACATAAGCGATAAATGTTCATCTTATAAAAGAAGAATTTTTCCACCTTAAAATTTCGTTCTTGAGTTTTCTGCAGAGGAAGGCAAATGTAGATAAAAGCAAAAAACGAAGTATATATATATATTTTGATTGACTCCGACGAAGGACTAACGTCCGAAACGTCAGTTTCCATTTTCACTACGGTGTAAAACTTATTAATCCACGATAAGGGACCGTTCATTATTTATGGGGGGGAGGGGGGTGGGTGATTAATTAGCAAAGGCACCTTTTTTTTCAGAGCCCCCCCACAATAAACATATTTTTTTTCAATGACCCCCTTATTTCAAATACAAATATTTCGGAGCCCCCCCCCCCCCCCCCCCAAAAAAAAATTCTCAAAATGTGCCATATGCTATTTTGCTTATTTATTTCATTACTATTTTTATTTCAAGTCCCCCCCTAATAGCTCAAAAAGATTTTCAAGACCCCCCTTTTCAGGCTTAAAAAAATTTCGAGACCCCCCATTTAATCACCCACCCCCCCCTCTCCCATAAATAATGAACGGTCCCTAACTATATATATTTCTATGATCGAAAGTATCATAATTCTCAAAGATCTGGATCAAGAACTTTACATATCAATTATGAAATTTATAGTCAATTATTTTTAATTGTCGCCATTTTCCTAACCCAAACTTTGATTTGAACCCAACCGTAAATTGTTTCATAAAGAGAACATAATAAATGTTCACTTGTTCTGCTGCTAAGCCGATATTTTTCATTTTTTCAAAACCCTATATCGTGTAGTGAATGGACTACTTCATGATACTGCGGCAATCTTGACAAGTGGCAAAAAAGAAGACAACTTGACAAGAAATAAATTAAGAAGATGGACATGAAAGAAAGATAAATAAACGAAACACTTTATATTATCCTGCATCTTTGCTTTGTTTTGCCCCCTGGACGCCCCATAATGCCTTGCGCTTCACGATGATTTATAGCACGTATAAACAACCCAAATGATAGGGCCAAAGATAGCCATTGTATTTTTCTTCATTAGTTTTGATCTATACCCCCGGCATTTCGTACACGGTCCTTTTCATTAATTCAAATCCAAGATGGCCACCATATATTCGAAGTAGTCCATTTTAGTCATCATATATTAAACTGGCATTGTTCTAGATAACCCAAAAACAGAATCCTAAATGTTGTGTTTTCATATGGCTCACTGACGTACAAAAATGATGAAAAAAGATGAAAAAACAGCTAGAAATGACTAAGGAGAAGAATAAAGAATGTTTTTTGATAGGTAATAAGACTACATGCTATTCAATGTGGAAATAATTGGATAAAAAAAAAATTCCGCGAACTGCCAAAATTGAACGAGGATGTGAATTTGAAAATAACACAATAGTTGCTTATATGGGATTATAGAGTGCTGATACTATTACTTTTATGAAAATAGCATTGGCCGATATCTGAAAGTGAATTACTCAATTGAATATTATAGTAAAAATTCATTGCCTGACGAAGGAACGTTCCATGTTTAATTTCATGAGAAAACTGACAAAGCACGAATCCATAAATCCAAAGATTGAAAATAGACTGATTAACACGAGTTTAATGATTTATGGGCCCAAAAACAGGGCAAGAAAAACAGTGCGTCCTCCCTGTCTTTTTCATGCAATTCAGCTTTTCAAATTTCCTTAATTCTAATCTAATTTAGAAGAACATATCCCATATTTTTGTAAGTGCTTGTATTCCTTTGTTTTTTTAGTAAGTAATTTTTTATTCCATGTTGATTTGGGGTTTTGAGGGTAAAGAATGAACAAAAAAAAAAGATCAAATGCAGAATGAGTTTTCTTATACCATTCCTCATTTATCTCTAGCCAATCAGTGCGCGAATTTACGTTGGGCTATAGCATTCTACACTGAATTTAATTTCGTAAAAAATACTTCCTATGTGAGTGGAAATTTATTATAAAAACACATTTGTAACACATTTTTACTTCACAGTGTTCGTCTGTTGTAATGTGACTTACCTGCAACTGTCAAATGTATAGAGTATGGCGATGACATCTCACTCTCTCCTGTTTCTAATACTTTTACAGCATACTGGTTCGTATCTTGAAGGGTTAGATTTGTTATCTTGAACCAAGCACGTCCTGCACTCAAATCACCAACCCAGCTGACTCTTCCTTTGTATCTTACGGCAATGGTATTCAAATCACTACCAGGAAGTGGGCCGGTACTAGTGCTCATGTATACCAACAGTGGTTTAATAGTCGTGCCGTCACTATGGAGCAAACCCCATCTTGCTACTGAGACACTGTTACCATTTGTGGTGTTCCACATGAAGACAATAGCTTGACCGATATTCTTTATGACATTTCCAGGCGTTCTAATGCGGCAAAACACTGCAAAACATAATCATATTGATGGCAACATACTATTACTTATTATAAATACTTTAATTTATAAGGAGAAATTTAGAATACAATTTGTATAGGAAATCGCACGACCTCGAGTACAATTTGGAAGTTAATAGGTACGAGTAATGTTTTGAAAGTTCTTGTAATTGCACGAGCCTTTAGGCGAGTGCAATTAAAGAACTTTCAAAACATTACGAGTGCCTATTAATTCCAAATTGTACGAGAAGGTCGTGCGATTTTTTATTTATAGTTCACTCGACAAAATTTTATAAAACATGCGAAGCGAAGGCATTCATTCATCTTCATTGCCTTTGCTATAACCGACCCTTCTCCAAGAACGCTAATATAAGTCAAGAACAGCATAGAAAGTGTTAACGTTGCTGTAAAACGTTTTTAGATTAGTATTTTATGTATGATTTGAACTACAAAATACTAGAAAATAATTTTACATCTCAAGTAAAAAGCCATTTTAATGCATGTTTACAACTATTGAATGACAGTATTGACAGCTAAACAGCGAATCAAGAAGCGACTTTTCTTTGAAAACGTACTGTGTGAAAACTAAGCGAAAGTTGAGAGTTTACAGTTCGCTAATTTAAGTTTTTTTCCTCTTAGCATTTGCTAATAACTGCAAAAACACAATTTCAAAAATACTTTCTTTGAAAACAAGTTAGCTGGACAACATCAAAAGGGATAAAAGCGAACTCAAAAAGTGAACGAGTCGCCAGTGATCAGACCATGTGCTTTGGATATTATTCCCTCCTGTAGCTTGAAGAATTTCGCTGCTATTTTCTTTGAATGGTGAATTATCTGAAGATTTTATTATTTCAAGACTGGATTGACAACTTAGGATCAATTAACTTGTGATAAATAGCTGAATTCGTCTCTCTACGACTACTCGACAGTTTGCCGGTAAGATTTGATCTTAACTATTTTCAAAACAAAAAACGAGCCTCTACTCGCCGTGTTTTTTCGCTAAACGGAAAGAAATTTGCTTTAAAACTATTGTTAGCTGTTTTCTACATATTGTACAATTATTGTAGATGTGGTGTTGAATTTATTTTTCGAGAAAACCACAGAAGACAACAGGTAGTAAAACGAGAACATTCAAAACTCCAACTCAAATTGTTTGGCGAAAACTTGAAAGAAAAAACGACTATCTAATACAAAACATGATTTATTAGGTCTTGAATTTGTCTAGTTATCATAATTTGAGGCCTTCCTATGTGTGTATTAAACAGTTTTCTGACATTTTTGCATTTTAATCTATAAAACACTTATTTTTTTTGGGACTTTCACTCATTTCACTGGGGAAATTTGCCGCTTTTGGCCGTGTTTCCATAGCGACCTAATTGGTACTCCCGCGGAGTACCAATTAACGCTCTAATTGTACTCCTCTAGACCAATCAGAATCGAGTAATTTTGTCGTGCGTACTATAAGACTATAAAAACATTACGATAATAAATTTAGGAACAACACAAAACTAAAAAAAGATAAAATAGATAAAATATGTAAAGTTATGTATATACCATGGTATGATGATTTACTATAGAACAATGACATTTACTCAGCGACTTAAGAAAGAAAGGAAATATTTAAACTTATTACAGTGCGGAGACTCGAACCATGAAAAATTCGAGCATTTTTTAACATTTTTCATAATTATCCAATCAGTGCTCTCAATAGGAAAAGGAATCAAATCTTTACTCAGCGACTCAAGAAACGGAGCACCATACTTAAGAAAAAATGGTAACCCACGAGTTGATTTTTCATGGCTTGATTGCGTTATTCTATTGTCCGTACGGCGTGTACCACCACCACAGGGTTCCCGCGCGCTTTGCTTACTCGCAAATGCACAGAAAAAATCTCAATAATGGTATCAAAGATGGACCAAGAAGTGTTTTTTTCTTGTTTTTGCAAAGCGAAAAATACGTTTAATCGAAGTCATGTTTGTCTCAAGATGAACAAAAACAATTTTTGGACTTTAGCAATTTGCTAAAGTAGATTAAGCGAGAGAAGATTCTTAATCTTACGATGAAGTTTCGTGACTGAAACCTCAGAGAGAGAAAAAGTGGCATGATCTGTAGAATAGAAAAACCTGATTACACTGCAAGAATAATACTTCGGTTCCGTAAAAAAACACTTCATAGAAGATAAGTTCATTAATGTTAACTAATATTTCGTAAGAAATCGACAAAAAATGTGTAAACTAGCTGCAGAAACTCTCGAAAAGCCAAGGACGTTGATTCGGCAAACATTGTCAGAAAAACTAGGATAGTTTGTCGTTTTTATTGCTTTTTCCATTTTTATCATCTTTTTTTCTTCATTACTTGTGAACCAGAAAAGCAATATTTGAAGCTTTGAAATTTTGCGTTTGATCCCATTTCAAGAATAATGGTTTAGACTTAGTAAAAAGACTTCAGCTTAGTTCTTTGAAAAAATATATTTGACGGCCAGCGAGTCTTGTCACGCGAGGAATTCTGATGACAAAACAAGATTCCATATTCCATGATCATATGGATATTTTGACATTTTTATAGATAAGTTATTTTAATGTTGAATGAAATATGAAAAACGAATACATATTACACCAAATATTCGCTATTTATCAGGCTTTCCCAGTTTATTATTACATAATCGCAAAAATGATGAGCTTGTTTTCTTTTATGGATAAGCTTATGTTTTTGTAAGATATTTCGCTCGATAATAAAGTTAAAAATAAATCTGAAAACAAATTTTCAAAGACCAACTTACTAACAAAGAAAACTATTATCTTGCATTACTAAATATGTCTCTTGTTGAATGTGAAGTTCAAGTGAATGTAAGCTTAAGCTTATCAGTAATATTTTTCGATAAATTTCAGTGTAGTTCCACCCAAAAAAAATCTTATAACTTTACATTTGATCAATAAAATCCTTTGTTCATATATTTTATAATCTATAACTTTTTTTCCTAATTAAAAAATTTTTCTAATGCTTTTGAAGGCTTAAAGTAATAGTTTTTCTTTCATTTTTTCCTTCTGGGTTCTGGTAAAGAAGTGGTCACACTGTAATCGGCGTTATTCCGCGACACACAATTGTCACGCTTTTAGCACTATATATGCTATCTATGGGAGCTTCGCTTTTAGGCAGTGACTATATTATTATTATTATTATTATTATTATTATTATTATTATAATTATTATTATTATTATTATTATTATTATTATTATTATCATTATTTTCATCATTATGAGTGAATAGGCGAAGAGTCCTTATTTATCTTATCTTCCTGACATGTTTCATTTCTCTTCGGGGATAAAATTTAGAAAATATGTTAATTAGAAATTGCCATGTCACTGGGAATTTAGTTCCATATCTTTGGCCCATTATACAGAAGGTCAGATGAATGACATTAAAATCTTGCTTTTGTACGTTTTAGCAGTACATTGTGACACCATGCTCCTTGTTAAAATAAAATATTGAAATTGAAAAACATGTAGAGGCCCATAGAGGGCTGATAACCTACCTCCGGGCGGAAATAATAGCAGAATGCAACTTATTCCAGTATGAAAAACTTTCATGATTATCCTGGAAGTATGGAAGTTTTTTTTGGACTATTTTCACATGAATAACGTCTAGAAGATACAATAAGAAGCGAGCCAAGATGCTTCAGAGCTAGAAGTTATTTACGCTGTTCATTACTTTGCTGTGGTTGACCTTTTATGCTTGATCACATATTATGTAGATTAGTACACCTGGTAACGCAAACATGCCAGAGCAGCCAAATAATAGCATTTTAATATATGATTAAATATTAAAATCATATCCATTTAGAAATCATTAGCAAATCCTGGAATCTGATTGGCTACAAAGTGTGCGATTTTTAAAGCATTAAGCGCACTATTTTGATTCATTAATTGCATCATTTTGTTAAACAATATACACTTAATGACTGGTCCCGAGGGAAACAGTTAGTTTTGTTTCCCGAGAGGCTCCGGCCGAGGGAAACATTGAGATTCGAGGGAAACAAAACTAACTGGTTTCCCGAGGGATCAGTCATTAAGCGTTTTGTTATATAGCTAATCATTTTAGACAAGTCAATGTAGAAAATTTCGAAAATTTGGGCACTTGTATCCCGGTCGGGATACAGTTAGATTTAACTAGTATCACGTGAGCACCTATCAACCAATGAGAATGCTCGTTATATAGTCAAAATGATTAGCTATATAACAATCACTTTTGAAGCTACATATAACTGTTGAGTATTCGAATATATTAAGTTTCAAAATGGATATGATTAATAGGTAATAGAACTGAGTGTCTTGCAATTTTGTGCTGAAATCACTCTTGCGATTTCAGCCCAAATTGCAAGATACTCAGTTCTATTACCATTATATATCAGAGTTACGCTGTGTTGCATTCTTATAACTTATTATTGCAATTTTCTTCCAACGCCGTCAATATAACCCGTATTGACCGCTCAAAATCACAATAAGTTTTGTACCGCGATTTTTTTTATCACGCGGTTATTCTGAACCAACAATACGGGTGAATATTGGCGGCTCTCTCCAGATCAAACTTATTGGAGAATCGCGATACAAATCATTGTTTCAAGTCGACGCATTTTGGTAAACAATACAGTAAATAGAATGAAAAATAATATTCATCGTGAAATGATAATTATTCGTTTGTCTCACGGCTGAGGGTCATTTCTAGAGCTGTAAAGCTCCTGGTCTTCATCAGGCGATGGTGTAGGCTGGATGGTGCGTCTGTTATATACCGCTCGTCTGATCATCTGTGTTGTGGTTGGATGGTCGGTTTGTGTAATGTTCTTTCATTCTTTCTTGGACTGCTCTTCCTGGTTCTCTAATATAGACTTTGTCACACTCGCTGCAAGGAATCTTGTAAACTACATTATCTTGTCTGCCAGGAGGCACTGGGTCTTTAGGGTTTACGTAGTGTTGTTTCGGATTTGAAGACCGCGCGTATGCCCTGATCTTGTAGGCTATGGCGTAGAGTCTGAGAAAAGCCCTCTACATATGGTAGTACTGCTACTGACTATTATATAGTAAATGTACAAAAAATGATCCAAATGTCACGACGTAAAGCAAACGTTTGAGGGCAAAGAAGTGTAACTCTAATATAGAGTTTTCCTATTGAAATGCCTTACACAGGCAACCCAGAGCATATTTTGTCCTAACTTTATACTTTCTTCTTTTTCTCTCTTCTTTTTTTTATAATTTTTTTTTTAAGCTACAAGGACATATTTTTGTTTCCTTCTGGCTAGGATTTGTCCCGTCCCGTATTGAATATATATGTTTCCTTCCTTATTTTATGCCGGGTGATTGCCATATATAGAAGGGCGGGGATTCTCGTTCGAAATTTTGAAAATTACCCCAAAAAGGTATCAAAATTTTCTTTCTCGTAGTCATACAAATGGCAAGTTTCACCCTTCAATGGTATCAAATGACTTTAATCTTACTACAATTTAATTATTTTTTCGTTTGAACACCCTACCAAAAAAGTTTTTGATATTTTGTATACGTTTTCTATGATATTATCTATTGAGTGGGGAAATAAAATATGATGAAGGATGACGCATCAGTTTTGCAAATTTTCTCATTTCTGATTGGCTAATAATATTTCTCAGATATATATATATATATATATATATATATATATATATATATATATATATATATATATATATATATATTTCTCATATATAACCCTTAAAAGGTACGACGAGCATCTCCGTCTCTTTCACATGCATTGAATTCCCCCTCCCCCTCCCCCTGTCGGTACAGGTATATTTTAATGAAGAATTAAGGGTCTCAATAGTCCAAAGCGGTAAACTCAGGGGAATTAAACGCCAAAAATCCTTTTTCCAACCCTTGCTTGCCATCAAGAAAGAAGAGGGATGAGGATACTAATCTCCTTGGCAGCCGTATTAGTGTCTGTGTCAAAATCCCTCCCCAATCAGGAGACAGGCCCTTTACAAGATGCCCTGTTGATTTCCCGCCAAATATAATAAACAATGATTCAGTTCTTGATTTTAGAGCAAGAGCCTTGATTGGCTAAGTTGTTGGAATGGAATGTTTGGCTGCAGTAAGCAGCCGTAAGTGAGAAGGGATTTTGAGAACAACACTAAGAACGGCTGTAAAAGAGACTAGGATGAGGAGGGTTTCCTCTACTTATGAGGCTACATTGTATTCTTAACATATGGTGTTCTTTCCAAACAACAATAATCTTTATTGCTAAACTAAAAATGTATGCTTATTAATTACTCGAACTGTGATTCGACGCCTGCTTTCTAAATATTTCCGTTTATGTTTTACTCTTTTTTGATAATAAATCGAGTCAATAAAAATTTTATGAATATTTTCATTTAGGGTTAACCTAAATATCCTCAACGAGCCTATTGTAATATCGTTATATTTCAGATTCCCTGCTATTACCCTGCAGGGACTGATAGGCGGTGTTTTGGTTCCTAATATTCAGGGGTTCATATGGGTGTTGCTCATTATCATCATGCTGCATACTGGGTTCCACAGATCTTGTACGAAGGGGCTCGTACACTGGTCCATGTGTCCCTTGAATAGACGTGTTTGGCAATAGATTAAGTCCCTGATAATTACTAGTATCATTAGATGAGCCGGCTTTGTTGGGATTTGCATTTTCAACTAATTGTTGAATGGTTTCATATTCTGGAGCAGTTTGTACAGGCTGTCGTGCAGGTGATGTGTTCGTTACTGATGTTATCCTGTCTTCCAAATCAAAGTCGTTCTGAACAATAAAAAAAAGATTCAAATAAGTGCTGCGCCACCATAGCAACGAAGAAAAAGGAGGTTAAAAAGACAAAAAAATTATAATAAATAAACGCATATGTAAGGGATGAGAGTACTTACTTCATAGCTTTCTCCATCAACCTCTTTCTTCGACGACATTTTTCTTTATATGATAGAATAAAATATGAACCATATGACCAAACATTAAAAACATTATAATTTCGATAGTCAAATAAGTAAAGTAGGTACAATAACACCACAATGACACGTTGATTCACCATTTTTGTCTCAAATTAAAACCTGGACTTACCTCTTTTGAGATTTTCGACCTATGAGGGGAAATAATTACAATTAGCTTTTAATGTTGTTTGAATGTTAAGCAAGACCTTAATACTTCAGCTCTTGTAAATGCGTGGTTTCCATTGTTTCTTACAAAACCAAACATCTGAGGTGCCGCCATTTTTTCATAGGGTAATGACCTGGTAACTTACCACTCATTAGCATTCTTCTCCTGAGATACAGAAATTGAAGCACATTAAGACCAAGAGAAAGAACAAGGATGGCAATGATGACTCCTAGCACTAGTACTATAGAACCTGTCAGCATAAGTAGATTTCATTAATAAACAAAGCAATGTTTGGTTTGTTGATGTTTTAAATTATAAATTTTGAATTAACATTTACTTACTTGATTTTTTTCCTTCTTCGCAAGAGATCTTGATTGCTATTTGTACAAAAAAAAAAATCGTGTGATTTTGATCTAATTAAAATCATCTGCTTATTAATGAAGCCACACAATGTATATTCTAGATATGATTATAGTTATGAGTTGAAATTCTATCATACAGACCACTTTTCAAAGTTGCTTTGGTTGCTGTAGTATTTACAGTTTTGGCACTTCCTGCATCCTTCACACTTTCACCATATTTGTTCCATGCAGTAACCATAAACATGTATGTTTTCCCATAAACAATGTTCTTTGTTATCCTATACTCAAGTGGATTTGGATTCGTGACGTCGTCATATTTTGTCCATTCAGATTTCTTTGCCACTTTCTTCACGTAGATTGTGTACCTTGTTATGTTGCCACCATTGTCATCCGGTTCTTCCCATATCAAAACAACTGAGAGTTTGGACCCTGTTGCTTTGAGCAGAGCTACCGACAAATCTGGGACTGCTGGTTTACCTTATGCATAAAAACAATGCGATCAGAGCCATCGAATGACAATAAAACAAAACGTGGTAGGATTGCATACACTTTACAATTCATCTCACCTATTTGCTTTGTTTTAATAACTTTTGAAGACACTACACCATAACCAACAGCATTCCGAGCAAACACGTTCACCGTGTAGAGTTTGTTTGCTTTCAGTCCTGTTATAACAGCATGGGTATTCACTGTGATCACTGGTGGCCTGGTACTGACTTCCAGTAAGTAACCAGTGACGGCGAGTCCACCATCATCAGCAGGATTGGTCCATCTCAAAGTTACGGATGATGCTTCAGGCTCGACTATTGTTATAATAAGAGGACCTGGGGGAACTAGTAAAAAAGTTATTTGTTAAAATAAGCCTTAGAGGCCGGAATAGTTATTTTTTAAAATTAATTTTGCCACATCGATTATTTGGTTATATTTTGCTATTTTTTAACTTTCATTAAACTTACACAGCTGAGTGACATTGATGACATGTTCATCGCTTCCCAGGATGTTTGTTGCTCGACACTTGTACAGTCCATAGTCCCCTTGGTCAGTATTTGTCAGTACTGTTACCTCACTACCTCCGGGTACAATGTTGACACCTGCAGTGATCTGCTGATTTGTTGGTTTGTACCATGAAATCCCTGGTGCAGGAAAACCAGTTGCAAAACATCTGAGACGAATACGGTTGCCATTCCATGATGTGACTTTTGACGAAGACTGAGAATCATCAATAATGGGTTTGTCTAAAACCAAGAAAACATTTTCTTCTTTAAGGAATGCCTTGCTTAGCTAGCTTCCAGTGTTGAATTTGCATAGTTTTTAGAAATAATACATTAATACATATACTGCATGAAATATCTGATTTACTACATGTAAATTACTACCAAATGTGTGCACCATATTCACCACCCATAGTGTATTCAATCTTTTGTATATGCATGGCGGCATGTCGAGATGCACAATGTCATAACGCTTGTGCTTACACTGGACAGTAACTTGTATACTGGCAGTTGCTTCTCTTCCTATCCCATTACTAGCTGTACACGTGTATGTCCCTGCATGTGATCTGCTGACAGACGGGATGTTGTAGACATTCCCAGTGTGGACAGATCCTGTTGGTGTCTTCCATTTGATGGTTGGTGGTGGTTTACCATCTGCATCACATTTTATAATCAAGGAGTCGCTTTCATTCACTTTTTGATTTTGTAACTTGTCGAGCATGATTGTTGGCTGATCTGATAAGCAAATATGTTTAAAATTAAAATTAGAATTAAAATCAAACAATGAGGAATTAATGGGAATTCTTTTTATCGTAGTGTATCCAGGTAGGATACATTGAGGAAAACTGAACTGAGTTTCAACATCGTTACTTACATTTCACTATCACAGTTGCAGTTGCATTGTCAGTGTGTTCCCTGCTGTCATAGGTGTTCTTTGCTGTACATATGTACTTGCCAGCATCTGTTTTGATAGCATCAGGTATTCTAAGTGTTCCCCCAGCTACTGTATGACCAGCTTTGATGACACCATTAGCCTTTGTCCATGATATGGATGGTGGTGGATAGCCATCTGCTGTACAGCTGAGTGAAATCACATTACCTTGTACAACTGTGATACTTGGAGTAGTAACAGTGCTTTGGGGAGGATCTGTGGATTAAATGCATTTAATTTGCATTCACAATTACCATTGTTGGTATTGTGGTGAAGTCAACTATGAAATGCCAAGATAAAGCCCTACTTACAATATACTATTACCACAGTTTGTGCAGTGACTGGTCTCTCATTCGGGTTGTTCCAGGCCTGACACTCATATATCCCATTCTGATCTCTTCTAATGGTTGATATCCTCAGTGTAGCACTACCAGTTCCTGTACTTTTGGTCACGTGACCAACCATCTGTACCCACGTGATGTTAGGTGTTGGTGGCCCAACAGCAGTACAAGGTAGGATCAAATCCTGACCTTCTGCTATGTTATTTACTGGATACGGCTGTGGATTGAACTGAGGAGGAGCTAAATAGGAATGAATAGTAACAAGCGTATTTGAAAAAAAAAAGAAAAGAAAAAACACATTAATTATGAAGTTAAAACCTAAAGTGATTACGACAGTATTTAAATTCCAGCACGGCATAATTAATCGTTATTACTAATGGATGCTGCGATTTAAAATTGGAAAAAGTGGTGAATAAGTATCGGAGTATTTTCAGGCAGCACTAATTTGGTGAATTCACCCTGTCTGACTTTCAGGCTACATTCTATTCCGCTAAAATATCATATTTTTTAGATGCAATTGCGGGAGTGTTTATTTATTAAATATTGAAACAGTTTATACCTGCCACGATCAGATTTATCGTGTGAACCAATTTAATATCATTTACATCTTGTATTCTTACAGCATACTGGTTGGTATCATTAATGTTCAGATGTGTTATCTTGTACCAAGCATGACCAGCATTCAGATTTCCCAACCAAAAGACTCTCCCTTTATATCTTGACGCTGCTGAACTATCCAAGTCATTACTCAGAATAGGACGATTTACGATGTTGTTGATATAAATGAAAGATGGTTTGATGAGGCCATCGTTAAGAAATCCCCATCGTGCTTGCTTGATACTTCTACTTGTGTTCCACATGAAAACAGCATCTTGCCCAACATTTCGTATGAAGGAAACACCTGAAATATAATATAATAATAATACACTTTGTTTAAATACGGTAAGCAGAATCACATAACGCAGTTTTCATCTAGACCCTTCTTTCAGGGTGTGTTTTCAATACGCACTTTTACACTTCTAAAATTCCTTTAGGTGTTTACTTACTGTCCAACTTTAGACTAGTATAAATGCCGACTGTTCTCACTTGGAATTTGAGGTGCATATGTGAGTGACAGATTGTTGGAGATCTAGTTACATACTGCGTATTTTGTAATGATGGCGGGCTATCAAGAACTCGTGTTTACAACACTTTTCATCTTAGTCGCAAGCGTATTACTTCACCCAAACCACACTAAGCGACACACTTTGGAGTTATATTAGGTTTACAACCTAACACTGCATCGAGGTCTTCATAGTACCCAAAAGTCTCCCTGGTATTCCCTGAACGACTATTGTGGTCCTTCACCCTTTTGTACTCATCTTCTAGAACTCGATGAATAATAATAGTAGCGACTGCCACTACATATCTGATCCGGCCTAATCCGACATGAATCTGTCACGAACATTGCTGTGATTGTTTGATGTGTTTACTTGGACAAGTTAAACCAACTTGCTAGGTGAGTCTAACTTTTGCGTTATTTCCGGTGTTTTACGTAAGATTTTGCCCTTCAAAACTAAGGTATTTTCACTGTATTTCCGGAGTTCCTACACCTAAAGGAATTTTAGGCGAGTAAAAATGCGTAATGAAATTGTAAGATTCACGTTCCGTTTTATTCGTTATCCTTGCCCTCGTCCGCGAATCCCACAAAATCACACACTTTTTGGGTTGGTAAAGCAATAGGCTAAGTTGTATACTTCAACTACTTGCATTATATTGCATCATTTTGTAATTATTTCAGATTTTTATATCCGATGTATTTGAATAATTTCCGTTCACGGTTGATGAATGAATAAGTAACGTTAAATAAATAATTATAATTTTTTTCACGTAAGAAAGCAATTACTTAAATATTCTAGCTTTTTTCCATGACCAAAATAATTGGCATTCAACAGAGAATGCCTAACCTAACATAACTAGCCACGAGTGCATTCATTGTTAGCATTTGAATGAACCTATCAATAGCATATATTTTGTGCTTTAAAAATGAAATCATTTTAGTACAAATTATCAAATTTGACTTACCGTCAGGAGGAAGTGAAACCAATACACTGAAAACACAGAGACTATGAATGCAAATAATTCGTATTTGGAAAATATTCATGATAATCATGTAAGTACGTGTTAGGAGCTGAAGTAAGTCAAGAAGGTAAAGTTACTAGCGAGCCAAACAGCTTCAGAACAAGAAGTTATTTGTGCTGATACTGAAGATAACTTGGCTGTGGTTGACCTTTTATGCTTGATCCCTTTATGTAAATTATTGGTAACGCAAGTATAAGGCATACCATTGACAGCATTAATGCAGTTAATACAGAATATGTTGATCGTCGTAAATTATTTCCACTTCTCGTTTCCTTCCTTTTTATTCCTTGGTAACACCGTATTAATTATTATTATTATTATCATTTTTTGCAATTATATTATCGTCATAATTATCATGCATTATCATTATCCTCCTCTTCATCATCATCATATAACCTTTTGTAATATGTATGTACCATTGGAATGTCTATGTAAAAAGTGAGATGCACTATTGGCATGGATGGCTATTTAAATTCAAAATTGGTTTTAGTATGGGTCACAAGAACATGAAGGCAGGAGAGCTGCTGAAGTAAAATGATGCAACAGCGTGCTAAAACGAAAGCTTATATCCCGAGAAGCCAAAGACATTTTGGTTTCCGACCCTTGGCTAAGCCAATAAAAAAGCACGGAATAACCTAATGCGTTCGTATAATCCACTAATTCGGCGATAGGCTTTCACGTGGTGGATCGTGTAACGGTCACCAAAAATTTTGTTGTTGAATTGCCATACGATCGTACTAGCTTTTGCACAATTTATCTACTTGAATCGTATATTCTGTTTTCAAAATATTAGTGAAACTATCTAAATTTTTAAGAAGTCATCTAAAATAATCTAGGTGTTTAGCCTCCGAAAAGCTGCATTAGAGTACCGTCTGCAAATAATTTGCTCTATCCTGAAAATAGGATATGTGAGACAATGCAGATTATGATTTCTCGCTAAAGTCAAATAAATTTACAATGCCTCCTTTCAGGCATTACCGACAAACAAAGAAACACTACTGAAGCGATTAATTACTCGTTGCTTGGAAAGAAAACATTGTGGTTAAGCTCTATTGGTTTAAAATCTAACGTCAAGAAAGATGTTACGTGATTGCTGATGGAAAACCATACATCTACATATAAGCCTTGCTGCTTATGTGTTCAAGTAAACTTTTTTTTTGCTTTAATTATTGCAAAAATATATATATATATATTGCTATCCTTATTTAAGTTTTTCAAATTCAAAACGTACAGTGTAAAGTTTAATTTTAAGTAGTGGTAAATAATATTGGTTTATGTCAGAGTCACCTGAATATCATTTTTAATCGTTATATTTCAGATTCCTTGCTATTAGCCTGCAGGGACTGATAGGTAGAGTTTTGTTTTCCAATATTCAGGGGTTCATATGGGTGTTGCTCATTATCATTATGCTGCATACTGGGTTCCATAGATATTGTACGAAGGGGCTCATAAACTGGTCCCTGTGTCCCTCGGCTAGATGTATTTGGCAACCGATTGAGTCCCTGATAACTACTGGTATCATTAGTTGAGCGCACTTCTTTGGGATTTGCCTTGTCAACTAATTGTTGAATGGTTTCATATTCTGGGGCAGTTTGGGCAGGCTGTCGTGCAGGTGATGTGTTCGTTACTGATGTTATCCTTTCTTCCAAATCAAAGTCGTTCTGAACGATAAAAAAGAAAAAAAAATATTCAAATAAGTGCTGCGACACCATAGCACTGAAGAAAAAAGACCGAAAGAAAAAGAAAGATAAAGAAACGGGTATGTAAGAAGGGGAAAATATTACTTACTTCATAGCTTTCTTCAGTAGCATCTTTCTTCGAAGCCATTTTTCTTGATATACAGAATAAAAATATGATCAGTATATTTTCACAAGGAGCAGGGGCAAATCAAGGGGAAGGGCGAAGGGAGTAACTCCATCCTCCCACCAACCAATCCTGCATTGACTTTTGCATCTATTTTAAAGACAGCCAATACATTTTTTTTTTAGGGTTGCACTCATCCCCGGGCCGAATACGAATATTATGCGGCCTGCAGTTTGCGGACTTCACAAAAATATTAGTAAAAGCTAATATTCATAATACTAAAATACAAAAACCAGACACATCAGCAAAAAAGAAAAAAAAAAACCCTCAGTTCTTAAAGTATTAAAGTTGTCCTTACATTGATTTGTTGCCGGTGATTACATTAGTCAATGTCGAATTCTGAAAGGTATCATTTTCATCGAAGTCTAAATTGACTCAAATCCAAGCTGAACTAAGTCAAGGATTCTCTGGGTTAATTGAGTTTCTATATTAGGATTTGCAAGATATATCGAGTATAGTCTGCTAAAATGACTTTATGAGTTGACCGAAAGCGAGTTGCTACTGTTGCTAGTGGTCTTGCGAATATTTTCAACCAGTCAGTTCATGGGTATCTAGTTTTTGTTGCTTTAGTAGGTGACAGCTTCTTTTTTACGACACAAATATATCACTCAGCAGTATGCTCGTATTTATGAAACCACGGTGGACGATTGAACAGTTTAACTGCTAACTCTGATTAACTTCCCGCAAATACTGGTCATCGTTAATATTTCAGTAGCTTTCATTTGCAAATTTTTGCACGCAACCACCAAATCTTGGCCCGCAACCCGCCGCCCGCAAAATAGACAGACCCCACCGGGCCGACTCTGTATTCGTTTTTGCGGACAAGTGTGCCTACAACGCTGCACCTCTCCCTAGACAAACCCTGGATCCATGCCTGAGTAAGTATAATAACATCAAAATGATACCTTGATTCACCATTTTTGTCTTAAATCCTGAACTTACCTCTTTTGAGATTGACATTCTTTTCGACCTAAAGGACGGAATTAAGTAAGAAACAATGTTAGGTAACACCTTAACATTTTAGCCCTTGCAAAGCTCTGGCCATAGTTTCCATTTCTGTCATCCCACCAAACATATGACCCCAGGTGCCTCGATTATAATAGGGTAACTTACTGCTCGCTCGTACTCTTCTCCTGAGATACAGAAATAGAAGGACATTAAAACCAAGAGATAGAACAAGGATGGCAATGATGACTCCTAGCACTGTAGAACCTGTTAAAAAGAGCAGATATTATCAATAAGCAAAGGGGGTAAAAGTATGAAAGGCACTTTTGACTCTAAGTTGTGTCTAGTTTAGGTAATAAAAAAAACCAAGTACACGCAATGTTTGGTTCGTTGATTTTTAAGATTTAAAATTTTAATTTAACATTTACTTACTTGATTTTGATCCTTCTTCACCAGACATCGTGATTGCTATTTGTACAAAGAAATAGTACTTAATTTGTAACTTCAAATGCGTTATAAAATATTCATAAGCAATACATAGAAACGAAAGCTTAAAATATATTATATATTTTAGATATGATTATGGCTATGAGTTAATAATCATTTCATACAGACCACTTGTAGATACTGCTTTGGTTGCTGTAGTATTTACAGTTTTGGCACTTCCTTCATCCTTCACACTTTCACCATATTTGTTCCATGCAGTAACCATAAACATGTATGTTTTCCCATAAACAATGTTCTTTGTTATCCTATACTCAAGTGGATTTGGATTCGTGACGTCGTCATATTTTGTCCATTCAGATTTCTTTGCCACTTTCTTCACGTAGATTGTGTACCTTGTTATGTTGCCACCATTGTCATCTGGTTCTTCCCATGTCAAAACAACTGAGAGTTTGGACCCTGTTGCTTTGAGCAGAGCTACCGACAAATCTGGGACTGCTGGTTTACCTTATGCATAAAAACAATGCGATCAGAGCCATCGAATGACAATAAAACAAAACGTGGTAGGATTGCATACACTTTGCAATTCATCTCACCTATTTGCTTTGTTTTAATAACTTTTGAAGACACTACACCATAACCAATAGCATTCCGAGCAAACACGTTCAACGTGTAGAGTGTGTTTGCTTTCAGTCCTGTTATAACAGCATGGGTATTCACTGTGATAACTGGTGGCTTGGTACTGACTTCCAGTAGGTAGCCAGTGACATCGAGCCCACCATCATCAGCAAGTTTGGCCCATTTCACAGTAACAGATGATGCTTCTTGCTCGGTTATCGCGATAGTAACATGACCTGGGGGAACTAATAGAAAAAAAGATAGCTGAACCAAACCAAAAGCCCGAAATATTTGTTTTATTAATGTTGCTGTTTTTTTACTTTAATTAGACTTACACAATTGAGTGACATTGATGACATGTTCATCGCTTCCCAGCATGTTTGTTGCTCGACACTTGTACTGTCCATAGTCCCCTTGGTCAGTAGTTGTCAGTACTGTTACCTCACTACCCCCGGGTATAATGTTGACACCTGTAGTGATCTGCTGATTTGGTGGTTTGTACCATGATATCCGTGGTAAAGGTAATCCACCTGCTATACATCTAAGACGGATACTCTTGCCATTCCAAGATGTGGATTTTGAAGAAGACTGAAATTCGTCAATAATGGGTTTGTCTAAAATCAATGCAAGAAAACATTTTTTCTCTAAGTTACATTTTGCTTGGATAGCTTCACTGTTTAATTTGCACAGTTCGTGGAAGCAATTACATTAATAGCGGAGCACCATACTTAAGGAAAAAAAAACAAGTTTTCGACAATTTTCAGTGTAGTTCACTTTTCACCTTTAAACATCTTTCAATAACTTAACATTTGCTGAATAAAATTATATGTTTTATAATTATATGATTTATTATAATTATATAATTATATGTTTTATAATTACTTTTTTTTCGAATTTAATACGTTTTCTGATGTTTTTGAAGAAAGGCTTAAAATAATGGTTTTTCTTTCAGTTTTTCCTTGTTGTAAAAAGTCAGAAGTGGCCCTTCTGTTTCGTAACCGGCGTTATGCCGCGTCACTTGTCGCGTTTTTAGCATTATATATACTATTCCTTTGAAGCTCCGCTTTTAGGCAGTGCCTAATTTTATACATTACATCTTTAATTTTGTGTTAATATTTCTTACACTGCACAGTGACTTGCATATTAGCCATTGCATCTCTCCCTATCCCATTACTAGCTGTACACGTGTATGTCCCTGCATGTGATCTGTGGACTGACGGGATGTTGTAAACATTCCCAGTGTGGACAGATCCTGTTGGTGTCTTCCATTTGATGGTTGGTGGTGGGTAACCAGCTGCATCACATTTTATGATTAAGGAGTCGCTCTCATTCACATTTTGATTTTGTAACGTGTGAAGCATGATTGATGGTTGGTCTGATGATACAAGATGTTAGAATTATGGTTAAACAATTAAAAAAGAAATAATTTCCCAATTATCACAAAGGGGGTGGGGGAATTTGTATATTCATAATGTATCCAGGTAGGATACATCATTGCCAGAAATATGGGACATGAGCCTGCTCACACATGCGCAATGATGCGTTTCAGCTTACAAAATAAACGCCGAGTCTCATAGGAAATGTATGGGGAATATAGAGCTTCCTCTATTTACGGTGAATAGGGTTTTATTTACTCTGAGCTCCACATCGCGACAAACAACCCACCCTACAAGCTACTAAATAAGCGTAAAATGATCATTGAATCATGCGACATATTGGTTCCCGGACTACTTGCCTTCGAAAGGCTTCGAAAGCCCTAGATTCCATACAGCGTCTATAAATCTGGCCACACTTGACCCCAAAATCGTCTTATTTGAAGTCGAAAAAATTTAAAAGTAAAAGAGCTCCGCCTCGATATCACCAAACGAGTTTTTAATAAATCCAAAACTGCTGAAAATAGACAGCATGCCTTCAGAATGTTGGTTCCCAAGAAGCTTGAAGTAAGGTTAGATTTTAAGCGATTCGACGCGTTGTTAGCTCGTAGTTTTCAGTTAAAAATGACAAGAAACCACAGAGAACTGCTCCAGACAGCTTCAAAACCCCCTAAACTTCGCCATTTTGTTTTTACAAGCTCCTATTGACTGCTGAGATACAATAAGGAAGCTTAAAGTAACGATTTAGGTTTGAAACTTGTTTCTTGTCCTTCATGGGCTTCCTGTGGTGAGGTTTATCAACAGAAAAATAATAGTTGTTCTTTTGATCGTCAAGTAGCTATTTTTTGGCAAGAATTATTTTACTAACATCATAGTTGAATATAAATATATGCTTGGAAACCATGTAGTTATATTTTTCCTCTAGAAAACCACTTCATTTTCATTCATGCGTAACACCGTTGACAATGTCCAATATTTCTGGCAATGTGAAACAACTGAACTGAATTTCAACATACTTAGTTACGTACATTTGACTACAACAGTTGCAGTTGCATTGTCAGTGTGTTCCCTGCTGTCATAGGTGTTCTTTGCTGTACATATGTACTTGCCAGTATCTGTTTTGATAGCATCAGGTATTGTAAGTGTTCCCCCAGCTACTGTGTGACCATCTGTTATGACACCATCAGCCTTTGTCCATGATATGGATGGTGGTGGATAACCATCTGCTGTACAGCTGAGTGAAATCACATTACCTTGTACAACTGTGATACTTGGAGTAGTAACAGTGCTGCGGGGAGGATCTGTGCATTAAATGTATTTAATTTGCATTGACAATTACCATTGTTGGTATTGTGGTGATGTCAACTTTGAAATGCCGAAATTTTATTTATTTATTTTATTTGCTTCGCCTGAATAAATTTTACATTTTTACGATAAATATACAAAATAAATGAATAAATAAGCACTGAGGAAAAAAGGCAGGGACACCACAACAGCATCGGCCAATTACTGTGGGCCCATAAAGAACTCAAGAAAATGCTTAAGGCCCTACTTACAATTTACTTTTACCAAAGTTTGTGCAGTGACTGGTCTCTCATTTGGGTTGTTCCAGGCCTGACACTCATATGTCCCATTCTGATCTCTTCTAACGGTTAATATTTTCAGTGTAGCACTTCCTTTTCCTGTACTTTTGATCACGTGACCAACCATCTGTACCCACGTGATGTTAGGTGTTGGTGGCCCGGCAGCAGTACAAGGCAATATCACATCCTGACCTTCTGCTACGATCTTTGTTGGGGGTGGCTTCGGATTGAACTCAGGAGGAGCTTAACAGGAATAAATGGCACAAGTATATTTGCAAAACAAATCACATAAATTATGAAGTTAATTAAAACGTAAACAATTGCAAGTAGTGATTAGCACACGCTTTAAAACGTTCTTTGCAGCTAATTGTCATGTGATAATATATCCACTGGAAGGCAAACAAATTTAAAAATGATTAGTATCTTGAGACCAAAAGCTCGTTGTGAGCACGAGTTGAAAAGTTGCGTTTCCATATGCAGTATATACGTTGAAACCTAGTGAAAAGATTACGTTTATTTGAATTTTTTCTTGTTTTCTTTGTAAAAAAAGGTAGATTTTACTTTGCGTTTTTCCCAGTAGAAAACGCCGTAAAGTGCCACTTTACACGCGTTTTTCCGAAAATTGATGAAAATTGTTTTGAATCAATGAAATAGGATTTTTTTCTCTCCAGTTACAGTCACTTGATTATTAATCGAAACATTTTCAAAATTGCTGAATAAAAAAGCATAATTATAATCATGCTTCGAACCGAAAGACTACTGTAATGGGTAATTCACCTTGTTTGACTCATAATCGTTAGGATTAAATGTTTTAACAATTATGCATATCACCTGCTACAATCAGATTCATCTTATATATCGTATCAACACCATTTCCATCTTGTAGTCTTACAGCATACTGGTTGGTATCATTAATGTTCAGATTTGTTATCTTGTACCAAGCATGACCAGCATTCAGATTTCCCAACCAAAAGACTCTTCCTTTATATCTTGACGCGGCTGGGCTATTCAACTCATTACTCAGAATAGGACGATTGTCGAATTTGTTGATATAAATGAAAGATGGTTTAATGAACTGCTGGCCATTATCATACAATCCCCACTGGGCCTCAAAGATGCTTCCACTTGTTCTGTTCCATATGAAAAGAGCATCTTGTCCAACATATCGTATAAAGGAAACTCCTTAAATAGAATGCAGTGAAAATATTGAGATTTGATATGTAAAGCAATATAAGTCATATACATCCCCGCCACGTAATTACATCATTTAGTAAATTATCTGCATTTATATTATTTATGTATATTATTTACATTGGTTTTTGTTTTATTAGATTTTTGTTTGCTTGTTTTTTTTAGATTATTTTAATCCATTGTATTTTATTTTCAGTCTTTAGCCCGCGCGAGCGGAGCACCATACTTAAGAAAAAATGGTAACCCATCGAGTTTATTTTTTTAATGGCTTGATTGCGCCATCACCTTGTCCGTACGTACAACATACGGCGTGTACCACCACAGGGTTCCCGACTGATTCCAAAGCGAACTTTGCCTCGCAAATACATAAAAAAAGCATTGCTCTTCGAGACACAATAAACAATTTTATGGATCAAAAAGTAGTCTTCAAGAATTCAGGTGTTTTTTTAGCGAACAATCGTATATTTTAACATATTTTGTTCTACAAAGAATGGTCTGAACCCAGGTGAATGGATATTTTTCGAAGTAACAATATTTCTCGAAGAGACAATATTTGTATAATGATCATCCGGGTGGATGTAGTCCTGAGAAGGACTGTTTGATGTGACTGACGTTTCGACAACCTGTGCGGAAGTCATCTTCAGAGTCCAGTGAAGAAAAAGTCAGATATGGGTCTTATTTATACTGCCACAATAAACAATAGAACAATAGAACAATAGGTAAGGTTGTGAAAAGATGCGCGTCGCTGACTTGGCGTCGCTTCAATTTCTGTTTAATAGTCTGTTGTATGGCGTGGGTAGTTTAATTGAGCGGTTGAGTGGATTCTGCTCAAACTTAGTAAACCAACTCTCAAGTACGAGGCGTTGCTTTTTATTGTTACAATAAGAAAGACATTCACTAGATTCCCAATTAATTGCATGGCCAGTCTTGGTATGATGCATGGCAATGTTGTTACGATTATCCTGTTTCACAACTGCACTTTGATGTTCAACACGCCTGGTATTGAACGATCTACCAGTTTCTCCGATATACGTAGCCTCACAATCATTGCATGAAATTTTATAAATAGCACCGACTCGATCGTTTGGGCTATCACGATCTTTGACCTTGGTCAAGACCTTACGTAGAGTGGATATAGGTCGATGAGCGACGCGAATCCCATGTGGTTGTAAAATACGTGATATGGTCTCTGACGTACCTTTAATGTATGGTAATGAGATAAAGGTTTTTGGTGTATCAACTGTCTCGTTGGAGTTGTTGTTAGGTCTACTTGGCTTATGAGTGTTGCTATTAATAAATTTGTCACTGTAATTGTTCTTGAGGAAAATACGTCTAAGTTTATCGTTCTCATGAGATAAACTGTCTGGAGAGCCACATACAATTTGGGCACGCCTGGTTAGAGTTTTGATGGTCGTGCAATTAATGTGGCTCAAACCCCCACTTTTTGCTCATCAAAATACCTCACGTGATAAAAACGAAACTTTTTGGCGAAAGAAAACCAGGGTTTGGCTGAAGGAAAAAATGTTTGTCCCGAAAAACTCAAAAAATGGCCATTTTGGACCTCAAAACGAGGTTTTCCGCTGACGGCATGGCTGTGTGGCTCAAACCCCCCCTTTTTGCTCATCAAAATACCTCACGTGATCAAAACGAAACTTTTTGGCGAAAGAAAACCAGGGTTTGGCTGAAGGAAAAAATTTTTGGCCCGCAAAAATCAAAAAATGGCCATTTTGGACCTCAAAACGAGGTTTTTCGCTGACGGCATGGCTGTGTGGCTCAAACCCCCACTTTTTGCTCATCAAAATACCTCACGTGATAAAAACGAAACTTTTTGGCGAAAGAAAACCAGGGTTTGGCTGAAGGAAAAAATTTTTGGCCCGAAAAACTCAAAAAATGGCCATTTTGGACCTCAAAACGAGGTTTTTCGCTGACGGCATGGCTGTGTGGCTCAAACCCCCACTTTTTGCTCATCAAAATACCTCACGTGATAAAAACGAAACTTTTTGGTGAAAGAAAACCAGGGTTTGGCTGAAGGAAAAAATTTTTGGCCCGAAAAACTCAAAAAATGGCCATTTTGGACCTCAAAACGAGGTTTTTCGCTGACGGCATGGCTGTGTGGCTCAAACCCCCACTTTTTGCTCATCAAAATACCTCACGTGATAAAAACGAAACTTTTTGGCGAAAGAAAACCAGGGTTTGGCTGAAGGAAAAAATTTTTGGCCCGAAAAACTCAAAAAATGGCCATTTTGGACCTCAAAACGAGGTTTTTCGCTGACGGCATGGCTGTGTGGCTCAAACCCCCCCTTTTTGCTCATCAAAATACCTCACGTGATAAAAACGAAACTTTTTGGCGAAAGAAAACCAGGGTTTGGCTGAAGGAAAAAATTTTTGGCCCGAAAAACTCAAAAAATGGCCATTTTGGACCTCAAAACGAGGTTTTTCGCTGACGGCATGGCTGTGTGGCTCAAACCCCCCCCTTTTTGCTCATCAAAATACCTCACGTGATAAAAACAAAACTTTTTGGCCAAAGAAAACCAGGGTTTGGCTGAAGGAAAAAATTTTTGGCCCGAAAAACTCAAAAAATGGCCATTTTGGACCTCAAAACGAGGTTTTTCGCTGACGGCATGGCTGTGTGGCTCAAACCCCCATATTTTGCTCATCAAAATACCTCACGTGATAAAAACGAAACTTTTTGGCGAAAGAAAACCAGGGTTTGGCTGAAGGAAAAAATTTTTGGCCCGAAAAACTCAAAAAATGGCCATTTTGGACGTCAAAACGAGGTTTTTCGCTGACGGCATGGCTGTGTGGCTCAAACCCCCACTTTTTGCTCATCAAAATACCTCACGTGATAAAAACGAAACTTTTTGGCGAAAGAAAACCAGGGTTTGGCTGAAGGAAAAAATTTTTGGCCCGAAAAACTCAAAAAATGGCCATTTTGGACCTCAAAACGAGGTTTTTCGCTGACGGCATGGCTGTGTGGCTCAAACCCCCACTTTTTGCTCATCAAAATACCTCACGTGATCAAAACGAAACTTTTTGGCGAAAGAAAACCAGGGTTTGGCTGAAGGAAAAAATTTTTGGCCCGAAAAACTCAAAAAATGGCCATTTTGGACGTCAAAACGAGGTTTTTCGCTGACGGCATGGCTGTGTGGCTCAAACCCCCACTTTTTGCTCATCAAAATACCTCACGTGATAAAAACGAAACTTTTTGGCGAAAGAAAACCAGGGTTTGGCTGAAGGAAAAAATTTTTGGCCCGAAAAACTCAAAAAATGGCCATTTTGGACCTCAAAACGAGGTTTTTCGCTGACGGCATGGCTGTGTGGCTCAAACCCCCACTTTTTGCTCATCAAAATACCTCACGTGATCAAAACAAAACTTTTTGGCCAAAGAAAACCAGGGTTTGGCTGAAGGAAAAAATTTTTGGCCCGAAAAACTCAAAAAATGGCCATTTTGGACGTCAAAACGAGGTTTTTCGCTGACGGCATGGCTGTGTGGCTCAAACCCCCACTTTTTGCTCATCAAAATACCTCACGTGATAAAAACGAAACTTTTTGGCGAAAGAAAACCAGGGTTTGGCTGAAGGAAAAAATTTTTGGCCCGAAAAACTCAAAAAATGGCCATTTTGGACCTCAAAACGAGGTTTTTCGCTGACGGCATGGCTGTGTGGCTCAAACCCCCACTTTTTGCTCATCAAAATACCTCACGTGATCAAAACAAAACTTTTTGGCGAAAGAAAACCAGGGTTTGGCTGAAGGAAAAAATTTTTGGCCCGAAAAACTCAAAAAATGGCCATTTTGGACCTCAAAACGAGGTTTTTCGCTGACGGCATGGCTGTGTGGCTCAAACCCCCCCCTTTTTGCTCATCAAAATACCTCACGTGATAAAAACGAAACTTTTTGGCGAAAGAAAACCAGGGTTTGGCTGAAGGAAAAAATTTTTGGCCCGAAAAACTCAAAAAATGGCCATTTTGGACCTCAAAACGAGGTTTTTCGCTGACGGCATGGCTGTGTGGCTCAAACCCCCACTTTTTGCTCATCAAAATACCTCACGTGATAAAAACGAAACTTTTTGGCGAAAGAAAACCAGGGTTTGGCTGAAGGAAAAAATTTTTGGCCCGAAAAACTCAAAAAATGGCCATTTTGGACCTCAAAACGAGGTTTTTCGCTGACGGCATGGCTGTGTGGCTCAAACCCCCACTTTTTGCTCATCAAAATACCTCACGTGATAAAAACGAAACTTTTTGGCGAAAGAAAACCAGGGTTTGGCTGAAGGAAAAAATTTTTGGCCCGAAAAACTCAAAAAATGGCCATTTTGGACGTCAAAACGAGGTTTTTCGCTGACGGCATGGCTGTGTGGCTCAAACCCCCACTTTTTGCTCATCAAAATACCTCACGTGATAAAAACGAAACTTTTTGGCGAAAGAAAACCAGGGTTTGGCTGAAGGAAAAAATTTTTGGCCCGAAAAACTCAAAAAATGGCCATTTTGGACCTCAAAACGAGGTTTTTCGCTGACGGCATGGCTGTGTGGCTCAAACCCCCACTTTTTGCTCATCAAAATACCTCACGTGATCAAAACAAAACTTTTTGGCGAAAGAAAACCAGGGTTTGGCTGAAGGAAAAAATTTTTGGCCCGAAAAACTCAAAAAATGGCCATTTTGGACCTCAAAACGAGGTTTTTCGCTGACGGCATGGCTGTGTGGCTCAAACCCCCCCCTTTTTGCTCATCAAAATACCTCACGTGATAAAAACGAAACTTTTTGGCGAAAGAAAACCAGGGTTTGGCTGAAGGAAAAAATTTTTGGCCCGAAAAACTCAAAAAATGGCCATTTTGGACCTCAAAACGAGGTTTTTCGCTGACGGCATGGCTGTGTGGCTCAAACCCCCACTTTTTGCTCATCAAAATACCTCACGTGATAAAAACGAAACTTTTTGGCGAAAGAAAACCAGGGTTTGGCTGAAGGAAAAAATTTTTGGCCCGAAAAACTCAAAAAATGGCCATTTTGGACCTCAAAACGAGGTTTTTCGCTGACGGCATGGCTGTGTGGCTCAAACCCCCACTTTTTGCTCATCAAAATACCTCACGTGATAAAAACGAAACTTTTTGGCGAAAGAAAACCAGGGTTTGGCTGAAGGAAAAAATTTTTGGCCCGAAAAACTCAAAAAATGGCCATTTTGGACCTCAAAACGAGGTTTTTCGCTGACGGCATGGCTGTGTGGCTCAAACCCCCACTTTTTGCTCATCAAAATACCTCACGTGATAAAAACGAAACTTTTTGGCGAAAGAAAACCAGGGTTTGGCTGAAGGAAAAAATTTTTGGCCCGAAAAACTCAAAAAATGGCCATTTTGGACCTCAAAACGAGGTTTTTCGCTGACGGCATGGCTGTGTGGCTCAAACCCCCACTTTTTGCTCATCAAAATACCTCACGTGATAAAAACGAAACTTTTTGGCGAAAGAAAACCAGGGTTTGGCTGAAGGAAAAAATTTTTGGCCCGAAAAACTCAAAAAATGGCCATTTTGGACCTCAAAACGAGGTTTTTCGCTGACGGCATGGCTGTGTGGCTCAAACCCCCACTTTTTGCTCATCAAAATACCTCACGTGATCAAAACGAAACTTTTTGGTGAAAGAAAACCAGGGTTTGGCTGAAGGAAAAAATTTTTGGCCCGAAAAACTCAAAAAATGGCCATTTTGGACCTCAAAACGAGGTTTTTCGCTGACGGCATGGCTGTGTGGCTCAAACCCCCACTTTTTGCTCATCAAAATACCTCACGTGATAAAAACGAAACTTTTTGGCGAAAGAAAACCAGGGTTTGGCTGAAGGAAAAAATTTTTGGCCCGCAAAAATCAAAAAATGGCCATTTTGGACCTCAAAACGAGGTTTTTCGCTGACGGCATGGCTGTGTGGCTCAAACCCCCACTTTTTGCTCATCAAAATACCTCACGTGATAAAAACGAAACTTTTTGGCGAAAGAAAACCAGGGTTTGGCTGAAGGAAAAAATTTTTGGCCCGAAAAACTCAAAAAATGGCCATTTTGGACCTCAAAACGAGGTTTTTCGCTGACGGCATGGCTGTGTGGCTCAAACCCCCACTTTTTGCTCATCAGAATTCCTCACGTGATAAAAACGAAACTTTTTGGCGAAAGAAAACCAGGCTTTGGCTGAAGGAAAAAATTTTTGGCCCGAAAAACTCAAAAAATGGCCATTTTGGACCTCAAAACGAGGTTTTTCGCTGACGGCATGGCTGTGTGGCTCAAACCCCCCCTTTTTGCTCATCAAAATACCTCACGTGATAAAAACGAAACTTTTTGGCGAAAGAAAACCAGGGTTTGGCTGAAGGAAAAAATTTTTGGCCCGAAAAACTCAAAAAATGGCCATTTTGGACCTCAAAACGAGGTTTTTCGCTGACGGCATGGCTGTGTGGCTCAAACCCCCCCTTTTTGCTCATCAAAATACCTCACGTGATCAAAACAAAACTTTTTGGCCAAAGAAAACCAGGGTTTGGCTGAAGGAAAAAATTTTTGGCCCGAAAAAACTCAAAAAATGGCCATTTTGGACGTCAAAACGAGGTTTTTCGCTGACGGCATGGCTGTGTGGCTCAAACCCCCATGTTTTGCTCATCAAAATACCTCACGTGATAAAAACGAAACTTTTTGGCGAAAGAAAACCAGGGTTTGGCTGAAGGAAAAAATTTTTGGCCCGAAAAACTCAAAAAATGGCCATTTTGGACCTCAAAACGAGGTTTTTCGCTGACGGCATGGCTGTGTGGCTCAAACCCCCACTTTTTGCTCATCAAAATACCTCACGTGATCAAAACAAAACTTTTTGGCCAAAGAAAACCAGGGTTTGGCTGAAGGAAAAAATTTTTGGCCCGAAAAACTCAAAAAATGGCCATTTTGGACCTCAAAACGAGGTTTTTCGCTGACGGCATGGCTGTGTGGCTCAAACCCCCATATTTTGCTCATCAAAATACCTCACGTGATAAAAACGAAACTTTTTGGCGAATGAAAACCAGGGTTTGGCTGAAGGAAAAAATTTTTGGCCCGAAAAACTCAAAAATGGCCATTTTGGACCTCAAAACGAGGTTTTTCGCTGACGGCATGGCTGTGTGGCTCAAACCCCCCCTTTTTGCTCATCAAAATACCTCACGTGATAAAAACGAAACTTTTTGGCGAAAGAAAAACCAGGGTTTGGCTGAAGGAAAAAATTTTTGGCCCGAAAAACTCAAAAAATGGCCAATTTTGGACGTCAAAACGAGGTTTTTCGCTGACGGCATGGCTGTGTGGCTCAAACCCCCACTTTTTGCTCATCAAAATACCTCACGTGATAAAAACGAAACTTTTTGGTGAAAGAAAACCAGGGTTTGGCTGAAGGAAAAAATTTTTGGCCCGAAAAACTCAAAAAATGGCCATTTTGGACCTCAAAACGAGGTTTTTCGCTGACGGCATGGCTGTGTGGCTCAAACCCCCACTTTTTGCTCATCAAAATACCTCACGTGATAAAAACGAAACTTTTTGGCGAAAGAAAACCAGGGTTTGGCTGAAGGAAAAAATTTTTGGCCCGAAAAACTCAAAAAATGGCCATTTTGGACCTCAAAACGAGGTTTTTCGCTGACGGCATGGCTGTGTGGCTCAAACCCCCCCTTTTTGCTCATCAAAATACCTCACGTGATCAAAACGAAACTTTTTGGCGAAAGAAAACCAGGGTTTGGCTGAAGGAAAAAATTTTTGGCCCGCAAAAATCAAAAAATGGCCATTTTGGACCTAAAAACGAGGTTTTTCGCTGACGGCATGGCTGTGTGGCTCAAACCCCCACTTTTTGCTCATCAAAATACCTCACGTGATAAAAACGAAACTTTTTGGCGAAAGAAAACCAGGGTTTGGCTGAAGGAAAAAATTTTTGGCCCGAAAAACTCAAAAAATGGCCATTTTGGACCTCAAAACGAGGTTTTTCGCTGACGGCATGGCTGTGTGGCTCAAACCCCCACTTTTTGCTCATCAAAATACCTCACGTGATAAAAACGAAACTTTTTGGCGAAAGAAAACCAGGGTTTGGCTGAAGGAAAAACTTTTTGGCCCGAAAAACTCAAAAAATGGCCATTTTGGACCTCAAAACGAGGTTTTTCGCTGACGGCATGGCTGTGTGGCTCAAACCCCCCCTTTTTGCTCATCAAAATACCTCACGTGATAAAAACGAAACTTTTTGAGGAAAAAAACCAGGGTTTTGCTGAAGGAAAAAATGTTTGGCCCGAAAAACTCAAAAAATGGCCATTTTGGACCTCAAAACGAGGTTTTTCGCTGACGGCATGGCTGTGTGGCTCAAACCCCCCCTTTTTGCTCATCAAAATACCTCACGTGATAAAAACGAAATTTTTTGGCGAAAGAAAACCAGGGTTTGGCTGAAGGAAAAAATTTTTGGCCCGAAAAACTCAAAAAATGGCCATTTTGGACGTCAAAACGAGGTTTTTCGCTGACGGCATGGCTGTGTGGCTCAAACCCCCACTTTTTGCTCATCAAAATACCTCACGTGATCAAAACAAAACTTTTTGGCCAAAGAAAACCAGGGTTTGGCTGAAGGAAAAAATTTTTGGCCCAAAAAAACTCAAAAAATGGCCATTTTGGACCTCAAAACGAGGTTTTTCGCTGACGGCATGGCTGTGTGGCTCAAACCCCCATATTTTGCTCATCAAAATACCTCACGTGATTAAAAACGAAACTTTTTGGCAAAAGAAAAACAGGGTTTGGCTGAAGGAAAAAATTTTTGGCCCGAAAAACTCAAAAAATGGCCATTTTGGACCTCAAAACGAGGTTTTTCGCTGACGGCATGGCTGTGTGGCTCAAACCCCCACTTTTTGCTCATCAAAATACCTCACGTGATAAAAACGAAACTTTTTGGCAAAAGAAAACCAGGGTTTGGCTGAAGGAAAAAATTTTTGGCCCGAAAAACTCAAAAAAATGGCCATTTTGGACCTCAAAACGAGGTTTTTCGCTGACGGCATGGCTGTGTGGCTCAAACCCCCACTTTTTGCTCATCAAAATACCTCACGTGATCAAAACAAAACTTTTTGGCCAAAGAAAACCAGGGTTTGGCTGAAGGAAAAAATTTTTGGCCCGAAAAACTCAAAAAATGGCCATTTTGGACCTCAAAACGAGGTTTTTCGCTGACGGCATGGCTGTGTGGCTCAAACCCCCATATTTTGCTCATCAAAATACCTCACGTGATAAAAACGAAACTTTTTGGCGAATGAAAACCAGGGTTTGGCTGAAAGAAAAAATTTTTGGCCCGAAAAACTCAAAAAATGGCCATTTTGGACCTCAAAACGAGGTTTTTCGCTGACGGCATGGCTGTGTGGCTCAAACCCCCCCTTTTTGCTCATCAAAATACCTCACGTGATAAAAACGAAACTTTTTGGCGAAAGAAAACCAGGGTTTGGCTGAAGGAAAAATTTTTGGCCCGAAAAACTCAAAAAATGGCCATTTTGGACGTCAAAACGAGGGTTTTTCGCTAACGGCATGGCTGTGTGGCTCAAACCCCCACTTTTTGCTCATCAAAATACCTCACGTGATAAAAACGAAACTTTTTGGCGAAAGAAAACCAGGGTTTGGCTGAAGGAAAAAAATTTTTGGCCCGAAAAACTCAAAAAATGGCCATTTTGGACCTCAAAACGAGGTTTTTCGCTGACGGCATGGCTGTGTGGCTCAAACCCCCACTTTTTGCTTATCAAAATACCTCACGTGATAAAAACGAAACTTTTTGGCGAAAGAAAACCAGGGTTTGGCTGAAGGAAAAAATTTTTGGCCCGAAAAACTCAAAAAATGGCCATTTTGGACCTCAAAACGAGGTTTTTCGCTGACGGCATGGCTGTGTGGCTCAAACCCCCACTTTTTGCTCATCAAAATACCTCACGTGATAAAAAGGAAACTTTTTGGCGAAAGAAAAACAGGGTTTGGCTGAAGGAAAAAATGTTTGGCCCGAAAAACTCAAAAAATGGCCATTTTGGACCTCAAAACGACGTTTTTCGCTGACGGCATGGCTGTGTGGCTCAAACCCCCCCTTTTTGCTCATCAAAATACCTCACGTGATAAAAACAAAACTTTTTGGCGAAAGAAAACCAGGGTTTGGCTGAAGGAAAAAAATTTTTGGCCCGAAAAACTCAAAAAATGGCCATTTTGGACCTCAAAACGACGTTTTTCGCTGACGGCATGGCCGTGTGGCTCAAACCCCCTCCTTTTTGCTCATCAAAATACCTCACGTGATAAAAACGAAACTTTTTGGCGAAAGAAAACCAGGGTTTGGCTGAAGGAAAAAATTTTTGGCCCGAAAAACTCAAAAAATGGCCATTTTGGACCTCAAAACGAGGTTTTTCGCTGACGGCATGGCTGTGTGGCTCAAAACCCCCCTTTTTGCTCATCAAAATACCTCACGTGATAAAAACGAAACTTTTTGGCAAAAGAAAACCAGGGTTTGGCTGAAGGAAAAAATTTTTGGCCCGAAAAACTCAAAAAATGGCCATTTTGGACCTCAAAACGAGGTTTTTCGCTGACGGCATGGCTGTGTGGCTCAAAACCCCCCTTTTTGCTCATCAAAATACCTCACGTGATAAAAACGAAACTTTTTGGCGAAAGAAAACCAGGGTTTGGCTGAAGGAAAAAATTTTTGGCCCGAAAAACTCAAAAAATGGCCATTTTGGACCTCAAAACGAGGTTTTTCGCTGACGGCATGGCTGTGTGGCTCAAACCCCCACTTTTTGCTCATCAAAATACCTCACGTGATCAAAACAAAACTTTTTGGCCAAAGAAAACCAGGGTTTGGCTGAAGGAAAAAATTTTTGGCCCGAAAAACTCAAAAAATGGCCATTTTGGACCTCAAAACGAGGTTTTTCGCTGACGGCATGGCTGTGTGGCTCAAACCCCCATATTTTGCTCATCAAAATACCTCACGTGATAAAAACGAAACTTTTTGGCGAATGAAAACCAGGGTTTGGCTGAAGGAAAAAATTTTTGGTCCGAAAAACTCAAAAAATGGCCATTTTGGACCTCAAAACGAGGTTTTTCGCTGACGGCATGGCTGTGTGGCTCAAACCCCCATATTTTGCTCATCAAAATACCTCACGTGATAAAAACGAAACTTTTTGGCGAAAGAAAACCAGGGTTTGGCTGAAGGAAAAAATTTTTGGCCCGAAAAACTCAAAAAATGGCCATTTTGGACCTCAAAACGAGGTTTTTCGCTGACGGCATGGCTGTGTGGCTCAAACCCCCACTTTTTGCTCATCAAAATACCTCACGTGATAAAAACGA